>JAHDVF020001001.1:0-600000 GCA_022606425.2 Lepidostoma basale | reverse complement strand
AGAGGGACCCTTCTATTTTCTTCAATGTTAAGATTTCGACTGTCTTATTCTTTCGCCTAGCCATTTAAATCAAATAAAATCAAATCAGTTCATTTCATCAACAGACATTACAAAATTTATTTTTAAGGCATCTATTGAGAACAGGTAAAATAATATATTATATATAGTATACTACCAGAAACGCATAAGAGATGGTTCAACATTAGGAAGACAGGATACTCTCCAGAATTAAGAGTATTTGCCTTCTGAACGTACTTTCACTAACATGAAAGACGTCGATCTCCGAGGAGACCGAGTTTAGCAGACTAATTGCTCTTCCCACCGGTGTCACCAGAGGCAGATTGGTTCTGGCGGCCGGTAGGTAAAACAATCTGTGCTGTCGCTGTCGTTTTACCGTTATTTGGGGCCAGGAAAAAGAATTTAATTATTTAATATTGAGTTTTACATCATTGTTAAAGAAACAATAAATATGAGTGTGTATATGTTTTTGGTGTGTACGATTTTGATATTTATTTACCCTGAAATTTACGTTACATAATTGTAACCCATAACTTGGGACGAATTTATAATTTCGTGGTAATCATATACCCTGCGAGGAATTAACAGCTTCCCATAGAGCAGGCTCACTTAGTGCTAGTAGATAGGTCGGGACAGGGGGTCCCTCGTCTGTCCGAGTCAGTGGAAGAGGCAGTCCCAGCGCGGGGATAGTCCCGACCAGGGAAGGGTCTCGTGATTAATCATTTAGGAAGGAGATTTTCATAATTAATTACCGGCTAAGGCAACCGAATTATACCAGACTTAGATGCTCCAAGGCGGAGAAAATTGCTAACCAGGTAGACGGATTCTAATTCACGAGAGAAATAACTTTACGTCAAACTTACGAGAGTATAGTTTGTGTAAAATATTATGAGGAAATGATTTATTCACGATGGACTGCCTGAGAGTGTGGCGGGATTTTGATTGAAGTTGTAAATTCATATATTTATATATAACTAACTAACTAACTAACCATCACGCCGTCTCCCCGAAGGGGTAGGCAGAAAGAATGGACTGCACCACTTTTCTTTCCTGACATATTTATCGCGCTTGCTCAACATTCATACATCGTGTCATGCACGCGCGTCGATTTCTCTGACTCCTCATATGGCCGACATTCAATATTTGATTTATTTTATCGTGCCACGTTTTCCTCGGTCTTCCTCTATTTCTGGTTCCATTTACATCATTAACATATAATTTTTTACCATTCTTTCTTATTCATTCTTTCCATATGTCCAATCACCATCATTCGCACCGCATTCACTTCTTATATTTTCATCCGACACTCTATCATTCACAGAGTATCCACACATTCGTCTAAGAGATCTCATTTCTACTGCATTTATTCTTTCATTCTTCTTTTACCAGTTCCATGCTTCGCTTCCATACATAAGGGTCGGTAGAAGAACACCATTGTGCACTGCCATATTCGCACTGCACATTCGTTTTCATCAATATGCGAAATATTGCACACTCATTTTTAAACACATAATAATGTCCCCGCAAATTTTGTGTTAACTTAAATATATTATTACCTTCTACACAAGGAAATGGAATTGGTTCTTAATTTTGTTTTGTGTATTTTTCAGCATTCCCCTCGGGAGACACGGTTCGTCGATATGCATGGAATGAAATAATTTGCCTGTGGAGATGTACCTCTTTGAAAACGAATACGTTGGACACATAATGACTGCAAAAAGTACTCGACCATACTTCCTCTGTCTCCCTATGTAATCACTATTTTCGTCTCAACTGTTTCCCATAATATGTTGGGGTATTCGTGGTCAAGTCTGCTGTCTCTCCCGCATATACTTAATTTTACTATTTAGAACAGAAATAATAATTAAAGTTTATGTGAACTCTAATAAAATGTTAATTAAAATGTTGAAATGTTCATATTATTATAAATAATAATAATTCTGGAACTGGAACTGGCAAAAGAAGGATGAAAGTAGAATAAATGGAGTAGAAATGAGATCTCTTAGACAAATGTGTGGAAACTCTGTGTATGATAGAGTGTAGAATGAAAATATAAGAAGTGAATGCGGTGCGAATGATGGTATTATAAACAAAATAATGAAAGGATCATTAAGATGGTTTGGACATATGGAAAGAATGAATGAAGAAAGAATTATATGTTAACGATGTAAATGGAACCAGAAAAAGAGGAAAACCGAGGAAAACGTGGCACGATAAAATAAATCAAATATTGAATGTCGGACATGTACGATTGAGTGT
Organism: Lepidostoma basale; assembly: GCA_022606425.2. Classification (NCBI taxonomy): domain Eukaryota; kingdom Metazoa; phylum Arthropoda; class Insecta; order Trichoptera; family Lepidostomatidae; genus Lepidostoma; species Lepidostoma basale. The sequence goes on along the minus strand of JAHDVF020001001.1, from coordinate 597,723 downwards.
CGAATGAAAATATAAGAAGTGAATGCGGTGCGAATGATGGTATTATAAACAAAATAATGAAAGGATCATTAAGATGGTTTGGACACATATGAAGAAAGAATAGTAAAAAAGTATATGTTAACTATGTAAATTGAACTAGAAATAGAGAAAGACCGAGGAAAACGTGGCACGATCAAATTAATCAAATATTGAATGACGGCCACGTGAGGATTCAGAGAAATCGACGCGCGTGCATGACACGATTTATGAATGTTGAGGAAGCGAGAGAAATACGGCAGGAAAGATTCTTTCTGCCTACCTCTTCGGGGAGACGGCGTGATGGTTAGTTAGTTAGTTAGTTAGTCTTAAAATAGTGAGTCACTTTCTGATTACTGGCAATCAGTCGCAATCGCCTCTTTATGATCCGGTTTGGGCAAACCTCACCTTGACCGAGTTGAAAATAATAATTTAGAGATTGGGCTTGGTTTCTAAGCAATCCCCTCCCAGAAACCAGACAGAAGAGTTGACTAATTGATCCGACCTCATTGCTGACATAAATTTGAAAGATTATTCAATTTTATTGAAATCCGTAATGCTTTCGTTAACGCTATTTCAAATCCTGATATTTGACACAAAAGTTTTACGGACTAAATTGGAACATTGACAACTTAAAAATTCTTCTTCTAATGCATTTGCCTACACAATTTTTAAATTGCAACATAGAAGATTTTGAACCACATACCCGAGGCTGTTATAGGACGCAGAGGCGCCCTTTCGCCAGCCTCGCTCATGCACTTCCTAGGCCAGTTCCCCAGGCAAGTTCGAAATGATGGAATATATTCTTCCATACATAAGGATATATTCCATCATTTCGAACTTGCGCTTCCATACATAAGGGTCGGTATAAGAACACCATTGTGCACTGCCATTTTAGCATTTTTGGATATATTGTTATTTGCGATGATAACTTTAATTGTATACCATTCACTTTGTTGCGTGCCCCAACCCTTCTTTCAATATCCTTCTCCACTCGCCCATATTTTGTAAACATACTACCCAAATACACGAACTCATCTATTTGCTCCCAATTTTCACCATTCACGCTAATGTTGCAAACTGTCATGATTTCTTCTTTTTCAAAAATCACTACCTTGGACTTATTCACATTTATCATCAGATCATTTCGCATTCATACCTCATACATACAATTCACCAGAATGTAGTTAACGCTCGTTGTCTGCAAGTAGGACAGCGTCATCCGCATACAAGAGACAGCTTACTGACACTCCGCTCATTTTGGCACCTACATCCAACCTTTTTATCTCTTTTGTACCTTAATAATATATAATAATAAAATTGGAAAACAGACGTTTTAATCAATTATTTCAAACAGTTCGAACGCCACCAACCAGGCGATCGATTTTGTTCACTTTGAAAAAAAAAAGATTGGAATCGGTTACCCGGTCATACGCTGAAGCCTTGGTCGTGAAAGGGCGACCGGAACCTTGAAACGTGATTAAGATAGTCACAGCACAGAGCAGATACGCATCGAATAAAACGGAATTGTAAAAACGGACAAATGAAATGCTTAGTCAGCTCCCTGGCATTTCTTTGTGCGATACGGGAGGAACGCGGCGGGCGGAGTGGAGGAATGATAGGAATTCGGATGACACAATCTCATACTAGTGGAATATTCTAGACCAGGGGTCTCCAAACTACGGCCCGCGGGCCAAACCCGGCCCGCCAGTGTCATCAATCTGACTCGCGACAGCTAATGGTTATAAAGCGTTGCATGGAATGGCACCAGCTTATATATCTGAACTCTGCATCAACGAGAACCTGAATGCTAGACAGTCTTCGTTGCGATCAGCTAAGTCTTCTGCGATCGACAGATTGACTGTGCCAAAACGCTGTCCAAGCACAAACTTTGGCGACCGAGCCTTCGCAATAGCTGGCCCTTCAGCCTGGAACAGTCTTCCAGCAGAACTTAAGTGCATTGAGAATCAATCAGAGTTTAGATCGAGACTCAAAACGCACCTTTTCAAATTATCATTTCTTGACAGGAAAGGTTGATGGAGCCCTCATACTAAATATGTTTATTATTATTGTTATTATTATTATTTAGTTGATAAAACGGAGCATCTTCTACAGCGCCCTTGAGATGAGTAATTCATAAAAATGGTGCTCTATAAATTATCCAATTTATTATAATATTATATTATATTATTATAATGACAAGTGTCATCAATCAGGGCAACAATAAGCCATAAGCTGTGATAAGATGGATAAAAAACAAAGAATGATAGTAATTCGGTTTTATTTACTTGTACCAAATTTTTTTTTTTTTTAAGGAACACAGAAGTTCCCGCCACATATCCGAGGCTGCTATACGGCGTAGCGGCGCCCTTTTGCCTGCCTCGCTCTTACACTCCCTGGGCCTGTTTCCGGTCCATCCGGGTCCTACATTTAAAGACGGCAACAACAAGGGGGTGCTAGACCACATTTAATCTACTCCATCTTACTTCTATGCTCCGCTGTACTTCATTGAATAAATAAGCATAATATATAATACATTAACATTTTAGGAACATTATATACTCGTAAAAGATAAAAATGAAATTATAGATAACGGCAGGAAAATTAAAATGGTTTTGGCACTTGGAACTTACTATAGTAATCAGTATGGGCCTTAGTCTGGAAATTATGGCCGAGCAATAGAGGGCTTCCTCCGCTTGCCCGAAGTTGTTATAGGGGTAGCGGCGCCTTTCGTCAGCTTCACTCGTGCACTCCCTAGGCTCTTCCCTCGTCCATGCAGGACTTACGTTAAAAAAAATAGTAAAAAATATATGTTTATTTGCAACCAAGGGGGACCCAGACCGCATTTAAGCTACGCTACTCTCTTAAGTTAAAAAAAGACTAACTCCAAGGATTTGAATAATCTGTATTAGATTTTTATAATAATCTTCAATATAAGCAGAAAATAGGCCATTATTATGAATAAGGAATAGGGTAAGAATATGGAAAGAATGAATGAAGAAAGAATGGTAAAAAAATTATATGTTAACGATGTAAATGGAACCATAAATAGAGGAAGACCGAGGAAAACGTGGCACGATAAAATAAATCAAATATTGAATGTCGGTCACGTGGGGAGTCAGAGAAATCGACGCGCGTGCATGACACGATGTATGAATGTTGAGGAAGCAAGAGAAATATGTCAGGAAAGAAATGTGTGGCAGTCCATTCTTTCTGCCTACCCCTTCGGGGAGACGGCGTGATGGTTAGTTAGTTAGTTAGGAATAGGGTCGTGTCCAGGCTTGAACCCAAGTCCCCTGGATCAGTAGCTAAGCGTTCTGCTCCATAAAAGCCGTGCCACACTGTTTTAGACAAGCTCTCCACCGGCGGTTTAAAACTGTGTAGACACTTGTTTGAAACCAAAATTCGTTTGACCTTCAACGAACTTTGTGGACGGACACGCATAGTATGCGTGTGGATCCACCGTTTAAACACGCATTTCACATGTGGAGAGCTTGTTTACAACAGTATGTGGACGCTACACCAACCGTGGTCTCCACAGCTCTCCACCAAGGTCACCCCTGTGGAGAGCTTGTTTCAAACAGTGTGGCACGGCCTTAAACCACCAACCGATTCAATTCAATCTCCAAAATAACTCAGCAGTACTAGTACACATGTCAAACCATGTTCGATTTCGCATGAACCCTTTTCGTCTTATCAAAAATAAACTTCATAATCTTCCGCCCAAAGTCAAGACCGAAATAGGCGGCCATTTTGATTGAGGGATTTATTCTCGTTACGCATCAATTAATAAGGTTGACTAATAACTTGAAACGGAATACCGAGAATCCATTAATCACAGGGCGGATGTCGTATTGCCCTTCCCGACAAAGTGAGCGGCAAAAAAGATACACGAGACAAAAAGGCCATACTTAACCTTTAATAAATTAGACTCGCGGCGAGATAATAACTAACTAACTAACCAACTAACCATCACGCTGTCTCCCCGAAAGGGTAGGCAGAAAGAATGGACTGTCACACTTTAACCGAAGTGGCACTCCATCCTTCTCTTTTCGCCCCGCGGGAGACGCGGTGTGATGGGTTGCGAACCTCATCGCCACCCATAGCCATCTCCCGGAATGGAACTAGAAATAGAGGAAGACCGAGGAAAACGTGGCACGATAAAATAAATCAAATATTGATTGTCTGCCACGTGAGGAGCCAGAGAAATCGACGCGCGTGCATTACACGATGCATGAATGTTTAGGAGAGACATATTACGAGAGAAATATGTCAGGAAAAAAAGTGTGGCAGTCCATTCTTTCTGCCTATCTCTTCGGAGAGACGGCGTGATGGTTAGTTAGTTGGTTTTAAATTAGTTATTTGTCATATTCTGTAAATAAATATTGTGTATTATCTCTGCCATATTATTTATTGATTGAAAAATCTGTTCATTTTTATTTTAAAAAATATAGAAGCATACGGAATAAAATACCCTTTTTGCAAGTAGCCATTATACTTAAAAAGTATTTTTACTTTTGGAGATGCAGCAGTGAATGCACGCACCGAATGCACTTTCCGCGAATCGTCTGTGTTCCCTCTCGCTCTGGCGCCAGGGGCGAGGATGCGAGCGAGCGGGACGGGGATGGCGGACCTTGAAGTCCCATTGATACACGAGAATAGACGTTGTAGCCGCCAGACTGACAGAAGGCGAGGGGATGACGTACAAAAACATGAAAAGGGAGACTCGTGGTATTTTGTTGACAGCCCCAGACCCAAAGACAAATTAACAAGTGCTTTAATATTTCAACGTTTATCGTTTACAAGGGTATCTGCATCTGCAAACCCTTACTGTATAATCGTAATCAGTTATAAGTTTTAACTTCTAATGCAAACCTTTTTTCCACACACGTTAAAAATTTCACAATTAACAATACCAAATTGTTGTTCTTTTGTTTCCTACACTACTGTCATACAACAATAATCAAAACAAAATTTAAAATGATCCAGAAACGTTATCGGGTATGCGCATCGTGTGCATTTCGAATTATTTTCGGAGAGAATCGAGGTATTCCTCTTTCGTTCTCTAACTAACAAACTAACTAACCATCATGCCGTCTCTCCGAAGGGTTAGGCAGAAAGAATGGACTGTCACACTTTTCTTTCCTGACATGACTCGGTCTTCCTGCATTTCTAGTTCCATTTAGATCGTTAAAATATATTTTTTTACCAATCTTTCTTTCTTCATTTTTTCCATATGTCCAAACCATCTTAATGATCCTATCATTATTTTGATCATAACACCATCATTCGCACCGCATTCACTTCTTATATTTTCATTCGACACTATCATACACAGAGTATCCGAACATTCGTCTAAGATATCTCATTTCTACTGCATTTATTTTACTTTCATCCTTCTTTTGCCAGTTCCATGTTTCGCTTCTATACATAAGGGTCGGTACAAGAACACCATTGTGCACTGTCATTTAACTATGGTTTAAGAATCTGTCCTCCGAATCCCAATGATCCAGAGAAGAAGACGGTCTTTTTGATAAAATTAAGAAAGGGTCACCAAGATGGTTTGGACATATAGAACGAATGAATGAGGGAAGGATTGTTAATAATATACATATTATACAAGTAGTGTGAAGGGAAAAATGAATCGAGGAAGGCCAAGAGTTCTGTCAGAATAGAACAGTTTGGCGGTCCATCCTCTCTGTCTTCCCCGGCAAACGGCATGATGGTGATTAGGTTAATTACTTATACTGTTTGAAGACATGACTTTAATATTATGCTGTAGAACACATTTTTAACATTATTAAAAAATCGAGAAAAACATAATAAAGCATATACGGCCAGATATAAAGAAAATAATAATTACGAACATTAATTTCATAAATGTCAATCGAAATAAGAATTCTCACGAACCATCACTGCAATAAACCACTGAAATTCAAGGACTTACAGCAGCAGTGGCAGAAATAAGAAACTTAAAAAATAAGCATCCACAAAACAGGAATCTTTCGAGTGTCTGTGACTTTAAAATCAAAGCCCCTTTAAAGGGACAAAAAATTCAAAAACCCTGTAATAACACGACCTTGCTTAGTTATAAGAACACCGCTAAACCTACATTAGGAACCTAAATTATTGGGAACCGCCAAAATACATCTTATTAACATTTAACACAAGAAAGCTTTTACAAAACCTATGTTTTTTTCTTATTTAATTAACAACAACATGCACGTACACTTGAGATCGCGTGAGTGACACCAGAATAAGAGAGATATGTGAGGCTGACGATATTAAAGCGAAGGAAGGGAAGGTATGGTCATGCCCAATGAATGGATACCACAAGACTCAGTGCACTACATAATCTGTCTCACGGGACTTGTCCTTGTGAAAGACCTCCTAAAAGATGGAAGGACCGATAGAAATCCACCTCACAGGAGGAGCAACCCTCTGGAGAATAGACTACATAGCTTCGAAGTTCTAAGGTATTGAAAGCGATTCGTCTTCTAAACTAGGTGGCAAAGCAGATAAACCTCTTTGAATGGAATTATAGCGAATTTGTGTATACCCTTACGATAAGAGAAACAAAGAGATAGCTGTCTTGTTTCTATTCACATGGTTCTGATGTACGAGTATATTTCCGTTAATGTTTTTTTTACACCCTTTACATCGATCTGGCCTACGCTGTTATGATGTAAAGAGCTATTTAATAATAATAATAAAATATATATAATATAACATAATATAACATAAATATATATAATATAATCAATTAAGCAGAATACAAAGCGTATTTAATGCTGCTGCCCGATTGATTATGGGGCAACAAAAATACTGTCATATCACGCCGCTCCTGAAGGACCTTCATTGGCTTAAAATCCGAGAGCGAGTAAAATATAAATTGTGTTTGACAGTGTTTAAGGCTCGACACCAGAGAGCGCCAGCGTATATATCGGACCTCTGCGTGACACCCATGCCAACGGAAAGGCAACGTTCACTCCGATCAGTAGAAACAAGTGCAAACAACATAGCGATTCCAGTCAGAGCCAATAAAGCATGTTTCTATGATCGTGCTTTCAGCGTTGCGGGTCCGTTGGCGTGGAATAGCCTCCATGTTAGTATTAAGTATGAGGATAGTGACGTTAAATTTAAGAAACATCTGAAGACTGCACTGTTCGGTCAGTCATTTCCTAGTGCGCCCTTGGAGTAATTGATTTTACAAAACGGCGCACTTAAAATACAAATCATCATAATAATAATAATAACAATACGTATAAGGAGGAAGTATGAAGAAGTAAAAAAGATCACATAAAAAACCAAAAATACTATTATCAAATTGCTGGTATTAGATGCAGCTTTCGTGACTAAAATCATTGTCAAAGCACCCTCGAGATGAGTTATTCACGAAAAAGGCGCTATTAAAATAAGCTTCATTATAACTATTGCATATTATAACAAATTTAACTAAAACCCGTCATTTGGATGTCAGTAAAATTAGTATTCCACCACAATAAGCCACTATATTAGAAAACCGAAAAAAAAATATATATTGTTTATTTTCGTAACATAATTTAGCATAAAAATACTTTATTTTAACTATATATATTTTTAATCTTGAAAATTTAATCCGTCAAATTGACGGTTTCCATAAATCTAGTGTTAACATAAAGTTTCTTCTAAAGATATTCACTTTCACTTTGTGTTGTGGATTCATATTTGAATACATAAAATTATACTTGTATTAACACTTTTTATTTTCAGTGAACTCAAACATGTTTCGGTTACAAGTTACGGTTACATCAATGTATACAATTTTAACCCAACCCGTTACATCTCTCCTCTCCTCAATCCTAATTATACCCCTTTCACTCGATATGTTCCCGTTACATACTTTTATACATAACTTGATCTCCATTTAGTATATAACTGACCGCTCTGTTTTGTTTGATTGTTAAAATTGTATACATTGATAAACGTTACTTGTAACCTCAACATGTCTGAGTTCAGTGAAAATAAAAAGTGTTGTAATACAAAGTATAATTAACTAACTAACTAACCATCACGCCGTCTCCCCGAAGGGGTAGGTAGAAAGAATGGACTGCCACACTTTTCTTTCATCATTCATACACCGTGTCTTGCACGCGCGTCGATTTCTCTGACTCCTCACATGGCCGACATTCAATATTTGATTTGTTTGATCGTGCCACGTTTTCCTCGGTCTTTCTCTATTTCTGGTTCCATTTACATCATTAACATATTTTTTTTTTACCATTCTTTCTTTATTCATTCTTTCCATACGTCCAAACCATCTTAATGATCCTTTCATTATTTTGTTCATGACACCATCATTCGCACCGCATTCACTTCTTATAAGAAGTATAATTATATTTATTCAAAATTAACATTTAGTCTTGCATAATTGCAGTCAATCTGTAGGCAATATTGTTGTCAATCGATGCTTATTTTGTTTACGAGTTACACCCATTGCTCAACACGAATATTCATGCAAATTACATTGTAATAATGTTAAATTTCGCGTGTTATTCCGCGTATCTTAACGCATATCCTCATTAAATTACTCCTTAGACATAGTGCGTGCTTACCAAAGCGACGGAAATGCAACATAAATACATCAACATTCACCGCGCAGTGACATTAAATTGTTAGAATGTTCTCAGCAATGTCTACTGTGGAAAGGAAAAATGGGTCTAAAAACTAACCAAAACGCCGTCTCCCCGGAGGGGTAGGTACCTTGCTAAGTTAATAGAACACCACTAAACCTACTTTAGGAACCTAAATTATTGGGGATTCTTAACTAAACTAACTAACCATCACGCCATTTCCCCGGAGGGGTAGGCAGAGAGGATGGATCGCCACAATGGCCTGTCCTGGCATACCTCTCGGGATTCCTCTACATTCATACATCGTACCATGCACGCACGTCGATTATTGCGACTTCGAATGTGGCCGCCCTTTAGTAATTGATTAATTTGGTCATGCCATGTTTTCCTCGGTCGTCCTCGGCTACTTTTCCCACTCACGCTGCTTGTGTACAACTTTTTAACCATTCTACTCTCATCCATTCGTTCCATACGTCCAAACCATCTCAGTGATCCTTTTTTAATTTTATTCATTTCTTACATTTTTTTCTTATTTCATCGTTCGGTATTCTATCATACGTTTTCCCGCACATTCTTCTTAGTGATCTCATTTCTACGGAGTTTATCCTGCTTTTATCCTTCTTTTGCCAGCTCCAAGCTTCACTTCCATACATGAGGGTTGGCACTAGAACTCCACATAGGTACTTGGGATCAGATCAATCCTCCAGCGTAGCATGGCCATCACCACGGTGATGGCCATGCACCGCTCGAAGAGTCAATAGGTATTGGGGATTACAAAAGTATTTATTATTAACATTTGACGACCTCGTGGCAGAGTGGTAAGAGCTCTGACTGACATACCGAAGGTCCCGGGTTCAATTCCTGGCTAAGGCAGTGTGATTGTTACACTGTCTATGGTCAAGTGTAGAATTCACGTGACAATAAATTGGCGGTAGATTAGCTACCTATCATATGTCATGAGAATCAAGCTAAAAATAACAAAATGTGTACAGCAATTGGGTCCAAAAACGATATGTTGTGAACAAAAAAAAAAAAACAAGAAAGTTTTTTTTTCTTCCTTATTTCGTCATTCGGTATTATATCATATATCGTTTTCCCGCACATCTTTCACATAAATCTCATTTCTACGGCATTTATCCTACTTTCATCCTTCTCTTGCCAGTTCCATGCTCCACTACAACAGTCGTAACAACAGATGATCCGACCACCACGCTATAAATATTAGCTTTCATTTAGTATCTTTGACAGGCAAGCCAATATTTACGATTGTAAATTTAATTATAATATGGTTTTACTAACTCGCATTACACTTCGTAATTAATATTAGTTATAGTTAAGTTCTCCAGGATCATTGAGATGGTTTGGACATATGGAAAGAATGAATGAAGAAAGAATGGTAAAAAAATTATATGTTAACGATGTAAATGGAACCAGAAATAGAGGAAAACCGAGGAAAACGTGGCACGATCAAATAAATCAAATATTGAATGTCGGCCATGTGAGGAGTCAGAGAAATCGACGCGCGTGCATGACACGATGTATGAATGTTGAGGAAGCGAGAGAAATGCTTTCTGCCTTCCCCTTCGGGGAGACGGCGTGATGGTTAGTTAGTTAGTTAGTTTTATTAGTTATACAATTTTGGTAGTTGGACCCTTTTACATTGCCACTCGCAATGTGTATTAATAAATAAACCGTACAAAAGTAACCTCGGTAACAAATTGTGATTAAACACTGTGATTTATTCAACTCGACCAAAACTCAGAATGATGCTTCAAATATGAATAGAAAAGAATTGGCGTTGTGTGTAAGGTCGCATAGTTATCTGTGAGCAGGATCGAGACAATCTTGTTTGTATTCCGAGATAGTCACAGAGCCTTGACAGTCAAAGACTTCTATTTCCTTTCCCATATATGCATTAAAAACGGCTAGTTACTCGGCGATTACGTCAAGGCAAAAGATTAATAAAAAGCAATATATGCATAGGTTTATAACTATTTGTATTGAGGCAATGATGAAGTCAATTGTGGATAATGTAGAGGGCATTCCAAGGTTGTGATCAAGAGGGTATTCTGGTCACCCAATTTTTTTCAACAATGAATACGCGTGAATGTTACCAGCCAAATAAGACTATAGACAACCTATTGTCTGTTACTCATTTGCAGATTGTGCTTTGGTTTTTTAACCCTCCCTTTCCTGTGATGTGTATCTTCTACACGTTGCTTCTAATAACCATCAATATCTCTATAAATATCATAAATACAAGGTTAAGATTTTAGGTATTCTTCCATAATATATTCACGCATCGATTAAAAAAATAATATTAATAATAAACAAAATGTATCGGGTACATCGGAAACAAAATTCGTAGCGCTGAGTGCGCGACACTATATTCCCTTCTCACTCTTGCATACTTTACTGTGAAAACGCGAGGAGCTCAATGTTCTCACTGCCCGGCAGTAGCTCTCGGGCTTGCAACTAGAGTGGACCTATGCCCGTCCTATGAGCGTTGCCAGATGTTTTTTTTTAATGTTTTTTAGCAAATAAATTTCAATTATTATAATTTTTAACTTCAATTATAATTAATTAAGGGGATTAGCTATGAATGTTCTTATTTTTCCGATTTAAAATCGCTAATTTTTGATTGGGTACTGACTACCCAACACAGGAACGCGCGTTTTTATTTTAGCACCGTAAGGGAAAGGTTAACCAGGTTTTGTAACCACATAAACAGAAAAGCAATAAAAACAATTCATGGATTGATGCATAAAACAATCAATAAACATTTAATAAGTAAATTGTAATTGTACTTACGTGCATAAACATACAAACAATAAATTTAATTATTGTGGCTTGAATAAATCAACTTATTGAACGCTAAGGCATTAATTAACACTGTGGAATTCCATAGTAATATACTCGTACTTACGAAATTGAAAATAACTTTGTTTAATCCACTAATTATTAAAAAAACACGACATGTTTCGGAGGATACCTCCATCTTCAGGTGTAAAAATATAATAAAAACTATCGGATTCAGTCAATAATCAGATTCCTGGAATCTGATTATTAATTATGTTAATTACACCTTTATCTCCCAAGCTCCTATTCCCAATCAAATGCAAATTAATCATTAATTAATTTCTATATAAATTACGTATTTTCAAAATGTATGTTTTTTTCTATATTACAATTTTTTTAAATTTTTTTATATTATCATCATGTACCTATTATTATTATTTCTTCTTCTTCCTTATTGTAGACCTATGTGGTCTGTTCTCCAGAGAGTTGCTCCTCCTGTGAGGTAGATTCCCAGCTGTCCTTCCATCTTTTAGGAGGTCTTCCACGAGGACGAGTCCCATGAGGTTGATTATGCAATGCAATATAGGAGAGTCTGGTGGAGTCCATTCTTTGAACATGACCGTACCAGCCACTTTTTCGCTATCTGCTCCATCTTATAATATCCTCAACCTCACATATCTCTCTTATTCTGGTGTTCCTCACGCGATTCCTCAGTGTCTAGCTTGCTACCGTCCTCAGTGTCTAAAAATGATTATTATTATTATTATTATTTAATATTATTTATTAGTTCTTACTGTTAAAAAAAAATTGTTAGTACCTACTTATAACAAATAGCACAGGTTCATTTTTAAATTTGAATTATTGTATCGAATATTAAATGCGTTTTTTATTAGTCTCTCTTTGTTTAGTTTTTATTATATTTTTACACGTGAAGATGGAGGTATTCTCCGAAACATATCGTGTATTTTAATATTTTATTTATTAAATAGAGGATTAAACAAAGTTTTTCAATTTCCTAAGTAGCCAGCTCCAAGCTTCACTTCCATACATGAGGGTTGGTACTAGAACTCCATTGTGTACTGCCATCTTTGCTTCTGTGGATATATTTCTATTTGCAGTAATGACTTGTGAACTAAAGTGTAAAGCTGGAATAATGAAGTTATAATTACCACAATCGTTGGGTAATAAACAACAGCTTGTTTTAGTGGCGTCCTCCTTAAAAGGAAACACCCGGAGGTATTATTGTTGACTATTGATCACGCCCGGAATTAAATGTGGATGACCCTTGCGGAGTTCAGTCTGCCAAAGGACACCGAACCCCGACTAGTTCTTGTCTCTCTACCACAGTCTTATCCTTTCGGACCACCCGGTCGATTATACTCGTACAAACCCATTTTGGAATTAACACTTGATTAATGGCTTATTTCGTATTTAAAAAATATTTTTACTGTTTATTGTTACTTTCCTTATGTATGGAAGCGAAGAACTGGAAAAAGAAGGATGAAAGGAGAATAAATGCAGTAGAAATGAGATCTCTTAGACGAATGTGTGGATACTCTGTGTATGATAGAGTGCCGAATGAAAATATAAGAAGTGAATGCTGTGCGAATGATGGTGTTATGAACAAAATAATGAAAGGATCATTAAGATGGTTTGGACATATGGAAAGAATGAATGAAGAAAGAATGGTAAAAAAATTATATGTTAACGATGTAAATGGAACCAGAAATAGGGGTAACGAGGAAAACGTGGCACGATCAAATAAATCAAATATTGAATGTCAGCCATCAGTCAGAGAAATCGACGCGCGTGCATGAAACGATGTATGAATGTTGAGGAAGCGAGAGAAATACGTCAGGAAAGAAAAGTGTGGCAGTCCATTCTTTCTGCCTAACCCTTCGGGGAGACGGCGTGATGGTTAGTTAGTTTTTTTAAATTATTATTATAAGAAAAAGAAAAATATGAAATTGGATATTTGGATATTGCAACATGTGTAAAAGCAATATAACAGATCTCATTTAATCACTTATGGAAATTGAAAAGGAAAGCTTGCTATATTGGTTTTCACTTGCGGATTAAGTTTTCCCTTTCAATGGCCCGGTACGAGTGGTTAGGAGTACATCCATATACAGCGAGATGATATAATTAGTCATTAGCAGCGCGTTAGCCTTTTGATATATTATATTACAGATTATTGGCAATAGAAATGTGGCACTAGTGATGTAGGCACTAGAGTGTCTTGTATGTATGAGGTATGCAAGCGATACGATTTGATGATGATTTGATGATTGTCTTACAATACGCACATACGAGTATCAGGGCTTGTTAAGTCTGGTTTCTTCCAACTGAGACAGCTAAAACATATAAGGAGATGTTTACCTGTTGGTGAAGCTAGGACCCTCGTAAATTCTTTTGGTTATTTCATTTATTTATTTAAAACATATCTAAAGCATTACAGATTTTTTTTCCAATACACTAAAGATACAAGTTAGAGATACACAATAATAAGTAATACATAATGGATTAATAAAAAGAGCGAGAAACATAAGATGCATGACAAATTAATAAAATAAATATACCATACAATTATAATAAAGATAGTACTTCCCTCAGGTGAGCCAAACTATCACAAAATATGTCAAACTCCGAGATGATACGATTAAGCAAAGATAATGCTCTACCTACCACCATTGGCAGGTTGGTTCTGCATCGTGGGAGATAAAACAATCTATGGCCCCTTTGTCGAAGATAATTATCAAGGACGAACAGACCTACATCACTCAGGATTTCTGAGTTGTGTAAACAACCGCCTATCAGTCGAAAGAAATGGACACCCAAGTGAATGTCTCGTCTCCTCTCGAGTGACTGGTAGCCTAGCATCCCTAGCAACAAATCAGTTGGAAAGAGCCACGGGTAATATTTTGTAGTGTCACGTTTAGATTATAGCAACGAAATATACGCTGGATTGCCAAATAATCAATTAAGCAGAATACAAAGCGTATTCAATGCTGCTGCCCGATTGATTATGGGGCAACACTGTCATATCACGCCGCTCCTGAAGGACCTTCTCTGGCTTAAAATCCGAGAGCAAGTAAAATATAAATTGTGTTTGACAGTGTTTAAGGCTCGACACCAGAGAGTATATATCGGACCTATGCGTGACACCCATGCCAACGTAAAGGCAACGTTCACTCCGATCAGTAGAAACAAGTGCAAACAACATAGCAAATTCCAGTCAGAGCCAATCAAACATGTTTCTATGATCGTGCTTTCAGCGTTGCGGGTCCGTTGGCGTGGAAAATAGCCTCCATGTTAGTATTAAGTATGAGGATAGTGACGTTAAATTTAAGAAACTTCTGAAGACTGCACTGTTCGGTCAGTCATTTCCTCGTGCGCCCTTGGAGTAATTGATTTTACAAAACGGCGCACTTAAAATACAAGTCATCAGAATAATAATAATAAGTCCAAGGTAATGATTTTCGAAAAAGAAGAAACATGACAGTCTGCAACATCAGTGTAAAAGGTTAAAATCTGGAACAAATGGATTTATTTTATTTTATTATTAACAGCATGAGCCAAATTGATGTAAAGGGTATTTATAGCTATCATAGTGATTCTCGTGACATGTGATAGGTAGCTAATCTATCGCCATTTTATTGTCACGCGAATTTTACACCAGAGAAAAAATAGTGTGATAATTACATTGCCCTCGCCAGGAATCGAACGCGAAATCTTCGGTGGGCATTCAATGCACTTACCACTCGACCACGAAGGTCTTGGATGAATTTGTTTATGAAGAAGAAATCCGAGAGTGGACAGGGCTAAGGACCGTGAAGGAGCTGTTCTGGGCAGCCCAGGACAGGGAGGCCTACTCATGGGTGATAGTCAACGTTGGGGAGACCTGACAGGACACGGAAAGAAGAAGATACACAACACTATTAATTAATAGTGTTGTATACGAGTATATTAAAAAGAAAAAGACAAATAAAACATCTACAACACAAAGTATGGCGAACATAGAAGAAATTGTTTTGAAAAAAATATCCACTAAAATATTAAATAACACGACATGTTTCGGAGGAGACCTCCATCTTCAGGTGTAAATAAGCGTTACGAATTCGCAAATAAGATTTCTGCGGATGTGGTGTGTCTGTACATCACTATTTTAAAGAGTACTTAACAAGATTATGTAATTTGTGCGCGTTTGTACAAATATTGACAGTATATTACTCAATTAATTATGCCGTATTTCTGGTATCTAATCCAAGCCACATTTCGATTCTAATTGTTCGTGATTAAAGAGAAGATTCAAACCAAGCAAACTTAAGTTTATTTAACAGAGAGTTTAACTAACTAACCATCATGAATGCCACATTTTTCTTTTCTGACATATTTCTCTCTCTTCCTCAACATTCATACATCGTGTCATGCACGCGCGTCGAATTCTAAATCCTCACGTGGCCGACATTCAATGTTTGATTTATTTGATCGTGCCACTTTTCCTCGGTCTTCCTCTATTTTTTGTTACATTTACATCGTTAACATGTACTTTTTTTTAGTTTTCTTTCTTCATTTATTCTTTTCATGTGTCCAAACCATCTTAATGATCATGAAAACAATAAAAATTTGATGCAAAATTTCTTTTTTATTACATTTTTAGTGTGCTTCCATTACTGAAAGAAATTCAATTAAAAATACATATAAATGATCTTAACGATCCTTTATTTTGTTCGTGACACCATCATTCACACCGCATTCACTTCTGATAATATCATTCGATACTCTATCATACCCAGAGTATATATACACATTCGTCTGAGAGATCTCATTTCTACTGACAATTTATCTCTCTATAAATGATATTTTGATATTCCAAATAAGTAAAACTAAATAAAACGAAGTATTTAAGAACTACTTTCACTTTTATCTTTATTTAAAACCCTACCGGTTTGGGCTCGCTGGCATCGACAGATATCTGTCAATGCCAGCAAGCCTGGCAAATTCAATTTAAATAATACTGAAAGGTGTTGTATACAAAGTATATAAAAAAAGAAAAATATAAAACATCTACAACACAAAGAATGACGAAAATAGAAGATAATACGGAAAAGTTTTAACATTTAATAATAATTTATAAACTTCCCTATTATATCGACAGTGCTGTCTGGTTTGGATATATTAGAACGAATGGATAAGGGAAGAATGGTTGAAAAGATATTTACAAGTAGTGTGAATGAAAAACAAAGTCAAGGAAGGTCAAAGAAGACATGGCATGACCAAATTAATAAACTAGTGAAAGGCTGCAATGTTCGAAGTAGGAAAAATCGACGAGCGTGCGTGTCACAATGTGTGAATGTAGAAGATGCGCTAGAGTTATGTCAGGATAAAACAGTGTGGCGGTTCATCCTCCCTGCCTACCCCTGCGGAGAAACGTCGTGATGGTTAGTTAGTTAGTTATAAAGTTGAAAAAAAAATGCTTCAATTTCTATATATACAGCGGTGTCTGTGAATCTACCTCATCAACCATCTAGAGGAAGACCTAGGAACACGTGGATGATTCAGTGCAATAGCGTCTTGCAGAGAAATGGCTTGAGTGAAAGCGATACTCAGAACCGCAAGAAGTACAGACAGACAATGAGTTGGGAAAGCGCCAGGAAGAATAAGAAGAAGAAGAAAAAGAATAAGAAGAAGAAGAAGAAGAAAAAGAAGAAGAAGAAGAAAAAGAAGAAGAAGAAGAAAAAGAAGAAGAAGAAGAAAAAGAAGAAGAAGAAGAAAAAGAAGAAGAAGAAGAGGAAGAAGAAGAAGAAGAAAAAGAAGAAAAAAAAATTTAAAAAAAAAAGAAGAAGAAAAAGAAGAAGAAGAAGTAGAAGAAGAGGACCCTATATTACTTATTATTTTTATGGGAATAGCATAATGTCATAGCAAGGCGAAACATGTCGTCCCAAAAAAAAATATAACAAAACTACATAGTAGAAAATAGACGTGTTTATTTGTATTAATAATTTAAGTTTTTCATCTTTGTTTAAGGAACAATATAAAAATTAAACGTATTTTTTTGTTATCCGCATACAATGTGTTAAGAAAGAGCAGAGAAATTAAGTTGAAGGACGTACAAGAAATATTGAAAAAAAAGCGACTTTGATCGGGTCGGATTTCGACGGTTCGCAAGTTCATCTTCAGATCGTCTGCCTGGGGACGGGCTCAACAATCAACTCGCCCAGACAACCGTAGCCGACGATGTTGATAAACCAATTTATATCCCAGACCGCACGTACGAGGGTGGTTGGAGCCGAGATTATCGGTGCAATGACCATTTGACCATCGACCTTGCGGCCGGCTCTCGGGATAAACACACTTTTAATATGATCTCGAGAGCTCATGATATATAATATGAACATCGTTTAATACCAGATATTCGGACCATATTCGGTAATACGAAAATAATAAAATCGATTTGCAATTTTCAAAATATCTCATTACTTTCAACTACCCATTAATAATAATAATAATAATATGCTAACTTTTAAAGCGCCGTTTTTGTGATGTAATCACCTCAAGGGCGCATTAAGACGTGTTTTAAATATAAAAATCTAAATGTGACCGCTTAAAAAACGATCGGTTTAAAAGTATAGTAGACTAACTAACTAACCATCACGCCGTCTCCCCGAAAAGGTAGGCAGAAAGAATGGACTGTCACACTTTAACCGATGCGGCACTCCATCCTTCTCTTTTCGCCCCGCGGGAGACGCGGTGTGATGGGTTGCGAACCTCATCGCCACCAATAGGCATCTCCCGCGCACACTTCGATCTTCCAACATCCACAAAATAAATCTAAAACAAATAATATAAAATACAATGATATAAAATAAAATAACAAAATAAAAATAATTTAATACAAAATGTTATTTTTAGATGGTGCACATTTGTCTATTTAATTTATGTTCCACGAATCCACCGTTTTTTAAATTTAGCACATAATGTAATAACACATAATGTTTTTCCGATGTTGCACATGTTGACATGGACGATCCGGACTTTTGTGTTTATTTAATTTATGTTACACGTATCCACCGTTTTTTAAATTAACTGTTATATGATTTAATTAATGTTCCACGTATCCACTTTTTTTATTTGGCAGTAATTAGGCATAGTAATTGTATAGTAGAACAAAGTATAAATGTTTAAATTGGGTATGACGGGAAATATGAAAAAGATGGGTTTTCAATTTAGATCTGAAATCTATCGGATCATTTATGCATCTAAGGTGTGAAGGGAGATTGTTCCAAGCTGATGGACCGGCTACCACGAACGCTCGATCCCCGAATTTGGTACTGGGGCAACGCTTCGGCTCAACTAATCTTCCTATTGCTGAGGAGTTCGCCGAGCGAAGTGTGGATTTCCGTGAATTTAGGCTGTCCGTTATACAGAGTTCAGATATATAACTTGTGCCATTCCATGTAGCGCTTTGAAGACTGTCCAGCAGAGTTTATAATGGATTCTTTCTGGACTTTTAAGCCAGTGAAGTTCTTTGAGATGTTGTGTTATATGGGCCTTTTTGGAATGCCTTTAATGAGCCTTGCTGCTGCATTGAACGCAGATCGAAGATTGTTTATTTGTTGTTGAACATCTTAAAGGGGAGATTCTAGAGTAGAAAATTTTAAAAATCTATTTTACTTTTTATCAAATCGCACGTTGAAAACAAAAGCGACACTATACAAATATCTCAATTTTTCAGTACGGTCATTTAAAGTTTTTGTGAGGTCAATAACTTGTCTGTGAGTAGAAATATATCTAATGTTGTTGTTTTATATATTAGTTTAGATATTATTCTATCAGAATCTAGTTGATTTTAATTAGGTTAATAAGCAGGCAAAACTTTAAATAACCGTACTGAAAAATTGAGATTTTTGTATAGTGTCACTTTTGTTTTCAACGTGCGATATGTTGAAGGTCCTTTAACCACTCTACGTATTTGAACGTACGTGATACGTTCAATTTGACTGTACCATTCTGCGCTATCCCGTATCACGTACGCGCTTGAGAAAAAGTAATGTACCTAAAATATACAAACTGTAAGGGATACGCGCGTGTGCCAACAACATTTTGCGAATTTTTGCGCGAAAAATCAAAATTGAAAAGGATTCATGTAAAAAAAACTTACCGTTAATACATTCATAGGTCAGTTTGAAACATGGATGCATTTGAGGGTCCGATTATAAAATTTTTGGCTTACCTGAAACAATAATAAAAAAACATTAGCAAATGGAATAACACATAAATGTATTAATAGTACAAGTAACAATGATTGACGACCTGGCAGAATGGTAAGAGCTACGACTGCCATAACAAAGGTCCCGGGTTCGATTACCGACGAGAATGGACCGCCACATTAATCTATCCTGACACAACTGTTTTGCGTTATCCACATTCATACAGCGAGTCATATAAGCACGTCGGTTCACCCGACTTCGTCACGGACCTTTGAAATATGATTAATTTGGTCACGCCATGTTTTCCTCGGTATTTGTTTGGTTAGCAAGTCGTTTGACCCAATAATTAATTAATTTTAATTTGTTTTTAGCTATTTATATTAATTCTGCGGTTCGGAATATTTCCCATCTGGGTCATGTACTGCGTGGGAAAAAGTACCACCTTCTCCAAATGATATTGGAGAGGAAGATTGAGGCACGCCCGGTAGGAGACAGATGTCCTGGCTGCGAAACGTGAGGTATGGTAGTGGTTCCGTGGTTCTAACCCGTGGTTCTATCCCACGGCATTTATTTTGGGAATGCTCGGAACCAATTCTCTACAGCTTCGAAGAGATGACATTACCCATTTCTTTAGATTAATCAGGGGATATTTCGAGAACTCGGCCGTGCTAGAAGGTGTTTGTCTATCTGTCCTTGATAGATTTTTCTGACAGCGACAGCACAGATTGTTTACCAACCTGCCGCTAGAACCAATCTGCCTCTGGTGACACCGGTGGAAAGAGCAATTAGTCTGCTGAACGCGGTCTCCTCGGAGATCGACTTCTTTTATATTAGTGAAGGTACGTTCAGGGAACAAATACTCTAGACTTTAGAAAGTATCTTAAAAATTGAATAAATCATGTAATGAAGGGTTAAAAAATCATATCAAATCAAATCAGTTTATTTTCTCAAAAGATATTACAAACAACAATTATAGTTTAAGGCATCGGGAACACGTAAAACATAAAAATATATATAATACCAGGAACGCATGAGAGATGGTTCGACATTAGGAATACAAGATACTCTCCAAAGTCAAGAGTATTTGTCTTCTGAACGTACTTTCACGAATATGAAAGACATCGTTCTCCGAAGCGATCAAATTCAGCAGTTTGATTGGTCTCCCCACCGCCATCACCAGAGGCAGGTTGGTCTGCATGCTGGGAGATAAAACAGTCTGTGCTGTCGCTGTCGAAGATAACCATCTGGAACATAAAGATGGATAGGCTCCAAGATGACGAAATTCTCAAAGAATCCCCGTAAAAATACGCGTTAAAATAGCGCATTCGGCTCGCGTGCCTCTGTTTGCGAACACTGACATGTTTCACCTTGCGGAGATAATTGTGAGATATAAAATAATTTTATAGTATGATCCATCTGTCCCGTGGTAAAGGTCATCTCTAGTTTGGTTTATTTCTTGCTTTATTTGCGTTTAAGTTTTTATTGCGTCCGCCGTTTGTGCAATATGCAGCCTGTCCTGACGGCAATCTCGTTGCGATCTGCCTAATCTGTTTCGACCTCTCAAGAGGGATATTGTGCCTCTTAGATCCGCAGACGCTCTGACGTCATCGCATTTATCAGCTGCTGTCTGGCCCACTGGTGCGGCTTTGTTGCCGACGCCATGACGTGTTGCTCTGAGAATTTAGACCGTCTGCGAATATTGCATCGTTGCATTTTTATGATTCATTAACAAATAGTTAACAAAGAACAATGATCATTTATTTGATTTTTTTTATTAATTAACTAATTAAACAATGATGAAGGATAACTGCGGTGGTTCGGACATGTTGAACGCATGGATGAAGAATGAATGGTTAGAATACTTTTCAAATCGAATCAAATTTTGACGATCTTCGTGGCCGAAAAGTGTCATATCGAGAAACAAGGACATGAGGACTGACAGCAAGGTACGCATTTATAATACCTGTGTGCGACCAATCCTCACATATGGCATTGAATCGAGGGCAGACACTGTCAGGACAAAGAGTATGCTCAGGACAACCGAGATGAAAACACTCCGCGCTATAGCTGGCAAAACCCTACGTGATCGAGATTAGGAATACAGCAATCCGAGAAATCTGTGAGGTCGAAGATGTGGTCAGATGGGGACGTCGAAGACGGCGATACTGGCATCAACATGTAGAAATAATGAGCTCAAATAGGATGCCATACATAGCTTTCCATGGAACGCCAAACGGACAACGCCGACCAGGAAGACCCCCGTAACGGTGGAGAGAAAGCTGGAGTTCAGCGTCTCAAGAGGACCCGCATGAAATAACAGACTCCTGAGTCTATCAAAAGTGAAGAAGAAGAAGATTACATATGGTTTAAAAGGTTTGGTTATGTTTGGATTGATTTGAAAATGTTTCTTAACGCGAGATATCACATTGTTAAGTGGCACGTGGCATGTTAATTTTGCCACTGTACCAAGTGCCATGAACCGAGTGGTCCGTTTCCCAAAACAATAACACAAAACGCTGATGAGTTGATGTCATACGATTCAGTGTGAATCAAGGGGGCAATAAACTGCTGTAGAAGCGGCAGATTGAAAATGATGATACCAGCGCAGCATGGAGCTGCTAGGGTTGGGTAGACACCAAAATAATAAAAAAAAACAAGTTTTTTCTTACAAGGGGAGGGCACGACATAGGAAACTGACTTCGTGATGGGATTTTGCAGGATTATAGTACCTCATAAGAGTAGTCCATAGTCAAAGTAGGAAAGCGCAATAGCTAGAAAAAATACTTCAAACTTTTCACGCTTGCTTTTACAGGGTGTCCCAGAAGTCGACGTCAAACCGGAAACGGATGATAAGACAAGTCATGCTCGTTATGAGAAAAATGTATTATAAAAAAACAGGGTGCTGATTTCTTAAAAAAATTTAAATGCCCATAATTTAAAAAATACACAACTTGGATTTTATTTACATTTTTCTAATAATTAGTATGACTTGCCCATCATTCGTTTCTGGCTTGACGTAACACTTCTGGGACACTCTGTATATTAGAAAATTTGACACAAGTTTCAATAGTTCTGTGGCTGTGCGGGATGTTTATCTTCTCTATTCCACTGACTCCGGTTCAAATCCCGCATCATAGTTTTTTTTTTTAATTTATAACAATAACAACAAACCATCACGCCGTTTCCCCGAAAGGGTAGGCATATAGAATGGAGAAGAAGAACCGCCACATTACTCTATCCTGACACACCTCTCTAGATTCCTCCACATTCATATAGCGAGAAAAAAAACACGCACGTCGATTATGTCGACTTCTAACCATTGTCGTCCTTCAAATTTGATTGACATGGTCATGCCATGTTTTCCACGGTCTTTCTCGACACCGTACTCAATTCACATCGTTAACATACACTTTCTTAACCGTTATTTCTTCATCCATGCGCTCCATTTGTCTGAACCAACGCAAGTTTATTTAACATATGAATATTTTCTGAACAATTAATTATTTATTAAACATTTTTATGAAAAGCTAAAATGTTTTTTTCTTCTAGAAATTAGCTAGCTAATGCTTTTTCTACATTCCTGCACTGCAATACACTATTAGGAATTTCCTGGAGAGACCACATCACGAATGAGGAAGTTCTTCAAGGAATCGAAGGAGGAAGGCACCTACTCAGGACCTTGTCCGAAAGGCGTGCAAGATGGATCTGCCATGTAACACGTCAAGAAGGTCTCTTGCATGCCATAATGGAGGGTATGACCGAGGGGACAAACTCCAGGGGACGCCCACGCCGAGAGTACCTGGAGGACCTGTTGGTGGACGTGCGCTGCTCATCATATGCAGATTTCAAAAGAGCCGCACAAGACAGGGAAGAATGGAAGAGAAGAATAGAAGAAATTGCTGCAAACCAAACCCAGGATTGAAACTTTCTAACTAACTAACATTGCTGCAAAATCTCTTCCCGAAGTCAACTTCATATGTCGTGCCCTTCTATAATATCTAACCTCAGATCTAATAATGAAAATCCCAGCAGCAAGAGACTACTAGGAAGGCCGCTGAAGAGATGGAGGAATGGCTGGACATCATGATCCCAGGACAGCTTATCGTCATAAACAACATTCTACCAAAACTAAGAAGAAAAAATTAATATATCTAAATAGATGACGCTAGTGTAGAGTGAACTAAAAAATGTTAAGATAGGCGCAGCATTCTAGCATATATACAAACTAACTAAACTAACTAACCATCACGCCGTCTCCCCGAAGGCGTAGACAGAAAGAATGGACTGCCACACCTTTCTTTCCTGACATATTTCTCTCGCTTCCTCAACATTCATACATCGTGTCATGCACGAGCGTCGATTTCTCTGACTCCTCACATGGCCGACATTCAATATTTGATTTATTTGATCGTGCCACGTTTTCCTTGGTCTTCCTCTATTTCTGGTACCATTTACATCATTAACATATATTTTTTTTACTATTCTTTCTTCTTTCCATTCTTTCCATATGTCCAAACCATCTTAATGATCCTTTCATTATTTTGTTCATGACACCATCATTCGCACCGCATTCACTTCTTATATTTTCATTCGACACTCTATCATACACAGAATATCCACACATTCGTCTAAGAGATCTCATTTCTATTGCATTTATTCTACTTTCATCCTTCCTTTGCCAGTTCCATGCTTCGCTTCCATACATAAGGGCATGTATACAACTTCCAAAAATTTGTCAGACGTGGTGGTCGTAAAAAGGGCGAAATGGGAAATGTTATTAAATATAAAGCGATCCCTCAACCTCAACACAAGACAGGTCATAAGTCCTGTAAGCGCCTCGACCACCATATTCTGTTCCCAGAAAACAATTTACATCTTCGTCTCTATTGAGATACAATTAATCCTTATAAATAAATAAAAATTATCCGCAATGGGTAAAATCCAGTATTTGTCTACAAGAATTTGTATACATTCAAAATGTTGTGTGAAAAGAAAAAGAAGAAGATCCACCAAAGAAATTCCCAACAAGTGTAGGAGTAATAGCCTTCGAGCTGATATTTCCGAGAAGTCAAAACCCAAGAAGAGATTTGAAAATGGAATTTGCAAATTTGGTTTAAGTGGGATATCATCAACACATCGTGCTTTTGAATAATCGAATAATCCCATTATCGATTTGATATATACCCATCCCTACGCACCACCATTTACACCAAGTTTAATTGGACGAATACAAACTATATCCAACAGGGCGGACCGTTGTCGGGAACTACGTTTAATTAAATTTATCCAAATCGATTTAACCTCCTTAATTCTGTTATCATTAGTTTACTGAACAATGCCAGTGGCCGCTCGTCGACAGTTACTTATTGTATTCCGACACTATGAAATAATTCCCCTTTAACAGGCAAACAAAGGAAGCTATCGTATATTTTCTGGGTAAAAGAACGGCGAACAAACACAATTTTTAGGCCATATCCAATGATGTTCTGACTTTCCATGCTCACATCGAGAGAATATGTGGAGTTGCACTGAAAATGATGGGATTTACTCCGAACTGGTAGAGTTTTCAAGATTCCCAAAGTTTTGCGAATTTTGTATAACTCATTGATACGGAGCTAGCTCGAGTGTGGTTTGGTGATATGGAGTCCCCACGAGGCGAGATACTCGCTCATGTTAGAGAGGGTTCAGAAAAGATTTCTAAGATATCTCTACATGAGAGTTCGGTAGCTATCCGTGGCTTTATCCCACTGCATTCCTCTTGGGCATGCTGGGGACCAATAGTTTGCAGATAAGAAAAGATGGGTGCACACTTACCCATTTCTTCAGACTTATCAGGGGATTCTTCGAGAACTCCGTTATCTTGGAGGCTATCCATCTTTATGTTCCAGATGGTTATCTTCGACAGCGTCAGCACATACTGTTTTATCTCCCAACATGCAGAACCAACCTGCCTCTGGTGATGCCGGTGGGGAGAGCAATCAAACTGCTGAACATGATCGCTTCGGAGATCGACGTCTTTCATGTTCGTGAAAGTACGTTCAGAAGACAAATACTCTTGACTTTGAAGAGTATCTTGTATTCCTAATGTCGAACCATCTCTCATGCGTTCCTGGTATTATATATTTTTTATGTTTTACCTCTTCTCAATAGATGCCTTAAACTTTAATTGTTGTTTGTTAATCTTTTGAGTCAAAAAATGTTAATTCATCTCTTTTTATTCCTAGTGTAGGCCTTATGGGCTGTTTCTAAAGAGGAATTGTCCTACTGCGATGTTGACTCTTCCAGCTGTCGATCTATCTCTTTGGTGGTCTGATCAAGGGTCATCTGCCTTGGGGTTGTCCGTGAAACACAATGAGATGGAGTCTGGATGTATCCATTCTTCTCACGTGTGTATACCAGTATCTTCTCTTTTGCCTCCCTCACATAACGACATCCTCGACCTCGCATATTTCCCTTATCCTTGAGTTCCTAATGCAATCGAGTAGTGCATTGTTCCGCAAAGCGTGTGCCATGGCACACTGGTGTACCGTGGTCATCAGTTGTTGTGCCACGGAAATAAGTTTTCAACTCTCACTACTATTAGAAAAAAAAAGAGAACGCTTGAGGACGATCAATGAAGAGATGAGAGCAGCCTTATTAACGATTGCTCCAAAATTTGATCACCTGTGCTCAGTTAAACAGGCTCACATTTCTCACTAAACATTATTTCATATTAGGTATACTGATTTTAGTAATAAATAAATATTCAATTAACATTGCTTTTTTCTTTGGTGTACCTTTAAAATTTCTTGATTTGATAGGTGTACCTTGAATACAATAAGTTTGCGGAACACTGGAGTAGTGCCTTGCCAGATATGTTAATTAAACAAATTAATTCCAAAATTTGCAGGTTATTTTTGGATTACAGGTATACCCTAACATTTCACAATTTGGACTTTCTTGAAAATAGACGAACGCTAAATTATATGATGTTGCTTCACAAAACTATAAATTTACAGACAACTCCGAACTTCTTTGTAATGTTTTGCACAAGTCTCAACGCGAGCCAAGTTTTCCACATTCCTACTTATCGCACTAACTATGCTCAAAGCGCAGTATAAACCAGATTCGCGACAGCTACAATCAATAGTAATGTCTAAATTAAATTAATTAAATAATTTAAAAAATATCCGATATACCTTTCAGCGTAGATGAAACCATAATGTTACTTAACTTTTTATTATTCCATTAAACATATTATTTTTAACACTTCTTTATTGTGTTTTTGTACTGGTTAAACTTTGTAGCCGAGTGGTTAGTGCTTTGACTGCCACCCCGAAGGTTCCAGGTTTGATTCCCGGCGATGGCAGTGTGATTGTCACACTGTCATTGGACTGGTGCAGAATTCACGTGACAATAAAATGGTGATATATTATGCAGATTGAGAAAGCCCTAAGCAGGCGAAACAAATTTGTCACTATTTATATAATTTATATAAATTAAATCCAAGTACAACCATTAAACTATCGTGTTTACTATTATAAATTAATAATGGAGTTTTACGAAACTAATACCTCAACCATAAATAATATTAATAATGATAATAATTTATCTTTGGACCCGCTACCGCCCCCATTGAAAGCCCCAGCACCCACAGGGGGGCGGTATAGTCCCCGTTGGGAACATTTGGTCTATTAGTATAAATTAATCACGGGTGGTAGCAAAAAAAGTCATAAAATAGTGAATTGTTTTGGCCAAAACACTATGATACTTTAACATTATAAATTGTTAAATTAAAACACCTTGTTATATGTATCACAATTGTATTTTTAATTTTCGCAACAGCTGTTTCGATACCTGTTGATGTCATCATAGGTTGACGAAACAGCTGTCGCGAAAATTTTAAATACAATTGTGGTACATAAAACAAAGTTTTTTATTTCTTCTATGTTCGCCATACTTTGTGTTGTAGATGTTTTAATTGTCTTTTTCCTTTTTTATATACTTTGTATATACAATACTATTAAAATTACATATCAGACATGTTTCGGACAACCAGTCCTTCTTCAGTGATACATATTATAAAGATACATATTCAAGATATTATAAAATTGTTTACAAATATGATAAATTTTGACACAAAAATTAACGACGACCTTCGTGGCCGAGTGGTTAGTGCATTGACTGCCACCCCGAAGGTTCCGGGTTCGATTCCCGGCGAGGGCGGTGTGATTGTCACACTGTTTTTGGTCCGGTGTAGAATTTACGTGACAATAAAATGGCGATAGATTACCTACCTATCACATGTCACGAGAATCACTATGATAGCTATAATACCCTTTACATCGATTTGGCTCATGCTGTCATGATGTGAAGAGCAACTTAACAAAATAACAATAATAATAAAGATAACATCTGTCAAAATTGATCATATTTGTAAACAATTTTTCAATATTTTAAATATGTATCTTTATAATATGTTCACGGAAGAAGGGCTGGTTGTCCGAAATATGTCTGATATGTAATTTTAATAGTGTTGTATATACAAAGTGTAATAAGTGTCTTTGAAATAATTAATTCATTTACATACTTAGGCTCAACAGTTACCAGTGATAATAACACCCGAGAAGAAATTGACAGAAGGATAATGGCAGCAAACCGATGTTACTACGCTCTCCAAAAACAGTTAAGATCCAAATTACTGCGAAGAACCACAAAAACACTATCGTACAAGACCCTGATCAAACCAGTCCTCACATATGCCTCTGAAACCTGGGTGATGACAAAACACACTGAAAGGTCCATCGCAGCATTTGAAAGAAGGGTTCTTAGGACAATATATGGCCCAGTGAGAGACCACAATGGTTGGCGTCGTCGATATAACCGAGAGCTATATGATATCTATAAAGAGCCCGATGTGATCAGATCCATCAAAGTAGGGCGCTTGAGATGGGCTGGTCACATAATCAGAATGGACGACGACAACCCTACAAAACGCGTCACGCTCTCAGTACCACAGGGACGTAGAAGACCAGGAAGGCCCAAAATGCGATGGATGGACAGTGTCAACACGGAAGCATCGGTGTTGCAAGTGAGAAATTGGAGAATAAGGGCACCAAACAGACAAGAATGGAGGAAGCTCCTGGATTCAGCCAAGGCCCACCCAGGGCTGTCGAGCTTAGGATGATGATGATGATATACAAAGTACATAAAAAAGACAAACAAAGTTTTTTAACTTAACAGTTTATAAAAAAAATCATAACTGCCAAAGGGTTAAGGGATAATACAAAAAAATATTTTAAAATATGTAGTTCTAGATGGCAATGGAGTTCTAATGCCAACCCTCATGTATGGAAGTGAAGCTTGGAGCTGGCAAAAGAAGGATGAAAGCATGATGAATGACGTAGTAATGAGATCACTAAGAAGAATGTGCGGGAAAACGTTGTAAGATAGAATACCGAACGATGAAATAAGAAAGAAATGTAAGGCAGATGGATAAAATTAAAAAAGGATCGCTGAGATGGTTTGAACATATGGAACGAATGGATGAGAGTAGAATGGTTAAAAAGTTGTACACAAGCAGCGTGAGTGGAAAAAGAAGCCGAGGACGACCGAGAAAAACATGGCATGACCAAATTAATCAATTACTAAAAGGCGGTCACATTCGAAGTCGGAATAATCGACGTGCGTGCATGGTACGATGTATGAATGTAGAGGAAGCCCGAGAGGTATGCCAAGACATATCGGACCTCTGCGTGACACCCATGCCAACGGAAAGGCAACGTTCACTCCGATCAGTAGAAACAAGTGCAAACAACATAGCGATTCCAGTCAGAGCCAATAAAGCATGTTTCTACGATCGTGCTTTCAGCGTTGCGGGTCCGTTGGCGTGGAATAGCCTCCATGTTAGTATTAAGTATGAGGATAGTGACGTTAAATTTAAGAAACATCTGAAGACTGCACTGTTCGGTCAGTCATTTCCTAGTGCGCCCTTGGAGTGATTGATTTTACAAAACGGCGCACTTAAAATACAAATCATCATAATAATAAATAAATAAATAAGACAGAAGCATTGTGGCGATCAATCATCTCTGCCTACCCCTCTGAAGAAATGGCGTGATGGTTAGTTAGTTAGTTAGTTCTAAGAACGAGAAAATCTTTCTATTAAGTAAGTTCACGAAATGCGTATTAGGTTTCTCGAAACCGTAATTCGTATAATTTCGCAGTTCGGAAGATAAATATAAGTGATACGCGTGGAGGGGCGCCGACAGGACAATAGTTTTAGAACGTATTGTATTGTACCTCCGAGATGTTGGCTATAATTTGAGTCGGTGCAAGAACGCGCAGTCTAGAAAATAATGAGTATTTTTCCAAGGAAGGATACAAACGGCGAGTTGTGCGCTGTTGCCCTGAGCACTCGGATAGGCAACAAATCGAAGAGTAAAACAACCACGAAGTTACTTTTCCTAGAGTGGGAGATAATGCATGATGTAACTTGGAAGGATCAAATTGTTGGCTTGTGACGGTTCTCAAACTGTGGTCCGTCTAATAATTAATTTTTTATTTTTTTATATTTCTTTATAACTTTCGTATAATTTCGCGTGGTTATTTAACCCTTAACGTACCGTGTTCAAAACAAAACGCTCGCTCCCATGTGGTCAATTCAGTTTACCGCTAACTTTATCTAAATATCAAGCATATGACTCGATGAATCAAAATTTAATTTATGTCATCTTGTAGGGAATTTCATTCGAAATAGATCGATATCTATAACATACATGGATTATTTGAAAAACATATCATTATTAATTTTTTTCTGGAACCATGCGATTTCTGATATGGAATGCGTCACAGCATACGAGCAACTGGCACCAAGTATAAACTTGTCTCGCTCCGTGACGCCGCGCCGCGGCCGGCGGGGCGAGACTTTACGAGATTTTACGTATGATAAAGGCACCTAGGCAAAATGTATAGTACGTTCAAGACAACGAGTACGTATTAATATTTGTCCCTTTTGGTAAAGTGTTAATATTTTCACAGTTCTGATATTATTAAGTTGCGTGCTGCGTTTCCGTCCACAGTCGGTATTATTACGTACCTATGAAAAGGCCAAACATATAATTTATAATACGTTCAAAACAGCGAGTAAGTATTTGTCACTTTTGATAAAGTTGTAAATATTAGCAAAACAAATTCTACCTTAACACGAATGAAGGTGAGGGCAGTCTTAGAAAATATTTTTTTTTGGGATGAAGGAAGTAATTTTTTGCTTTTTTTTTATTACGAAATATTGAGAACACTTCAATGGAGGATTACAATTTTTTTTATAATATTAGGGTCCATAGGTTTTAAGAAAATCAACTTTAAATTGGCAGTGGAAACTCAATTGACCACATGGCAACGCGACGGTTAATCTATATATCGCTTCTTTCCAAGAATAACGTGTTATCTCAAAAATTTAAAAATTTAAAAATGAAACATGATACCCGTCTGAAAGAGACAACGTGACAACACAATATACCACTGTTGTGTTGTCTCTTTTCCTCATAAATTCTTTGTTTTTTACGTCAAAAATACCATGTTTTTGTAGAAAATTATATTGAACACGGCGGATTTGATTTTCGAAATGTCACGTTATTCTTGCAAAGAGGCGGTATGGACAAGTGTATGAAAGAGCTGAAAGGGTTGGAAAGTTAGTTAGTTAATTAGTTAATTGAATAATGTCATAAAAAAAATTGTTACCAGCTAACTAACTAACTAACCATCACGCCGTCTCCCCGAAGGGGTAGGCAGAAAGAATGGACTGCCACACTTTTCTTTCCTGACATATTTCTCTCGCTTCCTCAACATTCATACATCGTGTCATGCACGCGCGTCGATTTCTCTGACTCGTGACATGGCCGACATTCAATATTTAATTTATTTGATCGTGTCACGTTTTCCTCGGTCTTCCTCTTTTTCTGGTTCCATTTACATGGTTTAAATATAATGTTTTTACCATTCTTTCTTCATTCATTCTTTCCGTTAGAGAAATAGACGTGCTTGCATGACACGATGTATGAATGTTGAGAAATATGTCAGGAAAGAAAAATTTGGTACTCCATTTTTTTTTTCTGCCTACACCTTCGGGGAGACGGCGTGATGGTTAGTTAGTTAGTTAGTTAATCTGAATAAAGTCATAAACAAAATAATATATTTTGTTCATATCGAAATAATTAAATATTAAAAATTTAAGAATTAAGTGTATTTTTAAGTGTCGTATACGTATTAAGCGTTTCCTTCCATTTAATTAAAAAAAGTTTTTTGCAAGATCGGTGTGGGTAGGTACTTCATGTTAAAAAGTTTGAGAACCATTGGATGGAAAATAGCATAATGCATAGTAACCATCAATCTACGGCAGCGTGGTCGGCTTATTGTCCGGTGTAATTGAGATACATGAGACTCCACTATTACAGGCTGTATTGCAAATCCAGGGAGGCTGTATCGCAGAACGGTGTCGACAAAATAAAAAAGATACAGACAAAGAGAAGGGGTCCATTGTAAAAGTACATCTTATTCAGTGGACCCTTGATGTAAAAAACCTCAATATAACAAATTCCTCGATATAACGATTATTTTTAAATACTCTTGAACCAATCAGAACTGGGAGTTATTCATAAAAATAGTTAGCACAGGTCAGGTAACCTTCAAGTATCAACGCATAGACCTGGTGGGAGGAGCTGATCTGCGGGAAGAAATACAAGCCCAAGTAAACAAGGCAGCTGCAATCTCTGGGGCTCTTAAATCCACAATATGGAAAAACAAAGACATGGCCATTAGATGAGAATCTATAAAGCATGCGTAAGACCAATAATAACATATGGCTTCGAAGCAAGGGCAGACATAGTAAGGACCGAACAAGATTTGAGAACATCCGAAATGAAGACGCCGAGGACGATAGCAGGCAAGACACTGAGAGATCGCGTGAGGAACACCAGTATAAGATAGAGATGTGAGTAACAACGAATGAAAACGTCAGTTCTCTAGAAGTTTTATTATATTTTATGTGAATTTCATGTTTCGCCTGTCTAAGGCATTATCAAATGTACATTAAATTTACATCATTGTTGAAGAAATGAGTGTTACACCATTATTCAAGATACTATAATGTCTATATATTATAATGCATTCGAAACCCCTGCACGAAAGTGAGCTAGTACTGACAATGAACAGATCGCTCGACTTGCAGGGCAGCCGGCGGGGGTTGGGGTTAGGGCAGTTTAATGCGAAGGTCGTGATCGCACGAGGCGCGGAGCGTGTAGTCCCCGGGATGTGATGAGACGGTCAAGCGAACGTGACAATCTAATGTGGATAATGAATATAAACAGGCGGACCGTCGCGTCGGGTTATGCAGATTCTAATGTCCGTCGTGTCGGCAGGCGCCATTCCGATGCCTTTAACGATTCAAGTTGAAAAACTCTGTATAAATTGGCTATTTGCAGTTAACGCACAAGTGGGTATTAGCATTTACGGTATTATATAAAAAAATATATACTGTTCGTATATAATTGTTCAAGAAACAATATATAAATTTTATAAATGAGTGACAAGCTAAGATGGCAGTGCATAATGATGTTCTTGTGCCGACCCTTATGTATGGAAGCGAAGCATGGAATTTGCAAAAGAAGGATGAAAGTAGAATAAATGCAGTAGAAATAAAATCACTTAGACGAATGTGTGGATACTCTGTGTATGATAGAGTGTCGAATGAAAATTTAAGAAGTGAATGCGGTGCGAATGATGGTGTTATTAACAAAATAATGAAAGGATCATTAAGATGGTTTGGACATATGGAAGGAATGAATGAAGAAAGAATGGTAAAAAAATATACGTTAACGATGTAAATGGAACCAGAAATAGAGGAAGACCGAGGAAAACGTGGCACGATCAAATATATCAAATATTGAGTGTTGGTCATGTGAGGAGTCAGAGAAATCGACGATGTATGAATGTTGAGGAAGCGAGAGAAATATGTCGGTAAAGAAAAGTGTGGCAGTCCATTATTTCTACCTACCCCATCGGGGAGACGGCGTGATGGTTAGTTAATTAGTTATATATAATTATATATATTTAACTAACTAACTAACCATCACGCCGTCTCCCCGAAGGGGTAGGCAGAAAGAATGGACTGCCACAACTTTCTTTCCTGACATATTTCTCTCGATTCCTCAACATTCATACATCGTGTCATGCACGCGCGTCGATTTCTCAGACTCTTCACTTGGCCGACATTCAATATTTGATTTAATATATATTTATATACCTATATTTAAAAAAAAAATTCAATCTACACCTTCGAAGTAAATGTGTTGGTAAATTTTAATTATTCTTTTTGATCTCGCATTCACTCTAAACGTTCTTTATACGTAAATCCTTGAGTGTTAAATTTTCCGGATAAATCCGCAAACAAGAAAGTTCGTAAGATTTTCAAACAAATGCGATGAAAACTAAATCCGTTTTCTAATCAAGCGAAGGCCTTGTTCTCCGTGCACACACGAGACTACTCCAAAAGCAAACGTTTTGCTTTACTTAACAAATTATTATCTGAGACACGTGTGCTTATTTCATAACGGTACATTGTTTATTCGTTGCCGTTCCTTTGTTTCTTGGTATTTATTAAATCATGCGATTAACCAAAAAAACGAATTAAAAATGGCAGATTCATAGATTGTTCCAATAAAATAATTGCTAATCTCCTGGTAATGTGTGTAATGTGTTAATGGCGACATTTGAATTTTCTCCTATATTCATTATTACTTAACTAACTAACTAACTTACCATCACGCCGTCTCCCCGAAGGGGTAGGCAGAAAGAATGGACTGCCACACCTTTCTTTCCTGAGATATTTCTCTCGCTTCCTCAACATTCATACATCGTGTCATGCACGCGCGTCGATTTCTCTGACTCCTCACATGGCCGACATTCAATATTTGATTTATTTGATCGTGCCACGTTTTCCTTGGTCTTCCTCCATTTCTGGTACCATTTACATCATTAACATATAATTTTTTTACCATTCTTTCTTCATTCATTCTTTCCATATGTCCAAACCATCTTAATGATCCTTTCATTATTTTGTTCATGACACCATCATTCGCACCGCATTCACTTCTTATATTTTCATTCGACACTCTCTTCTTTCTTTTCTTCATCATACACAGAATATCCACACATTCGTCTAAGAGATCTCATTTCTACTGCATTTATTCTACTTTCATCCTTCCTTTGCCAGTTCCATGCTTCGCTTCCATACATAAGGGTCGGTAGAAGAACACCATTGTGCACTGCCATTCTAGCTTTTTGGATAGGTTTTTGTTTGCGATGACAACTTTAAGTGCACCATTCACTTTGTTGCCTGCCCTAACCCTTCTTTCAATATCCCTCTCCACTCTCCCATCTCTTGTAAACATACTACCTAAATACACAAACTCAACTACTTGCTCCAAGTTTTCACCATTCACGCTAATGTTGCAGACTGTCGTGGTTTCTTCCTTTTCGAAAATCATTACCTTGGACTTATTAACATTCATCATCAGATCATTTCGCAGTACTTTGTACTTTGTAGCTGATATATAATAGATAATGGTGTTGATGGAGTTCTAGTGCCAACACTTTTGTATGGAAGTGAAGCTGGCCAAAAAAGGATGAAAGTATGATAAATGCGTAAAATAGAGGTCACTGAGAAGAATGTGCGGGAAAACGATATATGATATTATAGAATACCGACGAAATAAGGAAGAAATGTAAGGCAGACGATTGCATCATAAGTAAAATTAAAAAAAGGATCCCTGAGATGGTTTGGACATACGGAACGAATGGACGAGAGAAAAATTGTTAAATGTTGTATTTAAGCATTTTCGGTGATAGTAGTGTGATTGTTACACTGTCTTTGGTCTGGTGTAGAATTCACGTGACAGTAAAATGGTGATAGATTGGCTACCTATCACATGTCACGAGAATCAAAATAATAGCTTAAAAATAAATTGTATACAGTAATGGGGTTCAAACGACCTGTTGTATACATAAATAAAATATATATGTTATACTTCCGTAAGATCTTACACGCTTCTTAATGCACACTAATTTAAAAATTTCATTGATTTGACCATGCACGGCTTACCTCTGTCATCCTTGAATCTGCTTCATTCTAGATGAATTTGTCATAATTTAAATATATTAAAAAATCAGGAGATAAACACGTTGAAGTGTTTTCTAGGAACAATGTCGTTGTGTCTGTACACAAGAATATATGACACATTATAAAGGAAGTATCGATTAGCAAACGTAAAAATAATAATAGCTATGACTTCATACTTGGAAAATAGAACAGTTCTGATGACACAGTGTATCTATAAAGATAAGGAAACATAAACAAACTTTTAAACATACGAAATCATACGAACATTTGCAAATTATTACTTTGAACTAACATGTATTTTTTTTTTTTTAATATTCGCTTTTACTTTGTGCTGTGGAATCATATTTGAATAAATATATTTACACTTAGTATAACAACACTGTATTTCACTTAACACAGACATATTTCGGTTAAAACATAACCTTTATCGATATAAAACTGGTTCTGATTTAAAAAATTTGGTTTGGTTCATGTGGTTCTCCCGTAAATTTGGAGATATTTCATGTATAAGTAAATTGTTTTGGTCAATTTGATTTATGACGCACGTTTTTGTGACACAAAACACGTTTTCACTGTTTAGTAGTTAAAAAAATATACGTTTTTCGTTTATAAAAAGAATTTTGGCAGATGAAATTTTTTTTTTCATTTGTTCGAAAAAACGATCGAAGCGTGCGCAGGAGATGCCTATTGGTGGCAATGAGGTTCGCAACCCATCACACCGCGTCTCTCGCGACGGCGAAAAGAGAAGGATGGAGAAGAAGAATATGTAACTACTAAAGTCAAACACTTTAAATAATAATTAAATAAAACGATGTTTTTTAACTACTTCCACTTTTGTCTTTATTTAGCCAGCGAGCCTGGCGAAACCGGTCGCTGTCTAAATAAAGACAAAAGTGGAAGTAGTTAAAAAACATCGTTTTATTTAATTATTATTTAAAATGAACTTCCATCAAGAGATTTCAGTAAAATCATTTGATTATCTTAAAAACATACTTTAGTTAACGGTTAAAATATAAAACGATGTTTATTGTATCAAATATTTTTTTTTCGCGACAACTGTTTCATCAGGTATTACAGTAATTTCAAAAATAATGGAAATTATTTAAACAGTTGAAAAAAATATTGTAACTGCTGATGATGTCAATATAGGTTGCCGAAACAGCTGTCGCGAAAAAAAGAATAACAGCGTTTTACATTGTAACAGTTAATAATGTTGAAGTATCATAGTGTATCGGCCAAAACAATGGACCATATTTTAACTGTTGAATTGTAAAGCGCTGTTTTGTTATCATAATTAAAAAAAATCGCGACAGCTGTTTCGTCAACCTATGTTGACATCATCAGGTAAATTTAATCATCAACACAAATATAACAGTTAATAATGTTGAAGTATCATTGTGTTTCGGCCAAAACAAAGGAATATTTAACTATAATGGTAAAAGAGATGGCCATAAAATGACGTTAGCTCTCCTCTTAATCTTGCCACTGTGGTGTTAGGACAAGCCGTCTTAAAGGGTAGGGCACGACAAAGGAAATTAACTTCAGGATAGGATTTTGCAGGATTGAAGTGCCCCCAAAAAGTCGTCAAAGTGAGAAAGCGAAATAGTCAGCCAATTTCGATAAAACGCCTTTAAACTTTTCATCTAAGTTTATATATGATAATTTCGTCACTATCTTTAACAGTTAAACGGCGTAGGTGATAGAGCGCTTCCCCATTCCGCTGACCGGGCAGTTATGGGTTCGAATCTCCATATTATTAATGTAAAATTTCTGTTCGCTTTGGAGTTTGAATAATTGAAATCATTGGTGTTTAAAATCGGCTGGAGACATTTGAAATGTGATTGTACCACAAAATTTTGCACATCCCTTGGACCGTTATGGTCAGCACCATAAATGTTCTCAAGAGAGTCAGAACTGAAAGATAATTGTTGGCCAATATTAAAGCCCGAAGCCTGTTTTCTGCCAGTTGGTCTTGAAACTGTAACATTTCAAATAAAGTGCCATGTTAGAAATAAGAGACAGAGTCAGAAATGATACGGTGAGAGAAAGAACAAAGGTCATTGACATCATCCACCGAGTGGCGACTCTAAAATGGGCAGGTCGCGTAGCCTCAAGCTCAGACGAAAATTGGACAAAACAACTGCTGACTTGGAGACCGTGGATGGCAAAGAGAAGTGTACGGCGACCGTGACTACGGTGGAAGGATGATCTAAACAAGCACGTCGGAATAACCTGGAGACATGAAAGCAAATGGAGGAGGCGTTTGTCCAGGAGTGAACGGGAATAGGCTGAGGAAGAAGAAAGCCCGTAAGGTGGCAAATTTGGGTCATGTGATTTGGGGAAAAAATATGGATTGCTGCACTTGATCAAAGAGGGGAAAATTGAAGGTCGACGAGGTGTTGGCAGGAGGCGAATCTCCTGACTCAACAACATAAGGGTCTGGAATAGCTTGAGGAGGGTTGAGGAGATGTGTCTAGCTGCCAGGGTCGGAGACGCCTTCTCTTAAATGATTGTCAACACCAGGGAAAAAATATATGATAACGAAAGAAGAAGAAGGTGATTTAAAAAGAGACGATTTTTAGAGTATTGATCGGACAGTTAATTAATGATATATTGATATGATATAGTATTACGATTTACCGAAGCATTTTAAAATTATTTTAACACAGCAATTTGAAAAATTCGCTGTGAAATAATGAAGTTGAAATGAAAAATCTGCAAATGCCATTGGAGTGTGCTTACTGCGCAGTGGCGGGGGAGGAGGGTGGGACGATAGAATGCGGCAGAGGTGGCGGTTGGTTGTTTTGTAAAAGCGCTACAACGGAACGCGAAAAACACATGCCATAAATTCCTCACACTAAAATCTGCACGCAAAATAGCGTTATATTTCACTGAAAGAATTTTCTGGTGGCACTCGGCTGAAATTTAAAAACGAAAAAAACAATTCCAAAAAATATATCAATAAAATCATAAGTTAATTTTTTAAATTTCAATTTGTACCATATAAATCTATGTGAACACGCTATATTATGATTATAATAAGTAAAACATTTGGGGAATATCGGGAATTACGGATTTTCGAAAAAAGAATTTTTTTGTTAAAGTTTCGTATTGTTGGGAATTAACAATTTTTTTAATATGAAATATAAAAGAATGGTAAAAAATTATATGCTAACGATTTAGACGGAATCAGAAATAGAGGAAGACCCAGGAAAACGTGGCACGATCAAATAAATCAAATATTGAATGTCGGCCATGTGAGGAGTCAGAGAAATCGACGCGCGTGCATGACACTATGTACATATGAAGGTTGAGAAATCGAGAGAAATATATGTCAGAAAAGAAAAGTGTGGCACTCCATTCGTTAGTTAGTTAGTTAGGTAGTTAACAATATTTGAAATTAAATGTTTTTCTTTGAAGTTTAATATTTTCGGAAATCAGGGATTTTAGAAAAAATAAGATTTTTGTTCAAGCTTTCGAATTTTCGGGAATTAGCGAATTTCAAATAAAGGTTTTTCTTAATATTTGAATTTTCTGGAATATGTATTATTGAAAAAATAAGTTTTTGTTTTGAATTAAAATTTTCTGGAATTTGGGATTTTCGAAAAAAAAAAAAATTTAAATTAAAGCTGCGAATTTTCGGGAATTATGTATTTTCGAAAAAATAGTTTTAATAAACTAAAAACCTTTTTTGTATTTAATTCAACAATGTTATTGAAATAATCAAAATAAAACAGTAGAGAAAAATATTGAGTTGTGAAAGAGTTCTCCATGTTACTGGTACAACCTTGTTAGAGCTATATTTATTAAGTATGAGGGCTGCATCTGAATTTATATATCCGAGGAAACAATATCTCACATGTCTGCGGTTTTCTGAATTCTTGCGGCAGGCCGAAGCATCCCACTGTCCTTCACTGCATCTGGTTGAGAGTGGGCGGTGGGGGTCTGTGGGAATACTGGTTAGATTGCATCGCATAGAATTCACTTTTATACCGCAAATCCTCCTCTGGATAACGTAATACTGTACTGCATGTTAGAGGCATACTACGAACCCCTGCGGAACGTCACACCAAGAGCAAAACAAATATTTTCTCAAAAATATATATATGAAGCTTAATTATCGATTAATACGGATGAAAACGTCTGTTTTCCAAAAGTTTTATTGAATTTTATGTTAATGACATGTTTTGCCTGTCTAAGTCATTATCAAATGACATTTGACAATACCAGAAACATGTCTTTCACATAAAATATATTAAAACTTCTAGAAAGCAAATGTTCTCATTTGAATAACTTTTTGGAAACATTGTATTTGTAAAACTAAACAAAAAATAAACCATCACGCCGTCTCTCCGAAGGGGTAGGCTGGACTGCCACACTTTAACCGATGCGGCACTCCATCTTTCTCTTATCGCCCCCGCGGGAGATGCGGTGTGATGGGTTGCGAATCTCATCGCCACCAATAGGCAACTCCCAATAGTATTTGTACTTTTCACAAATATTTTTTGCTGACACAAACTTCCCTTCTTCAGAGTATGAAATTTAACCAAATTAATTAAGGTTAAATTAATTAATTTAATTAATTAATCCGAGAAATCTGCGAGGTCAAAGATGTAGTCTGATGGGGACGTCAAAGACTGCGATACTGGCATCAACATGTAGAAAGAATGAGCTCAAATGGGATACTATACACAGCTCTCCATGGAACGCCAAACGGACAACGCCGACCAGGAAGACCCCCGAAACGGTGGAGAGAAAGCTGGAGTTCAGCGTCTTAAGAGGACCCGACTGAAGTAACAGACTCCTGAGTCTATCAAAAATTGAAAAGAAGAAGAATTAAAGTTGAAATTCATACACTGAAGAAGGGAAGTTTGTGTCCCGAAACATGTTTGTGAAAAGTACCAAAAAAGTGTTGTGATAATACAATGGTTAGAAAAAGTTATTAAAATGTGAATCCACAACACAAAGTGAGGGCGAATATAAAAGAAATTTTTCATTTGTATTAATTATTTCATATGGAGTGATACATCTTTGTTCAAGATACAATAAATATTTAAATCATTGTTCATGAAATGATAAATTCGATTTTATATTGTGTGACAAGATTTTGCAAAATTGTATGCAAAAATGCAATTTATGCACTTAAATAAATCAAATATATGATATGTTGTAAAGAGATATATTATATGACTGTTTTGAGAGAGGGGGCGATGGAAACTTTTTTCCTGTAAAAATAAAAGGTTGAGAATCTATGCTTTGGACAGTTCACTAATGTTTTCGCGATGTTACGTTTTATATCAATATGACATATTAAAATACAAAGTTTAGTATTTGAAACAAATTGGATTGTTCGAATAAACATTCATAATGGTACTGTTTTATCATCTAAACATAAAAAATGCAATTTGAATTATTCGGTTTTTTGTTCGAGTTCTTTGATCCTGCCATAGACAAATATAATATAAATATACACGAACGTTATAACCAGAAGATATACATGGACGAAAATAATAATTTATCACTACTCTTATAGAAATCATGCCATTAGGAGTCGATAACATCTCTCACTTAGCAAACAACAATACGTGTCTATGTATTTTCGTACCTGTAATATGTTTTTTCGTTTGCATGTTTTTCACGAGTCTGCTGTGATAATGAACTTTGAGTCAGATCAAGAAACAGGTAGACACACAAATAGTGCTGGGAGAACGTTCTTCCGAGAATGTAATACATATTTTATAAAAAATATAAAAAAATATCATGATGTTTCTCTGCAATGTTAGGCAGAGAGAATGAACTGCCACACTACCCTATCCTGATGATACCCTTCTATAGATTCCCCAAAATTCATTCACCCGGACTTTAAAAATTTTATCAATTTGGTATTTTTTAGAAAATACTTTAAATCAATGATATTAGAATTTATTTTTACAATCAAGACCAAGTATTTAAATCAATGATATTAGAATTTATTTTTACAATCTTCAATGTTAGCAGAAAATAGCTCATTATTACGAAGAAGGAATCTGGTCGTGTCCAGGCTTGAATCCAAGTCCCCTGGATCAGGAGCCAAGCGTTCTATCCCTTAGACCACCACCCGATTAATGCCATATTCGAGTCCGTACTCAAATCACGTATGCTTTAATGATTAACGTATGCTTTCTCAACAATTCTTTGATGACGTAAACATGCTTCCCAGATAGACAGATAGACAGTTTTAAAAATGTATCGTGAAATACCATGATAAATATTGTACTATTCTCATAATTCTGCCTCGCTCGAAGGATGACAATCCAGAAGAAGCTTAATCCAGAAATGGAGATAGATGATCATGGAGAGACAATCATCTAGTAGTCTAAAGCTGGAAATTGACATGTGAAAGGTAGCTAATCTATCGCCATTTTATTGTGACGTGAATTCTACACCAGACCAAAGACAGTGTGACAATCACACTGCCCTTGCCGGGAATCGAACCCAGAATCTTCGGGGTGGCAGTCAATGCACTTGCCACTTGGCCACAAAGGTCGTTATTATATTCTAGTAACAAGAAATTTTCTTCGTAATGGGAGTATGAGAAACGATAATAAAAATTTGAAAAATGCATGTATTTCGAAATTAAACATAATATTAATTATTTTTGTCACAATTTACATATTTACATCAATAAAAAATAATTTTATATCTATAAGTTATTTAGATCGTTCTTCTACGTGAATGTGATGCACATCCCTAGACAAAACATAACCAAAAATTCCTGGGATCGTTCATTTTGGGTCGGTATTTATCCGTGACTCCGTGTCTGTGCAATGTCCGGCGAATAATTATCGCAGGGAACGGGGGGTAGAAAAAAAATATATGCAAAATAAAAAACGCGTACGTTAATGCACAACAATGGTAATAGTAGAAATGGCAGCGATCATCGCCCGGGTCCATTGTGAACCCGAGAGCTGCTGTGATGAGCTCATGTGAACAAAGGGCAAGTGATGAGTCCGTACGCGGATGTAATAGGTCATGAGCGGACGAAGCTGGCGCAGTCAACTAGTGAATATTGTCAAGATCTCCGCGATAAACTAACTCCATGCAACTATGAACAATAAGCCTGTTATGACAGTTGGGCATTGTATGACGTCATA
This sequence comes from Lepidostoma basale, assembly GCA_022606425.2. Classification (NCBI taxonomy): domain Eukaryota; kingdom Metazoa; phylum Arthropoda; class Insecta; order Trichoptera; family Lepidostomatidae; genus Lepidostoma; species Lepidostoma basale. The sequence continues at coordinate 554,798 of JAHDVF020001001.1, read as the reverse complement.
CAAACAAATGATACCAGATCCAATTAAAATAAGATACTTGAAGTGCTTACAAAATCATTTCCTAACCGGTTTCGTCAGCGTTTTTTTCAATTTATCAATTTATTTATTCACTCAAAAGATATTACAAACATAATTACAGTTTAAGGCATCTATTTGAGAAAGGGTAAAGAATCAGGAACGCGTGAGAGATGGTTCAACTTATATTTTTCTTCGGAACGTGCTTTCACTAATATGAAAGACGTCGATCTCCGAGGTAATCTTGTTCAGCAGACTGATTGCTCTTTCCACCGGCATTATTAGAGGCAGGTTGGTTCTTGCAGCCGGAAGAAAGAACAATCTATGCTGGCGCTATCGAATATATCTATCGGGAACAAAAAGACATACACCCTCCAGCACGGCTGAGTTTTCAAAACATCCCCTTATTAATCTAAAGAAATGGGTTATGAGAAACCCGTCTCTTCGAAGCTGCAGGGAATTAGACCCCAACATTCCCAAAAGTAACGCTGTGGGATAAAGCCATGGATAGCTACCATACTCCTTCATGTAGAGATACCTCAGAATTTTTTTCTGAACCCACAAACGAAACCGATTAACTTGTAAAATTATAATTAAATAAAACGATGTTTTTTAACTACTTCCACTTTTGTCTTTATTTCGACAGCGACCGGTTTCGCCAGGCTTGCTAGCATCGACAGACTGTCGATGCCAGCCAAAGTCTGTCGATGCCAGCGAGCCTGGTGAATCCGGTCACTGTTGAAATAAAGACAAAAGTGGAAGAAGTTAAAAAATGTCGTTTTATTTAATTATTATTTAAAATGAACTTTTATCAAGAGATTTCAGTAAAATCATTTGATTATCTTGTAAAATTATATAATTAACACGAATAAAAACGTCTGTTTTCCAGAAGTTTTAATATATAATAATATATTAAAATAACATGTTTCGCTTGTCTAAGGTATTATCAAATGTTAATTTGATAATACGTTTGACAGGCGAAACATGTCATCCACATAAATTATAATAAAACTATAAGATAAACGTAAAAAATAGACGTTTTTATTCATATTAATTATTTAATATTGAGTTTTATACCATCCTTCAAGAAACAATGGAAACCAAAACCAATTAGTCTACTGTGTCTACTGTGCTTACTGATATCATTTCGTGACCGGTTTCGTCGGCGCAATTCAACCACACTTTCGAAACCAACATAACTAATAAACTTGTGGAACAAAATTATGATTTAAAAACATATTTCATAAATACGAAAGAAAACGTGTTCTAGAAGTTATATTATTTAATTCAATAAAACTGATTTCATTTTATTAAATTTTATAATAAATCCGAATTCCATTGATATATGTAGTGCTAGTGAAAAAAAATCCTTTTGTTAGTAAAAAAAACTGGAATGTACCATTTACGTGAAACAAAAACACTTCAAAGTTTCAACAGATTTTTGGAGGCTCTTCCATTGCCTTGACTTCAAATATAAAAGGGTTGTTTTTATCAAGTTAAAAGTCTTGCGATTCTGAAGAAACGATATGAATTACGAGGCTTCAAAATACGGAGTGACAAGAAGTATAAATTACTAAAAAAAAATCGATTTAAAACCAAATTTAATTCAAAATTGCCATTTTCATTAATAAAGCATCTAAAATGGTTTCGAATTTAGTCCAAAATCCTAATAATAAAAAGATATCCTGACAAAAACGTGTAAAAAGGATAAGGGAACCAAAGAGACACTAATGAATAAGTGTCCTAAGATGAAGGCGATTTATACTGTCTACACTAACTCATGAAACAACTATCGCACCCTTTACCGGAGGGGTAGGCAGAAAAGATGAACCGCCACACTGTTCTATCCTGACATAGCTCTCGCGCCTCTTTGCGTGACAGGCACGCTCGTCGATTGCTCCGACTTCGAACATGATTAATCAGTAATTGATTAATCATAACCTTTCAGTAATTGATTAATCATGTCAATGTCTTCCTTGACGTTCCTCGAGTTCTTTTTTAATTCATACTACTTGAATACATATTTTTAACCAATCTTCCCTAATTCAATCATTCCATATGTCCATACCATCTAAGTGACCCTTTCTTAATTTTATTTATGACGCATTTATCCGCCTTGCATTTTCTTATTTTTTCGTCTAGTGTTCTATCATTTATTGTTTTCTTCCAATTCCTCTTAGTGATTTTATAAATACTACGTTTAACCTACCTTTTTTTGCCAACTCCAAGCTTCACGTACACATAAGTAATACGATTTAACTAAATAACTAACCATTACGTCGTCTCCCCGAAGGGGTAGGCAGAGAATAGACCGATACTATTTATTCCCAACATACTTCTATCGCATCCTAAACATTCATACATTGTGTCGTGCACGCACGTCGATTTTTCCGACTCCTCACTTGGCCGACATTCTTGATCGTGCCACGTTTTCCTCGATCATATTATATTTCCAGATCTTTACCTTTCTTTCTTCGTTTATACGTTCTATGTGTCCAAACCATCTTACAGTTATTTTCATTATTTTGTTCATAACATTTTTATTTGCATTGCATTCACTTCTTATATTTTCATTAGACACTCTATCATACACAGATTTTCATAGATTCGTCTAAGAGGTTTAATTTCTACTGCATTAATTCTTCTTTCATCCATTTTATTGTCCCGTAAATTCTGTACCAAGCCAAAGAGTGTGATAGTCACACTGCCATCGCCGGGAGTTGAAACCGGAACCATTGATATGGCAGTCAGAGCTATTACCACCCTGCCACGAAGTTCGTCATTCGATTTGATTATGCTTTTTTATAATTGTTTCAGGAAAGCCTACAATTTTATAATCGGACCTTCAAATTGCGTCCATGTTTTCAAAATGACCTATGAATGTGTCAATGATAAGTATTTATTTATTTATTTCATCCTTCTTTTGCCAGTTCAATGCTTCACTTTCATAAATAATACGGTCTAAAAAAATATAAATGTAAAATTTTAAATTCGAAACACATGGCAAATTTTACTAACTAATTACTAACCATCACGCCGTCTCCATCGTAGACAGAGAGGATGCACCGCAATACAGTTCTATTCTGACATACCTCTCTTGCTTTCTCCACATTCATACATCGTAACATACACCCTCGTCGATTTTTAAGAATTTGAATGTGGCCGCCTTTCAGTATTGATTAATTTGGTCATACCATGCTTTTCTTGGCCTTCCACGACTTTTCTTTCCACTCACACTGCTTGTACAACATTTTAACCATTAATTTCTAGTCCATTCATTCCATGTGTCCAAACCATCTGAGGGATCCTTTTTTTAATTTTACTTATGATGCAATCGTCTGCCTTACATTTCTTCCTTATTTCGTCGTTCGGTATTCTATCATATATCGTTTTTCCGCACATTCTTCTCAGTGATATAATTTCTACAGAATTTATACTACTTTTATTCTTTTTTTTCCAGCTCCAAGTTTTAAGTCCATATATCGTCGGTTCAAAGGTAAAACTCATTACGTGATATTTAATTGTTTTTTTCTTTTTGCAATTTATGTATCAAACTTGTGAATTCTACGTCAGAAAATAATCACCGAGTGTATTTATTAAATAATAACAGTTACTATTTAATAAAACACTTGGTGATTATTTTCTGACCTAGAATTCACAAGTCTGATACAGAAATTGCAAAAAAAAAAAATAATAATGTCACTAAATGAGTTTTACCTTTGAACCGACGATATAAGGGTTGGTACTAGAACACCATTATATATAAATTTTACTATTTATATATAATCACAACTAAAGAAAGAAGCATAGAAAAAAAGTCCACTGGGCTTAGCATTGGCCTTGTCACGATACATTGACACCGCGCGGTGTGAACGTACCCGCCGTCCGGCCGGGCGGCAAAATAAGCAAGATCCGTAGTGGCAATATGAAAAAACCGAGTAAAAGTCGCGACCCCACAATAGCAACGCGCAATTAATTCTACTCGGGAGAAATGACCTTTTTCCGGGAACGGAAAATGGCAACCGTCCCAGATGGAATAGTATGGCAATAGGGCAAATTTACGTGGAACTGGGGATAGTAAGCGTAGAACCCCAAGGAAGGAAGTAAGAAAAGAAGGAATTTTGTGAATGATACTGATACGATTTGCCTAAATGGAGTTTAACGTTACCATGATATTATAATAAAATGCATAATTGAATTTGCACGTGTTGCTTTTAATAAAATGAGAACCTTCAGTTCCAACAATAATCTTAATCTGAAACTCCGACAAAGAATGGTTAAATGCTATATTTGGTCTGTTCTACTATAAAATATGACCGACTCTCCCGATTACGCCGACATTCAATATTTGATTTATTTGATTGTGCCACTTGCTACGTCTTCGGTCTTTCGTTATTTCTAGTTTCATTTACATCCTTAACATTTAATTTTTATACCATTATTTCTTCATTCATTCTTTCCACGTATTCAAACCATTTAATTTTTTTTGTTCATAACACTATCATTCGCACCGCATTAACTAATTATATTTTCAACTGTTTAAATGAAAAACTTTGCTATGAATATCACAATTGATTATATTTAGTCGCGACAGCTGTTTCGCTAACCGATGTTAGCATCGTCAGGTCTTACAATCAACTGTTGTTCCACGTCAGGTCTTACAACAAATCAGTTGATTCTAAGACCTGACGATGATAACATCGGATAGCGAAACAGCTATCACCACTAAATATAATCAATTGTAATATTCATGATAAAATTAGTTATTCATTTAAACAGTTAATAATGTTGAAATATCAAAGTGTTTCCACCAAAAACAATGGATAATCTATCTTATATTTTCATTCGACACTCTATCATACACAGATTTTTCAAAAATTTGTCTAAGAATACTTATTTCTACTGCAATTATTCTACTTTCATCCTTCATTTGGCACTTCCATGAACACCATTGCGCACTGCCATTTTAGCTTTTTTGTATATTTTATATCTAAAAAGCATACTTTGGAAGGTACACATTAATAATTTCATAATCCTTTTAACATACATATATAAAATTATAAGATTTTAATGTATATATTCCATTTGCACAATAATAATAATTTAATTAATACGAAATACATCAAATAATCACTGTGATAATTTTCTTACATTTTTAGTATGTTTTTTATTCCTGGAAATTCTTATGTAATATTGAATTTTATAAAATAACATGTTGATATGCCTTTGGCCCTTTTTGCGTGTATCAGCGGCTTGATAGTATAAAAAAATATTATAGTGCACAATAGTGTTCTTGTTCCGCCCTTTATGTATGGAAGTAAAGCATTGAACTGGTAAAATAATGATGAAAGTGGAATAAAAGGAGAAGATGTGAGATCTTAGACGACTGTGTGTTATTTATAAATATATATCATAGTGTTAAATGTGAATGAAATTGTTATAAACAAAATAATGAAAGGATCGTTAAGACGGTTTGGATAAATGAAAAGAAATAATGGTAAAGATGAAATATGATGAAAGTGAAAGTGGATCTCTAAGATGAATGTATGAAATGTTGTAAAATATATCATAGAGTGTTAAATGTGAATGAAAGTGTTATAAACAAAATAACGAAAGGATCGTTAATATGTTTTGGACATATGAAAATAATGAATGATTAAAGAATGGAAAATACAATTTATGTAAAGTCGTAAACGGAACTAGAAAATAAACGAGGAACGAAGAAAAGTAAAAATTGGTAAACTATATCATAGAGTGTCAAATGTGAATGAAAGTGTTATAAACAAAATAATGAAAGGATCATTAAGATGGTTTGGACAAATGGAAAGGATGAATGAAGAAAAAGTGGTAAACACAATTAATGTAACAATGTGAACGGAACTATAAATAAAGGAGGATTGAGGAAAACGTGGCATTACCAAATCAATTGAATATTAAATGTCGGTCACATAGGAGTCGGAGAAATCGATGTGCGTGCATGACACGATGTATGAATGTTGAGGAAACGAGATATTTGTTTTAAAGATATGCGTTGAACAATCGCGATGGGTGTGCGGGAGATGCCTATTGGTGGCGATGAGGTTCGCAACCCATTACACCGCGTCTCTCGCGATGGCGAAAAGAGAAGGATGGAGATCGGGTGGTGGTCTAGGGGATAGAACGCTTGGCTCCTGATCCAGGGGACATGGGTTCAAACCTGGACACGACCAGATTCCTTCTTCATAATAATGAGCTATTTTCTGCTCACATTGAAGATTGTAAAATAAATTCTAATATCGTTGATGTAAATCCTTGATATTAGTCTTTATTACAAAAAGAAAAAAAAGTTCCGCATCGATTAAAGTGTGGCAGTCCATTATTTCTGCCTACCCTTTCGGGGAGACGGCGTGATGGTTAGTTAGTTGGTTTAGATATGCGTTTTGGGCACTCAATTATATGATCCGAGTAAACAGATGAGCAAGTCCCAGCGGCGGAAGTACATCCTCGAGATAAATCATCAAAACAATGTATTTTTAACCCATCCGAGTCTTCGGTTGTGTTCTACCGATGAATGGACCGGTCCCAGCAAATAAATGTCACACACGCCACTTAAATAGCTTACGTTCATACAGCGCATGCCAAATCCAATGAACTACAAAGTCCGCAAAAAAGCATCATTACGCGCAGGGTAAAATGCGATAACCCACAAAATTTAATGCGAGGTAAATGACAATAACCCACAAAAATATATAAGGTAAATAGCAAAAGCTCACAAAATTTAATACAAGGTAAATGGCGATAACCCACGAAAATTAATGCAAGGTAAATAGCAATAACCCACAAAAATTAATGCGAGGTAAATGGCAATAACCCAAAAAATTATGTAAGGTAAATGGCACTAACCCACAAAATTTATGGAAGGCAAATGGCGATAACCCACAAAATTTAATAAAAGGTATTGAGCAATAAACCACAAAATTGAATGCAAGGTAAATGGCAATAACCTATAAAATTTAATGCGAGGTAAATGGCACAACCCATAAAATTTATGTCAGGTAAATGGCACTAACCCACAAAATTTAGTGCAAGGTAAATGGCGATAACCCACAAAATTTAATAGAAGGTATTTAGCAATAATCCCTAAAATTGAATGCATGGTAAATGACAATAACCTACAAAATTTAATACAAGATAAAAAGCAATAACCCACAAAAATTAATGCAAGGTAAATGGCATTAATCCAAAAAAAAATTATGTTAGGTAAATTGGCACTAACCCACAAAATTTAGTGCAAGGTAAATGGCGTTAACCCACAAAATTTAATGCATGGTAAATGGCAAAAACCCACAACATTGAAATGGCCAAAACCCACCATCATAATCAAGAAATGAAAAACCCACCGGCTCAACGAATTAGCAATAAGGAACGATAAATTATTTTGACCCCAAAGAACATGATTGTAAAACCTTAACTGCTTATTGTATTGGAAAGTCGTGGGTGCTGGTAACATCAGCGCACTGCTCGAAATAAATCATGAATAATTAACAATACGTCATTATACAAATTACTAAGAAACATTGAAGTATACAAAAAAAGGTATAAAACTCATATTGGATAATAAAGTGCTCGTTTTTTTATGGCTTGAAATCACAGATTCACAAACTTTTTAAGTACGCCCCCCTCTTTCAGATATAAAAAAATTGTTCACCCCATTGAAGATACTGTTACGACAAATAAACGTTATGTTATTATTTTAATATTCTTCAATTTAAAAAGAAATAAGTGAGCTCATTTTCTGCTCACCTGTGTTAGTGATTTTTTAATATTTTAAATTTTAATTCATTGTTTCTTGAACAATTATGTGAAACTCCACAATAATAAAAAAATGAAAAGCTCTATTTTCTAAAAAAAGATTTGATTTTATAGTGATAACATGTTTTGCCTTGCTTGAGGTATTTGAGAGTGAATTTGCAAGGCGAAAAAGTTTTTTCTTCTTCAATAAAATCAATCTTCTAACAGGCATTTTTAAATTAATAATACAATAATTTAAAATAATTTGTCACTCGTGTTCATATTGCTCATCTCCGGTAAATTTATTTATTATTATCAATCATTATTATTATTATTAATCATATTATGAAGCATGGAACTGGCAAAAGAAGGATGAAAGTATAATAAATGCAGTGGAAATGAGATATCTTAGACGAATGTGTGGATACTCTGTGTATGATAGAGTGTCGAATGAAAATATAAGAAGTGAATGCGGTGCGAATGATGGTGTTATGAACAAAATAATGAAAGGATCATTAAGATGGTTTGGACATATGGAAAGAATGAATGAAGAAAGAATGGTAAAAAAATATATGTTAATGATGTAAATGGAACTAGAAATAGAGGAAGACCGAGGAAACGTGGCACGATCAAATAAATCAAATATTGAATGTCGGCCATGTGAGGAGTCAGAAAAATCGACGCGCGTGCATGACACGATGTATGAATGTTGAGGAATCGAGAGAAATATGTCAGGAAAGAAAAGTGTGGCAGTCCATTCTTTCTGCCTACCCTTTCGGGGAGACGACGTGATGGTTGGTTAGTTTTAATCATATTATTATTATTATTATTATTATTATTATTATTATTGATTGTTGAGGTTATTGTTTTGTAAAACTCCATTATAATTATTATAATAATAAACGCGAATGTTTAATGGTTTTACTTGATTTAATTAATATAATTACTTATATAAATAGCAGTTACAAATTTGTTTCGCCTTGCAAGGGCATTTTCAAACTACTATTTATATAAGTAATTATATGAATTAAATCAAGTAAAACCATTAAACATTCGCGTTTATTATTATAATAATAATAATTATTATTATGTAGAAGCAATGTGTACCAGCTACACATCACCGGTAAGAGAGGCTTAAAATAAATGTATGCAACCAATTAAGTCTTCATTGACTACGTGAGAACCATCAAAATATTCCGTCACGGTATAGTTCGACGTTCTTTAAATTGTGCGTGTGTAAACATCGACGTATGCCGGACCACAGAGCGGTCGCCTTAATATGAAATTTATGTAAATATCCAGTAATATCCAGCGCAAAGGTGTAATTTAGACGACTCAATAAGTCAAATATTGCCCAGGGTTGTATAATTGAGACGACAACGAAAGTGTAAATAAAAATATTCGTGTAAATCGATTTAAAACGCGGCAAATTGACAATTAAAAATAATGATATTCTATCGATCAATTACCGACCGTATAACACTGATTGACATAATTGCATTTTCTTCTATATTCGCCTTCCTAAAATTAAACAAAAACATTATTTAGAATGATTATTTTTACTCTGATGTGTGGAAGCGAAGCATGGAACTGGCAGAAGAAGGATAATAGTAGAATAAATGCGGTAGAGATGAGGTCCTTAAGACGTGTGTAGAACGATATACGACAGAATCTCAAATGCTGATATAAGAAAGGAATGTAGAGCGAAAGAAGGTTTTATGAACAAAATTATGAAAGGATCGCTGCGTTGGTTCGGACATATGGAGCGCATGGTTGGAGAAATAATGGTTAAGAAAGTATACGTTTATGATGTATATGGAGTACGGAGTCGAGGTAGACCGAGGAAAAGATGGCATGACCAAATTAACAATTTTTTTTAAGGTTGGTCAAGTTAGAAGTCGGAAGAATCGACGTGCGTGTATGAATGTGGAGGAATCTAGAGAGGTGTGTCTGAATAGAGTAGTGTGGCGGTCCATTCTCTTTGCCTACCCTTTCGGTGAAACGGCGTGATGGTTTGTTTTAACCAATTTTGGGAATCGTTAATTTTAATTTAAACATGCTTTTTATTTACAGGTATGTGGCAGCTTATAATTGGCCTTACTTCTATAAAATATGTTAACTTTTTCTTTATGTATTTTTAGATTCAATCCTAGGGATTCATTTACAGCAGAGTTTATTAACATCTTTGCTGATTCTTGGGATGCCACTTGGTCCTTTTTAATGTGGTAGTTTCCCGTTGCTTTCAACATTTGTATACAGCAGGTTATCTGAACCCTATAACTAAAAAGCTATTGATTCTGATGACATATGATAGGTAGCTAATCTATTTTCATTTTACTTTCACGTGAATTCTACACCAGACCAAAGACAGTGTGACAATCATACTTCCATCGCCGGGAATAAAACCCCAGGACCTTTGATCTTGTCACGCTGCCATAAAGGTCGTCAGTATGTATTTTTATATGAACGGTAGAACGTCGTTTATCCGGACTAATTGAGACCGGAGGTGTTCCGGATACCGAATTTTCCGGATACCGTTTTTTCCGGATAATCTCAAACAGGCGCTAATTCTTGTAGCAAAATATGGTGTACATCGATTTTTTTTTCTTCGGTTCATTAATTTATTGTGAAATTACACATTTTACAGCAAAAACAAGCATGTATGTAGTACATGTACGTAAAATTACTCTACAGTACTGGAAAAATAATCAGAGATATTTTAACAAAAATTTTGCATAAAAATCGCGGATTCGTTTTAATAAAAGCAATTGAGTTGAGCAGAATTCCTCTTGCTTTTCAAACCATGATACCGTAGATAAATTGACGTCCTGGTTAACTGACGTCCGGATAAACGACGTTCTACTGTACACAAGAATCGGTGTTTATGACCCTAAAATAAATAAAATAAATTAAAGGATACATTTGTTCGATAACTCGAATCAATTACCATGAAACGAAAATAAAGCTAATAACATAAAAATTATGCTTGCCATATTTCAGGGGACAATGTGTCTGGCCGTTGGACAGTTCATATCGTTCTTGGTAAGAGCAAATGTCCTATTAACGATGTGACCAAACCGGAGAAGAGTTCGCCGAATCGGTGTTTCGCGTGAGAGACAAATTACCGTAGAACTTTTTTTCCCGCGTCTATCGAAGTTTTCACATCAATATAAGTCTCGTTTCGGCGCTGTCAGGAGGGGAAAAAATATGTGATTGATTCGTCTGTGTGGAGGAATTTCTCATTTAAGGGTATAATTTACTCCTTTAAAAGGACACGATTCAAATATTCATACTCATTCCGGCGTGATGGATGTCCTGTAACGCGTGAAAGCGACTCGAATCCTTTTCATTTTCACTGCGAACTCTGCTTATTACAGGATTAAATAACTGGTTCTTGTGGATATGAGATCTCTAAGACGATTGTGTGGTAAATCTGTATATGATAAACTGTCAAATTCAAATATAAGAAGTGAATGCGGTGCCAATGAAAAAGTTATGAACAAAATAATAAAGAGGTTGATAAGACGGTTTGGACACATGGAAAGTACAAAAATTACAAAAATAAATAAAGTATTGCAACGCATGCCGGGAATTTACCAGCATTCTCATAAAATTGAGTTAACTAACTCACTAACCATCACGCCGTCTCCCTAAAGGGGTAGGCAGAAAGAATCTTTCCTGACATATTTATCTCGAAGAAAGGATCCCTGAGATGGTTCGGACATATGGAACGAATGGATGAGAGTAGAATGGTTAAAAAGTTGTACACAAGCAGTGTGAGTGGGAAAAGAAGCCGAGGACGACCGAGGAAAACATGGCATGACCAAATTAACCAATTACTAAAAGGCGGCCAAATTCGAAGTCAGAATAATCGACGTGCGTGCATGGTGCGATGTATGAATGTGGAGGAAGCCCGAGAGGTGTGCCAGGACAGGCCAGTGTGGCGATCCATCCTCTCTGCCTACCCCTCCGGGGAAATGGCGTGATGGTTAGTTAGTTAGTTAGTTAGTTAGTCAACATTTATACATCGTGTCATGCACGCGCGTCGATTTCTATGACTCCTCACATGGCCGACATTCAATATTTGATTTATTTTATCGTGCCACGTTTTCCTCGGTCTTCCTCTATTTCTGGTTCCATTTACATCATTGACATATAATTTTATTACCCTTCTTTCTTCATTCAATCTTTCTATATGTCCTAACCATCTTAATGATCCTTTCATTATTTTGTTAATGACACCATCATTCGCACCGCATTTACTTCTTATATTTTCATTCGACACTCTATCATACACAGAGTATCCACACATTCGTCTAAGAGATCTCATTTCTACTGCATTTATTCTACTTTCATCCTTATTTTGCCAGTTCTATGCTTCGCTTCCATACATAAGGGTCGGTAGAAGAACACCATTGTGCACTGCCATTCTAGCTTTTTTGGATAGGTTTTTGTTTGCGATGACAACATTAAGTGCACCATTCACTTTGTTGCCTGCCCCAACCCTTTCATGCTCATGTTGAGAGAATTTGTGGCATTGCGCTGAAGATGTTGGGCTTCATAATTCGGACCGGAAGGGTTTTCAGAGATCCCAATGTGCTCAGAGTACTATACAATTCATTGGTTCGGAGTAGACTCGAAAGTGGTTCTGTGATATGGAGTCCGCACGAGGCGAGATATTCCCTTATGCTGGAGAGGGTTCAGAAAAATTTTCTGAGGTATCTCTACATGAAGGAGTATGGTAGCTATCCATGGCTCTATCCCACAGCGTTTCTTTTGGGAATGTTGGGGTCTAATTCTCTGCAGCTTCGAAGAGACGGGTTTCTCATAACCCATTTCTTTAGGCTTATTAGGGGATATTTTGAAAACTCAGCCGTGCTGGAGGGTGTAGGTCTTTTTGTTCCTGACAGATATCTCCGACAGCGCCAGCATAGATTGTTTTACCTATCCGCCGCTAGAACCAACCTGGCTCTGGTGACACCGGTGGGAAGAGCAATCAATCTGCTGAACGCGGTCTCCTCGGAAATCGACGTCTTTCATATCAGTGAAAGTAAGTTCAGATGGCAAATACTCTTAATTCTGGAGGGTATCCTGTCTTCCTAATGTTCAACCATCTCTCATGCGTTTCTGGTAGTATATTATTATTTTACCAATATATTATTTTACCTGTTCTCAATAGATGCCTTAAAAATTAATTTTGTAATGTCTTTTGATGAAATGAAATAAACTGATAAACTGATAAACTTTCAATATCCCTCTCCACTCGCCCATCTCTTGTGAACATACTACCTAAATACACGAACTTAACTACTTGCTCCAAATTTTCACCATTCACGCTAATGTTGCAGACTGTCATGGTTTCTTTCTTTTCAAAAATCATTACCTTATGCTTATTACAGGATTAAATCGGACATATGCAACGCATGGATGGGGATTCTTTGAGAACTCCGTTATCCTGGAGGCTATCCATATTTATATTCCAAATGGTTATCTTCGACAGCGTCAGCACAGACTGTTTTATCTCCCAGCATGCAGAATCAACCTGCGTCTGGTGATGCCGGTGGGGAAAGCAATCAAACTGCTGAACATGATCGGTTCGGAGATCGGCGTTTTTCATATTCGTGAAATTACGTTCGGAAGACAAATACTCTTGACTTTAGAGAGTATTTTGTATTCTTAATGTCGAACCATCTCTTATGCATTCCTGGTATTATACATTTTTTATTTTTTACCTGTTCTCAATAGATGGCTTAAACTATAATTGTTGTTTGTAATATCTTTTGAGAAAATAAACTGATTTGATTTGATTTGATTTGAGAAAGAATGGTTAAGAAGAATACGTTAATGATGTAAATGGAGTACGGAGTCGAGGCAGACCGAGGAAAACATGGCATGACCAAATTAATAAAATTTTAAAGGTTGGTCGTGTTAGAAGCCGGAAAAATCGACGTGCGCGTGCGTGTACGCTGTATTAATGTGGAGGAATCTAGAGAGGTATGTCAGGATAGAGTAGTGGGACAATTCATTCTCTCTGCCTATCCCTGCGGAGAAACGGTGTGATGGTTTGTTGTTATTATTGTAAATTGAGCTTCAATGCCAAATTATGATACTCATTAAATAGTCAGGAAACGTCGAAGAATAATGCATGATTTTAACAGGACGCATTGCGATACGATCTAGTTAAGGTAGTATTATTATTACGTCTACGCAGGAACCGAAACCACGTTAGAACACGTATCTACCATCGGTCGCGTAATAAAAAAAATGGCGGTTATTTGTGAGGGCAACAACACAGGTAAACGAGGTCGTGGGTTGGTGAACAAGTTGTTCTCGTCTTGCGATTGTCTTTATAGAAGCGGTCGCTCGTAGCGCAATAGCCTTTAATAATTATAAAAACCAGAAACATGTGCCAGTTTAAAAATGAAAAATCGTTAAAAGCAACTAATCAAAAATTTATATCGTCAGCCTTCCACTATTTCTAGATCCGTTTACGTATTTATTGTTTCTTGAACAATGATGTAGAACTCCAAATTAGATACTTAATACAAATTAAAACATAATCCATTTTTTTGGCCGAAAATTATGATACCTTAACTAACTAACTAACTAACTAACCATCACGCCGTCTCCCCGAAAGGGTAGGCAGAAAGAATGGACTGTCACACTTTAACCGATGCGGCACTCCATCCTTCTCTTTTCGCCCCGCGGGAGACGCGGTGTGATGGGTTGCGAACCTCATCGCCACCAATAGGCATCTCCCGCGCACACTTCGATCTTCCAACATCCACAAAATAAATCTAAAACAAATAATATAAAATACAATGATATAAAATAAAATAACAAAATAAAAATAATTTAATACAAAATGTTATTTTTAGATGGTGCACATTTGTCTATTTAATTTATGTTCCACGAATCTACCATTTTTTTAAATTTAGCGCATAATGTAATAACACATAATGTTTTTCCGATGTTGCACATGTTGACATGGACGATCCGGACTTTTGTGTTTCTTTAATTTATGTTACACGTATCCACCGTTTTTTAAATAAGCTGTTATATGATTTAATTACCTTAACATTATAAACTGTTAAATTAAATAACTTTGTTTTATGTATCACAATTGTATTTTATTTTACGCGACAGCTGTTTCGTTAACCTATGTTGACATCATCATGATATCAATATAGGTTGACAAAACATCTGTCGCTTAAAATAAAATACAATTGTGATACATAAAACAAAGTTATTTTATTTTACAGTTTAAAACAAATTAAAACGTAAGTTTTGTAGAAGTTTTATTAAATAGTCCACTGTTTTGGCCGAAACACTATGATACGAGTACTTTAACATTATAAACTGTTAAATTAAAAAAAAAAACTTTGATTTATGTATCACAATTGTATTAATTTCACAGTTTAGAAGTTTTATTATTTTAATTGATAATATTATATTATACTTTCGATATGCAAAACATGCCATTCACATAAAATATAATAAAACTTCTAGAAATCAGACGAATTCATTCGTATTAATTATCAATTTAAGTAGATTATGTAAAATATACTTTTTTCACCATTCTTTCTATGTGCAGTAGGGACAGGCAGAGAGGATGGACCGCCAAAGAGTCCAATCCTAACACAACGCTCGCGTCTCATCTACATTCACACATCGTGACACGCACGTTTGTCGATTGTCCTACTTCGAACATGGCCGCCATTCGTTCGTAGGTTGAAAGAATGGACCGCCACACTGTTCTGTCCTGACATACTTCTCTCGATTCCGCTACATTCATACATCGTATCATGCTCGAACGTCGATTTCTCCGACTCCTCACGTGACCGACATTTAATATTTGATTGATTTGGCCTTCCCCTATTGATATATCCGTTCAGGTCGTTTTACATACGATACCTTCTTAATATACCTTTTTTAGTATACTTTCTATAAATACATTATTTTCTTTCTTTGAATACCTTCTTTGCCATTCTGTTTTCATTCATTCTTTCCATGTGCCCAGACCATCTGAACGACCCTTTCATTATTTTGTTTATAACATTCAAATTAAATCAGTTTATTTTCTCAAAAGATATTACAAACAAAAATAATAGTTTAAGTCAGCTGTCAGAACAAACCGGCCCCACATTTTAATTGAACATTACGCCCTGGTAAACAGATATTGTGACGGTATTAGCATGTGAGATAATGTTCTAGTATGATAAAGAAGACAGATAAATGAAACAGACCGATAGCCTCGGGGGTCCGTTGTCTTTCCCCCTTCGGACTGTAGAACCGGAATGACGTCTTACGGGGGAAGAGGTAGCGTGAGAACTTACCTAGAACAAAGAGAAAAAAACACTTTTAATAATTGCTTTTCATACGTGAACAAATGAACCCATGGACAATCAAATGAAATAATCGGTGTAAAATATAAATAAATAATTTCTCAGTTTCAAATGAAAGTGTTATGAACAAAATAATGAAAGGATCATTAAGATGATTTTTAGTGTTGGTTCTGTTTTAAAATACCTTGATTTATTTTCACTATTCAAGCGCGCTGTACATTATCTATTGTTTTCTTTTTACATTTTTAATATTATTATCTGGCAATGCATTTAAAAAAAAAATTAAATCTTATTTTTTGAACAATTATGTAAATCTCCAATTACATATTTGTATACAGTGGGAAAAAGAAAACCGAAAGAGCCCACTCAGGAGTTGGCCTCCTATTACACGAGAGATACGAGGACCACATTGAAAATATCCAATATATTAATGACAGGATTCTAAAAGTGACGATTCATCTCAACTCTAAGAAGGTACATCTGATTAGCGTATACGCACCAGATATCACAAAACCAAAGGACGACACGGAAGAATTCTATAATAATTTACAAAATGCTATTGACAATACACCCCAGTCAGAGAAGACTATTATTCTGGGTGATCTTAATGCCAGAGTTGGTGACAGCATCTTAGATGGAGTCAAGCAAAGGTTTAATGAGTCCGATATAAATGCAAACGGAGAGAGCTTGATCGACTTTTGTGCATGCAATGAACTAAGAATTGCCAACACCTATTATAATCATAAGATGCAACATAAATACACTTTCCTGAACTCAAGGGGCGATAAATCAATGATTGACTTTATTATCACCAATAGAGCAATACACCCTACACAAATATTGGATGTCCGATCCTTGAGTTCGGCAAACATTGGGTCGGACCACCAATTGGTGTTATGCAAAATGATTATGAAGCGACCTCAGAAAATAAGAAAGCCCCCTAGATACATTGAAAAATATAATATTGAATCATTGGAAGACGAGAGTACAAAACATCTTTACAGAAATCGAATATTACAGAAAATTAAAGATAATCGCATAGGAGAACATGATACTTTGGAACAGGCATGGGAGAAAATTAAAACCAACATTAACGACGCCGCCTCGGAAGCACTGGGGAAAAGAAATATTAACATTAATTCAATGACCAAACCCAAACCATGGTTTACTGAAGATATTAAAACCCTTGCCAAAGAAAAAAGACAAAGCTACTTAATATATAAGAGCAACCCCACACCAGAAGAATACCGCAAATATAAGAATACAAGAAACAGAGTCAACGCGGAAATCAAGAAAATAAAAACAGAATATTGGGCCAAATTCTCGAAAGATATGGAATATGACCTTCATGGTGCCCAAAGAAAAGTGTGGAAACTACTTAAAAACCAAAGAAAGCCTATCAACGAATACACTCAGACAACAAAAATTCCAATTGATGAATGGGAAAGGTACTTCAAACAACTCTATTCTATGGACCCGGGGCACGGATACCCGACAATTGAAGCTACTGTAGAAGAAACATTCAGTGAAATAGAGACACTGACACATATTAAGAAGCTGAAAAATAGTAAGGCTCCCGGAATCGATAACATCCCCAATGAATTAATTAAGTACTCTGGCGTAGAATGTATAAAAGAGATCCAAAACATATTTAACAGGATATTGGCCGCTGGAACTATACCACAGGAATGGAGAATAAGTATAACAACACCTGTATTTAAGAAAGGGCAAAAGAAAAACCTAGAGAACTACAGAGGTATCTCCTTATTATGCACAATGCTTAAGCTATTTACAAGTATTCTGAAAACGAAACTTGAGCAAAAGATAACTAATAGGGAAGAACAGCAGGGTTTTCGACGAAATCGCTCCACAACAGATGCAATCTTCATTCTGAGGCAACTGAAAGAGAAAGCAATTGAATATAATAAAGTAGCCTATATATGTTTTGTCGATCTGACTAAGGCATTTGACAGGGTGTTGTTAAGAGATATTGTAAGAAAATTACAGGAAGGAGGAATATCCAATACATTGATAAAGACTGTCCAAGATCTATATACCAATTGCAAAACGAAAATTAAGGTTGACAATGAACTGTCTAGGGAAATTCCTACAAGCAATGGTATAAGACAGGGAGATAGTTTGAGCCCCTTTCTGTTCAATCTTATTATGGACGAAATTATAGAAGAGGTAGCTGGCCTGGGACTAGGTTATAAAATGGGCAGTAAAACTGTGAATGTCATTTGCTATGCGGACGATGCCGCATTAATAGCAGAGTCTGAAGATGACCTGCAAAGAATGTTGTACAAATTCCACACAGTATCCCAAAGGCTAAATATGGCTATATCAGTCAACAAAACAAAAAGTCTCACTATATCTAGGCAACCTGCAAGATGTAAACTGACTGTTGATGATATACCTGTAGAGCAGGTGATGAGTTTTAGGTATTTGGGAGTGGAGATCTGCAGCCAAAGTGACCTTTATACCGAAGTACGTGAACAAGTCAGTAAAGCCTCTGCCGTGTCAGGATGCCTGAAGAATCTGGTCTGGAAAAACAAGCACATGCGTATCGACAGCAAGATCAGAATATACAAAACATGCGTGCGACCCATCATGACGTACGCTGTAGAGACGCGGGCTGACACTGTGCGAACCAAGGGACTACTTAGAACATCGGAGATGAAGGTCCTAAGATCAATTACTGGAAAAACCCTCCGAGATCGTGTCCGCAACGCAGACATAAGGAAAACCTGCGAAATAGAGGATATCGTTCAGTGGAGTAGATCCAGAAGAAGATACTGGAGGGACCATGTAGCCCGAATGGATGGTGACAGACTCGCATATACAGCCGCCTATGAAATCCCTTCCGGACACCGCCCACCTGGAAGACCGCCTAAGAGATGGAGGGACAGCTGGATCTCATCATCCGACGAGATATGATTTCTGTGTCACAGATCGCCAGATCTATCAAAAGAAGAAGAAGAAGAAGATGTAAATCTCCTGGAAACAAAATAAATGGTGCACTCAAAGTCATTACCGCAAATAGAAATATACCGACTGAAGCAAAGACGGCAGTGCACAATGGAGTTCTAGTGCCGACCTTTATGTATGGAAGTGAAGCTCGGAGTTGGCAGAAGAATGATGAAAGTAGGATCAATGCCGTAGAAATGATGTCACTAAGAAGAATGTGTGTAAAATTAAAGTATGATAGAATATCCAATGATGTAATAAGACATGAAAGTAAGTCGGATGGAATGCGTGATAAATAAAATCAAGAAAGAGTCACTAAGATGGTTTGGACATATGGAAGGAATTGATGAGGGAAGAATGGTTAAAAATATATATATATACAAGTAGTGTGTGTGTGTGTGTGTGTGTGTGTGTGTGTGTGTGTGTGTGTGAAAAGAAGTCGAGGAAGGCCAAGGAAAACATGGTTTGACCAAATTTATCAATTAATGGAATGCGGCCATGTTCGAAGTACGAACAATCGACAAGCGTGCGTGTCACGATGTGTGAATGTAGAAAGGGCGAGAGAGTCGTCAGGATAGAACAATGTGACGATCCATCCTCTCTGCCTACCCTTTCGGGGCAACGGCGTGATGGTTAGTTAGTGAGTAAATCTCCATATTAAATAACTAACAGGAGTTTTCTAGAACCTTCGTCGACCTTCGTGGCAGAGTCGTAAGAGCTCTGACTTCCACACCGAAGGGTCCCGGGTTCGATTCCCGGCGATGGCAGTGTGATTGTCAAACTGTCTTTGGTCTGGTGTAGAATTCTCGTGACAGTAAAATGGCGATAGATTGGCTACCTATCACATTTCATAAGAATCAATATAATAGCTTAAATAAATTGTATACAGTAATTGGGTTCAAACGAACTGTTGTATACAAAAAGAAAAAAAAAATCTTTGAGGGTGTTTTTATTTGAACCCACAAGAGTTCCATTATAATTACAAGCGAAATACATTACACTATAATAATTATACACTATATATATATAATACTAACCTACCTATCCAAAAAAGCTAGAATGGTAGTGCACAATGGCGTTCTTCTACCGACCCTTATGTATGGAAGCGAAGCATGGAACTGGCAAAAGAAGGATGAAAGTAGAATAAATGCAGTAGAAATGAGATCTCTAAGACGAATGTGTGGATACTCTGTGTATGATAGAGTGTCGAATGAAAATATAAGAAGTGAATGCGGTGCGAATGATGGTGTCATGAACAAAATAATGAAAGGATCATTAAGATGGTTTGGACATATGGAAAGAATGAATGAAGAAAGAATGGTAAAAAAAGTATATGTTAATGATGTAAATGGAACCAGAAATAGAGGAAGACCGATGAAAACGTGGCGCGATCAAATAAATCAAATATTGAATGTCGCCCGTGTGAGGAGTCACAGAAATCGACGCGCGTGCATGACACGATGTATGAATTTTGAGGAAGCGAGAGAAACATGTCCATTCTTTCTGCCTACCCCTTCGAGAAGACGGCGTGATGGTTAGTTAGTTATAATACTAACTGACCATCACACGCAGGCAGAAATAATGAACTCAAAAGATTGCCTTACGAGAAATACAATACTTTTGTTTATTATTATTTTTGTTTACAAAGAGGTTGACATTTCCACCAATGACCATGATGTATCAATCTCACTGTTTCTAGGGCATTTAGAAAATAGAAGACTATAAATTGTTTTTTTAAAAAGAGCGTTCGATTCGAGTAAGACTCAATTTAAAAAGAGAACAAAAGATTCAAATGCGATTACGTATTGCTTTGTACGAAATCTAGAGCGTTGCATTTACTCTAATGAAAACAGAACCAACAAAGATAGTGATATAATAGAAAAACCTAAAGAGGTCAATGACGCAAATCATTCGGATTCGAACAATGGCCCGAAAATGTAGAACAAAATAACAAGATCGAAGAAGACGACAATATAAAAAAGGAATTAAATGAAACAGAAACCAGAGGAGTAAAAAAACAACAATGCAGTCCAACGAAAGGAGAAGTGCTGGTAGGAACTTGTGGGACCAGTTTTACTGCGCTGGAAACACAAGAGCACACTCAAACCTAATTTCAGCGTTCTCTTGTAGATTTTGTACGCAGGTAAACGCGATCAGAACCAGGTTGCGGCATTTCAATTCGGGCCTGGTGTGGGAGTACGCGAAGGCGGATCAACTCTTGGTAAAGTAAGGTCGAGAGTAAGGCGGGAATTGTAATGCCTCGGCGACGCCGGCACGGTATCGGAGCGAGTCACTTAGGCTGTGGAATTCGTAGGGTAGGGCGCGGGCCTCAGGCGAATGTATGATGGTGAAATGTGATTCTATTGTGACATCGTAGCGAAATGGCGTCGCGGGGTCAATATGTTGGCGGTTAAAAAAAAACCATGATATTCCAATAAGGTTGCGTAGGTCAGTTGGTTGTATAATATAAGAATAAGCATATCACTGAAACTATAAAATTATTATTTAAAAAAATCAAGGATGTGGATACCTAGATTATACATATACATACAATATTTCTTTAAAATAAATTATAAGTAATTAACATTTAAGTTGATATGAACGCACCGGTGCGTGTTGACCTTCGTTGAAAGTACAATATTATTAACGCATACTCGTATATGTATTTTATTTTTTATATACTTTGTATATACAACACTAACTTAATTTTTTTTTAAATTATATATCAGACATGTTTCGGACAACCGGTCGTCCCTCAGTGATATTATAAAGATACATATTTAAAAACTAACTAACTAACTAACCATCACGCCGTCTCCCCGAAGGGGTAGGCAGAAAGAATGGACTGCCACACTTTTCTTTCCTGACATATTTCTCTCGCTTCCTCAACATTCATACATCGTGTCATGCACGCGCGTCGATTTCTCTGACTCCTCACATGGCCGACATTCAATATTTGATTTATTTGATCGTGCCACGTTTTCCTCGGTCTTCCTCTATTTCTGGTTCCATTTACATCATTAACATATAATTTTTTTACCATTCTTTCTTCATTCATTCTTTCAATATGTCCAAACCATCTTAATGATCCATTCATTATTTTGTTCATGACACCATCGTACATATTTAAAATATTATCAAAACTGATCATATTTGTAAGGAATTAAATTTTTTATAATATTTTAAATATGTATCTTTATATTATCACTGAGGAACGACCGGTTTTCGGGAGGAATTCATCTATCATCGGGATTCCTGATTCTAGGCGCAGTTGTGTGATCCTGGTTCATGAAGGAGCACCAAATGATAAACGGATAGCCTAAAGGCCATAGAAAAAATTATCAAAATTATTTAATGAAATAATTTTGCTAATTATTTCATTATGGAATTCTAGTTAATGGAGCTTTAAAAGTAGTTATTGGAAACAAGAATTTATCAATGAAAGCGAAAATGGCCGTTCACAATGGAGTTCTGGTCCCAACCCTTATGTCGATTATATTTTGTCGCGACAGGCTGGTGTCACATGCAGCTCTCATGACTATAAACATTGTCAAAGCCCCCTTGGGGTGAGCTATTCACAAAAACGGCGCTATATAAATTAGCCTAATTATTATTATTATGGAAATTTGGAGCAAGTAGTTGAGTTCGTGTATTTAGGTAGTTTGTTTACAAGAGATGGGCGAGTGAAGGGGGATATTGAAAGAAGGGTTGGGCCAGGCAACAAAGTGAATGGTTCACTTAAAGTTGTCATCGCAAACAAAAACCTATCCAAAAAGCTAGAATGGCAGTGCACAATGGTGTTCTTCTACCGACCCTTATGTATGGAAGCGAAGCATGGAACTGGCAGAAGAAACATGAGAGCAGAATAAATGCGGTAGAGATAAGGTCCCTAAGACGTACGTGTGGTAGAACGATGTACGACAGAATCTCAAATGCTGATATTAGGAAGGAATGTAGAGCGAAAGAAGGTACTATGAACAAAATTATGAAAGGTTCGCTGCGTTGGTTCGGACATATGGAGCGCATGGGTGAAGAAAGAATGGTTTAAAAAGTTTACGTTAACGATGTAAATGGAGTAAGGAGTCGAGGTAGACCGAGGAAAACATGGCATGACCAAATTAATCAAATATTAAAGATTGGTCATGTCAGAAGCCGGAAGAATCGACGTGCGTGTATGACTCGATGTATGAATGTGGAGGAAGCTAGAGGGTGTGCCAGGATAAAGTAGTGTGGCGGTCCATTCTCCCTGCCTACCCCTGCGGGGAAACGGCGTGATGGTTTGTTGTTGTTTTTTTTTTTTTTTTAAAAAGACTAATATCAAGGATTAACATCAATGATATTAGAATTTTATTTTACAATCTTCAATGTGAGCAGAAAATAGCTCATTATTATGACGAAGGAATCTGGTCGTGTCCAGGCTCGAACCCATGTCCCCTGGATCAGGAGCCAAGCGTTCTATCCCCTAGACCACCACCCGAATGTTGTTGTTGTTGGAATTCTAGTTCATCAGTCCTGTATTGATTCATATTCCGCGAATATATTGGGATATCCTCTTACTATGAGTAATAAGTACTCTCACATTATAATATTAAATCGGTTATCCGATTCAGTATGAACAGGAGGCAGTATTCAAGTCACTCAAAACAGATGTCTTCTAGTGTCAAGTCGACGGGAACTAAATACATGCGTAATGTTACGTCTTCACACACACTAACAATAGGCTGGAGAATAATAATTGGATTGGGGGCATAGAAATGGAATATGATTATTCAATATAAGATACATAAGCGCATATTGTATGAGCGTGGGCATATCGCCCGTAAAGCCTCTTATCGAATAAAGGTTATTTATGTAACAAAAGAGACATTATATATAAGTTCTCATATTATATAATAATAATAATAATTAGGCTAATGTGTATAGCGCCGTTTTCGTGAATAGCTCGCCTTAAGGGCGCTTTGACAATGTTTTTAGTCATGAGAGCTGCATGTGACACCAGCAATCTCACAGCATTTCTTTTGGGAAAGCTTGTGACCAACTCTCTGCAGCTTCGAAGAGATGGGCATCTTTTAACCTATTTCTTTAGATTACTCAGGGGATATTTCGAGAACTCAGTCGTGCTGGGGGGTGTTCGGCTTTTTGTCCCTGAAAGATATCTCCGACAGCATAGATTGTTTTACCTACTGGCCGTCATAACCAATCTGCCTCTGGTGAGACCGGTGGGAAGAGCTTTTTACTGAGTAGTATACTATAAACAATATATTATTTTACCTGTTCTCAAAAGATGCCCCATAACTTAATTTTGTAATGACTTTTGATGAAATAAACGGATTTGATTTGATCTTTCTTCCCTTTGATTTCCCATGATGTAGGGCAAGGTGTGGTAATCTTTGGGTGTCCATTCTTCTCGTGGTCGGTTAGTTAGTTAGTTAAAAATCAATTTATATCCAAAAGTTATTACGTTATTTCTTGGTAAAAAATTGTTGGGAATTTAAATTTTTTTTAAAAAATCTATTGATTTCGGGTATTTCTTTTCATAATAAGTTAGTAATCCCCTTTGTTAACTCGTTAAAAGGACAACAAAAATAGAACTCGTTAACAGAAAGTTCCAGGACGGATGGAAATTCTTTACATACGACAAATCGTTATATAATGCTTTGAGACGGTCCTTTCATTCAATTAACAATTACGCCCTTTTCAGGGCTTATACAACACTTGTGATACGCTCCCGGCACACAGAAGAGGGCAGGAGAGGAGAGGTTATAGAGAGATGAGAACGGGCAGGGCGTAACCTATCATGTTTACGTGGAGACAGTAAAAGATTTTCTTAAATAGTCCATTGTTTTGGCCGAAACACGATGAAACTTCAACATTATTAACTGTTAAAATATAAAACGCGGTTTATGATATCACATTTTTTATTATTATTTTTTTCCTTCAATCTTCCTCCAATTATCAGCTGTAGTTGTCATGCAGTTTTTCTTCTTCAACAGAACTTAGTTATGGATTCAGGAAGCGGCGCTCTACTGAAACCAATCTCATGATTTTCACAGAATATGTGACAAGGGCTTTAGACAATGGTCACCAGGTTGACTGCTCTTATAATGACTTTTCTAAAGCCTTTGATACCGTCAACCATGATGTACTTCTGCGAAAGCTGTCGGAAATTGGTTTCTCTTCTAAGTTGTTTATATTTTTTATTAGCTACCTGAGGGAGAGGAAACAGTTTGCCTCATACGGTATATTTCAATCTGCACTTTTTCCCGTATATTCCGGAGTGCCACAGGGCTCAAACCTTGGTCCACTCCTCTTCACCATCTTCATTAATGATATCCGCGAGGGTTATAACATTTTTGCGATTTCTTTTATTTGCAGATGATCTTAAATTATTCCATGAGATAAAAAGCCGTGAAGATTGCCTCCATCTCCGGTCAGATATAAATAATATCGTCCGCTGGAGTAAAACCAATCAAATTTATTTCAATATCTCTAAATGCGACCTGTGAATGACGGTGAAGGCTGGAGAGTGCATCATAACGACGAGCTGTACTATATTTACAAAGCTCTGTCTCTCCGCACAGGTCAGACTGAATATACTGAGATGGGCCGGTCACGTGCAGAGGATGCCGTCATCAAGAACCCCAAAAAGATTGCTGGAGTGGTACCCAGGTGGTAGAAGACCAATTGGACGACCAAGGCTGCGATGGGAGGATGAACTTGGGAGAGATGGGGCGAAATTGTTGCGAGTGTTAGATTGGAGGGTCGAAGCGGAGGACAGGAGGAGTTGGAGGCGAAGAATACTGGAGACTAAGGCTAGATACGACCTGTAGGGCCACCGAAGAAGAAAAAAGAAGAAAATGTAATTGTACATACGTGCGTACACATATAAACAATAAATTTAATTATTGTGGCTTGAAAATATCAACTTATTGAACGCTAAGGCATTAATTAACACTGGAATTCCAAAGTAATATACTTAAGAAATTGAAAATAACTGTGTTTTATTCACTAATTATTAAAAAAAACATTCAAAATACGACATGTTTCGGAGGATACCTCCATCTTTAGGTGTAAAAATATAATAAAAACTATTATATTAATATAAAAACTAATAATAAAAAAACAATAATAATAATAAAAACTATTATATTATATTAATAAAAGGTAGAAGACCAATTGGACGACCAAGGCTGCGATTGGAGAATGAAGTTGGGAGAGATGGGGCGAAATTGTTACGAGTGTCAGATTGGAGGGTAGAAGCGGAGGACCGGAAGAGTTGGAGGCGAAGAATACTGGAGGCTAAGGCTCGATATGGGCTGTAGGGCCATCGAAGGAGAAGAAGAAGAGATTTCTCATCTGACTAAAGGCAGTCGCTGTGGGTAAAGAGTTAAGATACGAGTATTATCTTAAATCTGATTTTCTACAAGTACGATACATATAGGGGGGAGTGTACTATGCGTTACGCCACAGAAAGGGTCATTGTTTGACTGTGTCTAAGAAAAGGGGGGGCTTAAGAAAGATCCCATCTGGACGAATTGAACGAGAAGCCATTCAAAGTGAAGGGATTAACTTTAACGTACTGTCCCTTAAAATTGGTTTTTAATAAGGGTAGAGACCTTAACTATTTATTAATTGCCGGGAATTCGAAGACGATTCTCGTTAGCGAGCTACAACTTCACAAGAAACAAAATTAATAAATAAACGAACGATTATCCAATATGACTGATCACAACAAGAAAACTTTTTACTGTACGTAGTATTGTATTATTTAATAATTATCATTGCTAGGAAATAGGGATGGGTCGGTGAAGAAGTTGACGAGTTCTTATTTTAAAAATGAATCGAGAACTATAAGCCATATAGCCGCACTATAGGGCAACATTTACAGATTAAAAAAAAGGTTTTGAATTTCAGCAGACTACATTTGGATGTCATATTTAAATTTATCTTATTCAAACTATTAATTTAGTTCCTTACTATTAAATTGCACGTAATATTGTCAATATCGCGGAAGACAAAAAGGAAGTAGTTTTAGAAGAAAACATACTGACGAACCATACCACCGTTTTCCCGCAGGGGTTGTCGAAGAGGATGTAACGCCACACTACTCTGCCCTGACATACCTCTCTAGTTTCCTCCACATACATACATCGTAATATGAACCCTCATCGATTTTTCTTAGTGTTAATATAAAGAGACGTCGTGGAAGGCCAAGGAAGGCTACATTCTAAAAAAAACATCGTTTTAAATAATATCATTATTATTCAAAATGTTATTTTTTTATGAATTAAAATACTTTTTTCCACTTAAGAGCTTATTTTTCTCGACATGTTTCGAAGGTCTACACCCCTCATCATCGTGAGAACGATATAAACTGATTGGTTTATATCGTTCTCCCGAAAGTCTCCCGTTCTTCCCGCCTTCGAAACACGTCGAGAAAAATAAACTCAAAAGTGGAAAAGAGTGTTTTAATTCATAAAAATTCGTCATTATGGAATTAACGCCTTAAGTTTATCTCAAATCAAAATGCTATGTTTTTTTTTATAAACAGACATGATGACATTACAATTCCAGTCAGAGCCAATAAAGCAAGTTTCTATGATCATGATTTCAGCGTTGCGGATCCGTTGGCGTGGAATAGCTTCCATGTTAGTATTAAGTATGAGGATCATCATTCATCATTTCTCGGCGCTACATCCGGTGTGAGACTTGGCCTTCTCCACTGACTTCTGTCTCTGGCCATCTCTCTCCATTCCCGAGCTCCTTCCATTTTCTCCCAATATTCTTCCACGCAATCCGCCCATCTTTTCCTCGATCTGCCTCTTGGTCTCTTTTCGCGGGGCACCCATTTGGATATAATTTGTGGTGTTCTACCCTCTGGCTAGAGGCTTTTGAGATGTGGTCCTATAGAAGACTCTTAGGAATTTCCTGGAGAAACCACATCACGAATGAGGAAATTCTTCAAGGAATCGAAGGAGGAAGGCACCTGCTCAGGACCTTGTCCGAAAGGCGTGCAAGATGGATCGGCCATGTAATACGTCAAGAAGGTCTCTTGCGTGCCATAATGGAGGGTATGACCGAGGGGACAAACTCTAGGGGACGCCCACGCCGAGAGTACCTGGAGGACCTGTTGGTGGACGTGCGCTGCTCATCATATGCAGATTTCAAAAGAGCCGCACAAGACAATGAAAAACGAAAGAGAAGAATAGAGGAAATTGCTGCAAACCAATCCCAGGATTGAAACCAGAGAAGAAGAACCTCTGGCATTAAGTATGTTGTGCATTGTTCGGTCAGTCTTTTCCTAGTGCGCCCTTGGAGTACCGAATTGAGTTTACTCAACGGGGCACCTAAAATATAAATCATCATAAATAATCTATATATATAAAACAAAGTCAAAAATCGTGTTAGTTACACCATTTATAACTCGAGAACGGCTGGACCAATTTTGAAGATCTTATATTAGCTGGATTTGTCTCCGTTCCGGATAACAGAATAATCATTAAAACATTTGAAAAAATCACTTAAATCATTTAAAATTAATTATATTTGTCGTAAATTTGACTATATTTGACTTCTGAGACAAAGTACAAAAAACATCATGGCTTCCATTTTAGTTTCGAAAACGCCCGTAGGTGGTGTATTGTTGATGCCAGATGTCAATACTCAATGTGAAAGATTTGAGGTTATTTTTTAATCGTCACCGGGATTTTTGATTTTCTTTATTAATTTTAGATTAACAATGCCCAAAGTTATAAAAATCAGTATAAGAGAGACTATTCTAAAAGTTAAACCCCTTTTGTGAAGGAGAGCAGAGAATATTTGCGCTATTAATACCTACCATTCGAAAAAGATGACAGATGAGTGTTCCGTAGAGATTAAAAACCGATTTATGATTAGTGAATAATAATAAAAATACGTATTGTATATTTTGTATTGATTTTATAGGTGTATCTGTGTACATTCGGTCCAGAGAATTGTTACCATAGGAAATTCAGCCGCGAGTACTTAATAAACGAAATATTTGGCTAGATGAAGACGAGGAATTTCTTTTTTCAATTGATACGGACACTGAATCATCAAACTCTTCAGATGATGAATATGATGATGCTAATGATGAAAACGGAGTTCATTGATGGATCACACTTATTCAAAATTATGTTGTCTGCTATTTAATTGTTTTAACGTGTTTTGATGAATGTCGGAAAGTCAAAGGTGTTAGTTTTTGAAAGGGAAGAGCAAATGACAGTTTGTAATATAAGTGTAAATGAAGAGACCTTGGAACAGGTGAGGGAATTTGTGTATTTAGGTAGCATGTTCACAGCGGATGGCCGAACGGACAGTGATGTTGAAAAAAGGGTTGGTGCAGGTAACAAAGTGAATGGAGCTTTAAAAGTAGTTATTGGAAACAAGAATTTATCAATGAAAGCGAAAATGGCCGTTCACAATGGAGTTCTGGTCCCAACTCCTATGTATGGAAGCGAAGCATGGAACTGACAGAAGAAAGATGAGAGCAGAATAAATGCGGTAGAGATGAGGTCCCTAAGACGTATGTGTGGTAGAACGATGTATGACAGAATCTCAAATGCTGATATTAGGAAGGAATGTAGAGCGAAAGAAGGTATTATGAACAAAATTATGAATGGTTCGTTGTGTTGGTTCGGACATGTGGAGCGCATGGGTGAAGAAAGAATGGTTAAAAGTATACGTTAACGATGTAAATGGAGTAAGGAGTCGAGGTAGACCGAGAAAAACATGGCATGTCCAAATTAATCAAATATTAAAGGTTGGTCATGTCAGAAGCCGGAAGAATCGACGTGCGTGTATGACTCGATGTATGAATGTGGAGGAAGCTAGAGAGGTGTGCCAGGATAGAGTCGTGTGGCGGTCCATTCTCTCTGCCTACCCCTGCGGGAAACGGCGTGATGGTTTGTTGTTGTTGTTGTGTTGTTGTATGAAATTCATTTATTTATAATAATAAAATAATAAGAATGATAATAATCATAATAATAATTCAAACAATTATTAGAAGGAACAATCATACATAATATAGAGTCAAAAACGATGAATCCTAATATATTAAAGACGATAAACATTATAAGGAAGCAGATTACATTAGTAAGAAAAGGACAAAAATGGAAGGTAGTATTAATATTTTTTTGGTAGATTGTATAAAGGAAAAGTTTTTAATGTACTACATATATACTAAGGGGGAATAAGCTGGAATTTGGTTATTTATAACATTCAATTCACGTGCCTTTGCTTTAAAAATTTCTAAATTTTTCTAATTTATCAATTTTTTTTTTAAATTGTTTGTTATATGCAAAAAAAATGTGTTTTTGGAATTGAATGATGGTCAAAATTCACACAATGATTCTGTTTTTGTATTAAATGTTGTGTTCATATAACCTCTTCAAAATGATCGACCCGTCTTTCCAATATACAGGGCATCACAATCCTCACAATTAATCTGGTAGATTCCACTTTGGTTGAATATATTGTCGCGAAAAAATAAAAACACAATTGTGATACATAAAACAAAGTTTTTAATTAACAATTTATAAATATTTGTGAAATGTATACTTACATCTGTATACGAATCCTGGATTTTCACCTGTGGGTGGTTAATTTAAATTTTTTAATTGTATCTCAATAGAGACGAAGAAACAAACTGGAAACTGAATATGGATGATCAAGGTGTTTACAGGACTTATGACCTGTCATTGGTTGGGTTAAGCGCACGTTATGTTGGAGTATATATACAACTTCCAAAAATGTATCATACATGATCATAATAACAATGGTGAAATGGGGAATGTTGTAATTACATAAAGCGTGCGCTTAACCCAACCAATGACAGGTCATAAGTCCTGTAAACACCTTGATCATCCATATTCAGTTTCCAGTTTGTTTCTTCGTCTTTATTGAGATACAATTAAAAAAATTAAATTAACCACCCACAGGTGAAAATCCAGGATTCGTATACAGATGTAAGTATACATTTCACAAATATTTGTAAATATTCTGGTCAATTATTTGGCGTATAAAATAGGAGTGGATACTCCAGGCGACTTCTAACAGTACGATAGGAGGCGGTAGCCTCTTCGCATTGTGTTAATAAAGTAGTTTGCTAAATGCTAAACAATCATTCTTCATAGATGGCGTTAGTGGATGGATTGTATAGATTAATCTTAAAAAATTAATTAGTCAATCAAATCTACATAGATGGCTAACTGGAACTGCCACGTGAAGATAAGTATGAATTTGGAGTATATATACAACTTCCAAAAATGTATCATACATGATCATAATAACAATGGTGGAATGGGGAATGTTGTAATTACATAAAGCGTGCGCTTAACCCAACCAATGACAGGTCATAAGTCCTGTAAACACCTTGATCATCCATATTCAGTTTCCAGTTTGTTTCTTCGTCTCTATTGAGATACAATTAAAAAATTTAAATTAACAATTTATAATTCATTTTAAGTAGGTATTAATGCAGGCTTCCACGTGAATTATATTCCATTGTAATTCATATTTTTAATTTTGACTTTTGCACATTTCATGAACTTAATTCATTTTAAGTATTAATTGTAATTCAATAAAAAGGTGAATTAAATTTAGCTTATAAGTTAACACAACATTTATTGATTCTGAGGCGGTACGAAGTTCGTCGGGTCAGCTAGTAATAATATAAATGACATGAATATTGTACATGTGAAACAATGTTACGTAGTAATGAACTAATATATAGTGGTACACAAATAACATACGGTGTATGAATTCGGTCGAAACTACGTTAACATTATTGGATTCGCTCTCCTGAAATACGTCGCACAGCATTCGAAATATAATTGATTTTAGGCTGATTGGTCTGAAGTTGCCGCAATACACAAATACATACATACATGTTGTGTATCTGGCTAGCGATTCGCGTCATAGTTTCGGGTCCCTGAGATTGGGCACTAAATCAAAAGCCGTAACGACAAAGTCCCGAGCGACGGCGGGGAAGATTTCGGGGTAACTGGCGTGAGCGTTATCCGGGGGTGCCCGCTCCGCCGCGAAATGTCGATTCCAGCGCCATTTCGAATTCAAGGCACATATCAAAATAAGGAATCGCAGTTGAAGGGATGGGGCGGATGAAAAGGTGTAGCAAGTGCTGGTTTTGAACAGGGCTGAAAAGTTGCGACTGTAAAATAAATAATAAATATAATTGAGGGTATTATTTGCAAACCGGGAAACTCCACCAACAATCAAAAGTAAGATATGAATTGGGTCTTATTAATAATACATTTGCACACAATTTTTATTGATTTTCAGTTTCAAATTCGGCTTCATTCTGAAGAATTTTGCTATTAAAATATAGGGTTTGTTGCAAACATGGCAACCTCCACTTGAGTGTTGCAAAGCTGGCAAACTCCAAAATGAAATTCATTATTTTACTTTAATTATCAACATAATGATGATTATTTCATAGCTGATTACTTTTAAAATACTAACTGGTTGAGATGAAGAAAAAAAATATCATAAAAAGCGCATTTTATTAGCGTATCAGTTTTTTGCGATTTACTCAAAACATCTAATGATGGAGTTCGCCAGGTTTGTAACTAATACCCTCAATTGGAGTATAATAAGCACAAACCAACAAAGCGACAGCCGTGGCTGGCTGCTTGAACGACACCATATGGAGGAACAAACACATGCTAACCGAAAGTAAAGTCAAGATATAGGTACAAGGCATGCGTTCGCCCCATCACGACGTATGGAATAGAGGTCAGAGCCGATACCACTAATAATAACATTAATAACCAATAACAATAATAATCGGGTGGTGGTCTAGGGGATAAAACGCTTGGCTCCTGATCCAGGGGACATGGGTTCAAGCCTGGACACGACCAGATTCCTTCTTCATAATAATGAGATAGTTTCTGTACACATTGAAGATTGCAAAAATAAATTCTAATATCATTGATTAAAATCCTTGGTATTCGTCTTTTTTAAAAAAAAGAAAAAAAAATAGAACTAAGAAAGCAGCAGCAGAAATGCGAACCCTACGCTCCATCGCAGGCAAAACCCTCAGAGATCGGATCAGAAATGAAACGATAAGGTCTGTCTGTGGTGTTGAAGACGTAGTGAGATGGGGAAGAAGCAGAAGGCGCTTTTCAAGAGACCACGTGGACTGCATGAAGAATACAAGAATTGCAAAAATTGTTAAAGATGAAAACCCAAGCAGCAAGAGATTAGAAGAGGAGAGATGGCTAGACATCATAATCCCAGGACAGCCCACCGTCACAAACAGGTCATACGACCTAAACTAAGATGAAGAAGAATTGAAGTATTCAAATCAAATCAGTTTATTTCATCAATAGACATTACAAAATTAATTTTTAGAAAAATTCAAACAAAGTGTGCAATTTCATTCTACATCTATGCCATTTTTTTGCGACAAAAATATTCTCTTGCACCGACAGAAACAATTTATACATATACTCGTATTACTCGCTCTTGGATTCTGAGCTAGCAAAATTCGTATAATTAGAATTCTTCTGATCTGACCCCACAAAATTCGCTACGCCATTGCGGGACAGCCGAGTAATATTTACGCGAGTTGTAAGGGTGATTGGTTTGGGGTAGTTTTCCGCTGTTACAGGTTCTATTACTGAATGTGGAAATATCTGTAGAACTACTATATTCTGCCTGTCGTGGTATGGGATCAAAGCAGACGCAATGGTGCACGGTGAAAGTGTGACAAATCTAGATTGAGATAAATATATGAGGATATACATATGTGTAGTAAATAAAAGAATTCTTTTTAATACAATATTTTCAACAACAAAAAAATATATATCCAAAATAAAATATTTATTGTTTATTGAAGAATAATGTAAAGCTCCATATTTAATAATTAATACGAATGAAAACGTCTGTTTTCTAGAAGTTTTGTTTTTGCAGATAGGAATGACACTTTCGCATGCATAAGGCATTAATTATCAAACATTTGAAACGTTGGCGAAATAGCTGTCTGGATAATTTATTTTAAATTAAATAAATACATTGTGATATCACAGCAGTGGCCGAATCAATCATTAATTGTATAAAACAAAAGTTAAAAAGTGAAAAATTCAATGTTCTTTGATAGAAACGTATTAAAAAAGTAACCATCGCGCCGTGTCTCCTGAGAGGTTGGTAGAAATAATGGACCGTCACATTATTCTGTCCAGACATAATCCCCTCGCTTCCTCTACATTCATACATCGTGTCATGTACGCGCGTCGTTTTTTCCGATTCCTTACGTAGCCATGCTTATTACATACGAATTGAAATACCGTTGAATAAACTTTTCTCAATTTTTCGTCATCTTGGAGGGTATACATTTGTATGTTCCAGATGATTATCATCGACAGCGTCAGCAAAGGCTATTTTCTCTCCCAACTAG
Source organism: Lepidostoma basale (assembly GCA_022606425.2). Lineage (NCBI taxonomy): Eukaryota > Metazoa > Arthropoda > Insecta > Trichoptera > Lepidostomatidae > Lepidostoma > Lepidostoma basale. The sequence continues at coordinate 520,265 of JAHDVF020001001.1, read as the reverse complement.
AATGGCAGTGCACAACGGTGTTCTTCTACCGACCCTTTATGGAAGTGAAGCATGGAACTGGCAAAAGAAGGATGAAAGTAGAATAAATGCAGTAGAAATGAGATCTCTTAGACGAATGTGTGGATACTCTGTGTATGATAGAGTGTCCAATGAAAATATAAGAAGTGAATGCGGTGCGAATGATGGTGTCATGAACAAAATAATGAAAGGATCATTAAGATGGTTTGGACATATGGAAAGAATGATTGAAGAAAGAATGGTAAAAAAATTATATGTTAATGATGTAAATGGAACCAGAAATAGAGGAAGACCGAGGAAAACGTGGCACGATCAAATAAATCAAATATTGTATGTAGGCCATGTGAGGAGTCAGAGAAATTGACGCGCGTGCATGACACGATGTATGAATGTTAAGGAAGCGAGAGAAATATGTCAGGAAAGAAAAGTGTGGCAGTCCATTCTTTCTGCCTACCCCTTCGGGGAGACGGCGTGATGGTTAATTAGTTAGCTAGTTAGTTAGTTACCAGAACAACCGCCGGTGTATAATTAATAGGTTTTGAAATTTTAAGCTCGATTTGTTGCGTATTTACACAGTAAAAGGGTCACATAATAACACACTTTCACTTTTATTTACATAGATAGATTTTACCTGTTCTCAAAAAATGTCTTAAAATATAAGTGTTGTTTAATATAAGATTTGATTTGATCATCGGGATCACTAAATCATTAAGAAAAACGAACGAACTTAATTGTATAATAAATTAGATCATTTAATTTTATGTGTGAATTTAATGCTTATCCATCTCTCCGCAAGTTCCCGGAACGAACAAAAGAAGTAATAAAACAAAAAAACAACAATCAAACAAATGACAGTCGGGCGTGACCTAGACCGAGAACGTTCCAGAAACAATTTTCAGAAGCCGCAAAGTGATATTGACTAAAACTCTATATTTTAACACGGCGATCGTAATTCTATACCGAGATATCTAAGTCGTCGCGGTGCTTTTAGCATGGGATGACTGCGCCACGATGGGGAATCTTTCTCGGCATAGTTAAGAGAAACGTGTTGAATAGTGGCGGGAAGATGGATAGAAGATTCTGGAATTCCTTTCTAAAAATAATCGCAGTTAGGACAGATTTAACCCGAGAAATAATCCAGGTTTCCGCTGCGCGCTTATCCATTCAATCGTTCGTAATATCGTGAAATAAAAAGCGTAAGCAAAGACGGAGGAAATACACTCATTATAAATCGAACATATACAAATAATTGTTTACTAAATTTAATAAAAAAAGTAATAATCTCCTTTTCGTATTCAATTTCAAATCAAGCACTTAATATTGATGAAAACGTATTTTTTATATATAAGTCTATAATATTGGAAACAGATCAAAATATATATAACATATTAAATAATTATTAAGATGGATTAGATTATTTTTAGAAAGGAATTCCAGAATCTTAAGGATCATTAAGATGGTTTGGACACATGGAAAGAATGGTAAAAAAAAGTATATTTTAACGATGTAAATGGAACCAGAAATAGAGGAAGACCGAGGAAAACGTGGCACGATCAAATAAATCAAATATTGAATGTCGGCCACGTAAGGAGTCAGAGAAATTGATGCGCGTGCATGACAAGATGTATGAATGTTGAGGAAGCGAGAGAAATATGTCATGAAAGAAAAATGTGTCAGTCCATTCTTTCTGCCTACCCCTTCGGGGAGACGGCGTGATGGTTAGTTAGTTAGTTAGTTATTATATAATTCAGTATGTATATTAAAAATAAAAGTAACAATTTTTCAAAGAGTACATATAAATATGTCAGCTGTAATTAATTAAAATTTAATTTTTTGGAAACGTAATGCTCTTAATTAACTTTAATACCAATATTTATGTTCGCAAAATTTCTCATAATTATTTAAATAATATTTTTTTACACAGAATCATACTACCCTTATTCTGTATGTACGAGTATACAACGGAGTCATTTTATAATATTGTCACCAGTCTGTCAATGCCAGCGAGCCTGGCGAAAGCTTCGCTGTCGAAATAAAGAAAAATGTGAAAGTAATTAATAAATAAACAAGGTTTGATTTGTTTTTTTTAATGTATACAAATACCTGTAGAAAAATACATAGTAGCATATATACATCTTTCAAAAGATGCGGTGGTCGTAAGTAGAGCGGAATGGGGAATGTTGTTAACATAAAGCGATCGCTTAACCCAACCAATGACAGGTCAAGTCCTGTGAACGCGTCGACCACCATATTCTGTTTCCAAAAAAACAATTTACATCTTCGTCTCTATTGAGATACAATTAATCCTTATAAAGGTTTTATTGAATTATTATTTAAAATGAACTTCCTTCCATCGAGATGATACTTAGAGATTTCAGAAATATTATTGGATTATTAAAAAAAAAGAAGTATGATATAATTTGTTTTGATACCAATACATATTTTGAATTTTAAATAAACAATAGGTTTCGCTCCACTGAACCTTCGAGAGGGTTATAAAATAAACTCAGGAGAACCCACTTTATCAGTTATAAAACATTTTTTTAAATACAAATATTAAAATAGGGAGTTTTCCACCGACAAGACAACTGCAAAATGTATCCATTAGCACACATTGTGCTACTTAAAACGTGAAAAGCAATTTTTCATTATTAAACATTAATTGGCGAAGTTGGTAAATATGGGTATCGGTGAACCCTTTATCCCCTTAGAACCCTCCCCGTCCCAACCCTTCGGTCCCTCGTCTCGGACTTCATAATCAGGTATCTGGTTCATTTTTTAATTGACATGTTTTAAATTGGGCTCTGTTATCTAAAAGGTTGACTTCAATGCGAAGCTGACAGCTCCATTTACCGTCAATCCTTCCCGAATGCGGCTTAAAACAGTTTTTGTCTCTAGGATCCAATTTACTCCCTCCCAATCCCAAAAATGAAGCACCAAATTAGAATATTCCAGAATCAGGTGAGATTTATACAAGATCCTGGGATTTTTTCGTTCCCATAATTAATTATTGTAAAATATATAAAAGAAAATAACTTTGTTTTTTGTATCACAACAGTATTTTATTTTACGCGACAGCTTTTTCATCAACCTATGTTGACATCATCAGGTGTTACAATAATATATCAAATGTAAAATTTTCGTGATTTCTCGAATCTTTATGTGTATTTGTTCCTTTGTCAATTTGACATATGATATATAATTGTAACACCTGATGATGTCAGCATAGGTTGATGAAACAGCTATCGCGTAAAATAAAATACAAAAGTGATACAAAAAACAAAGTTATTTAATTTAATTTATTTAAAATGTTAAGGTATCATAGTGTTTCGGCCAAAACAATGGACTAGATATAAAAGAAATTTAAAAATAATCCTCCCAAAAGAAGGATGAAAGTAGAATAAATTCAGTAGCAATGAGATCTCTTAGACGAATGTGTGGATACTCTGTATATCATAGAGTGTAGAATGAAAATATAAGAAGTGAATGCGGGGCGAATGATGGTGTTATGAACAAAATAATGAAAGGATCATTAAGATGTTTTGGACACGTGGAAAGTATGAATGAAGAAAGAATAACAAAAAAGTATATGTTAACGATGTAAATGGAACTAGAAATAGAGGAAGACCGAGGAAAACGTGGCACGATCAAATAAATCAAATATTGAATGTCGGCCATGTAAGGAGTCGAAGAAATCGACGAAGTAGGAGAAATCGACGCGCGTGCATGACATGATGTATGAATGTTGAGGATCCGAGAGAAATATGTCAGGAAAGAAAAGTGTGGCAGTCCATTCTTTCTGCCTACCCCTTCGGGGAGACGGCGTGATGGTTAGTTAGTTAGTTATATCTTAGAAACGTGGTTAGAAAAATAAGTTGAATGAAAAATAAATAAGTTGGTTTGGAATAAATTAAAGGAAAACAAAGAAAACTGACGTTCCCTTAATAGATTCTTTAAATATTCGTAGCGTTTAATCAAGTCGTGTGAAAAATAAAGACAAAATCATCCGAAAGGAATTTCTCACTTAACAATGATCGTGTCTAATTATTGTTCGTACACTTCAAAAGGGTAAGAATAGATGTACTCGGCCGATTCCCGGTAACAAAGCGACAACCGCCATAATAAATATTAACGACCTTTTTAAAGCGGAGAATACAGAATATTTTATCGTTTCATCAATCAATGTTCACCTTTGAGGGCGAGATCCATTGGGAATATTCGTTTCTATGCCATTCAGTCGCCACTGGAACTCAAGTTGTAAACGATCCGGTACAAATCACCCGAATCGCTGATTTATCATCTCAAAGAGGACAGAGCGACAGCATCCGAATAATACAATAAGCATCATCTTTCAAGTACGACAAAACGAAGTATAACAACTGGCGCAAAATGTGATTTTTTATACGAACGATTTTCTTCTTCTTCTTTAACAGCCGTTGTCGTCCACTGCTGGACATAGGCCTACCCCATACTTCTCCATGTATGACATGTCATACGGGGGGTGGTTGGCATTACAACGCCACGTTTGCCAGACGGGTTGGCGAGGTGTCCTTCCACGTTAGCCTACGCATCAATATTATCCACCGAGGTTATTCACACTCGATCTCTAACATTTCGCATAGTTTCCAGGGGAGACCAAAGTCGAGGAGGTGTGGATAGGTACTTGGGATCAGATCAATCATCCAGCGTAGCATGGCCATCACCACGGTGATGGCCATGCACCGCTCGAAGAGTCAATAATACGAACGATATTTAACAACAACAAACCATTACTCCGTTTCTCCTTGAGGGTAGACAGAGATAATGAAAGCCAAACTACTCTATCCTAATATACTTCTCTAGCTTCATCCACATTAAGTACCTAGGACTAACAATGGACAAACAACTAAAATGGACAAAACACATTAGACATCCTAACAAACAAGTTAGCATTATTATGCTCCCTCTTCTACAAAATACATAATTACATACCAAGAAAAGAAAAATTTATGATGTACGAAGCGTATGCTAAAAGCCGACTGACACTAATCGGGTGGTGGCCTAGGGGATAGAACGCTTGGCTACTGATCCAGGGGACATGGGTTCAAGGCTGGACACGACCAGATTCCTTCTTCATAATAATGAACTATTTTCTGCTCACATTGAAGATTGTAAAATAAATTCTAATATCATTGATTAAAATCCTTGGTATTAGTCTTTTTTTTTAAATATATATATATGATTCCCTTCTGGGGGACAGAAAACCAAAAGGACATCTAAAGACTCCAAAGACAACAAAATAAAATAATAAAATTAGCATTTAACATTAACTATCTTACCCCAACCATGCAAGTATACAGACAAACAAAACAAATGGACATATCAGACTTGTCCAAATTAGAGACCTTGAAAATTGTATGCAGAATGACCATGGAAGAGACAACAGATAGCAGCTACAAATAAACCAAAAATTCAGACGTACACAGACACTGGACCAGGAACTGTGACAGATATCACTTACCGAATGCACGAACTAAGACAGGACAATCAAGGATATTGAACGATGGACTGAAACTTTACAATGAACTACCAAAAGACACAAGGAGTCTCACAACAAATCAATTTAAAATATACTTGAAACATTAAATAGTTACAAGTAAGATCTAAAAATTTATCCATATAACCCAATTGGGTTGTTTAAAAAATCAATAAATAAATTTTAAAAATACGTATTAATTGTTTCTTGCGCTAATCCTCACCAAGTCGACCATGAGGGGACTCCGTGTAGCACAGAGGAAACGCGAAAGAGCCATGCTACACGTAAGACTCTCAGACCGGATAAGAAATACTGAAAAAGGTAGAAGGTCGGGAGTAACAGATATCGTCGGAATGGTGGCTAAGCTTAAATGGTCATTTGAGGGACATGTTGCCAGATTGGTAGTCGATAGATGGACCAGAAGGGTGGTAGAGTGGATACCCCGCGAAGATAAAAGAAACAGAGGGAGACCCCCCCCCCCCACACCATGGTCTGATGACATTCGACGAATTGCTGGCGATTAGATGCGAAAGGCACAAAAGATGAATACGTGGAGAAGGTCTATGTTTAACAGTGGACGACAACGGCTGCTTAAGTTAGTAAGTATGTATTGTTTCTTGAACAACGATGTAAAACTCCATATTAAATAGTAATATGAATGAAAACGTCTGTCTTCTAGGAGTTTTATTATATTTTTAATGGAATGACATATTTCATTTAATGGAATGGACCGCCACACTACTCTATCTTGGCACACCTCTCTAGCTACCACTCTACATTCATACGGCGAGTTATACACGCACGTCGATTCTCCTGACTTCTAACATGACCAACCTTTATTCCATTCTCTATCCAACCATTGTTCTCTATCCATGCGCTCCATATGTCCGACCCAACGCAGAAATCCTTTCATAATTTTTTTCATAACACCTTTTTCCGCTCTACATTTCAAACTTACGAGTATCAGCACTTGAGATTCTGTCGTATATCGTTCTACTACACATACGTCTTAGGGACCTCATCTCTACCGCATTTATTCTGCTCTCATCTTTCTTCTGCTAGTTCCATGCTTCGCTTCCATACATTAGGGTTGTTTTTATTCTTTGATTGTGAACGGCCATTTTCGCTTTCATTCGTAAATTCTTGTTTCCACTAACTATTTTCAATGTTGTTATATTAATAAAAATACATCGAAATAAATTTAATAAAATATATAAAAAGCGTTCTAATTAATAACATTTATTTGAATGAAATACAATAAAACAAAACCGATGATAAAACTCAGATTTTTAATCACCTATTCAACAAACTAAGTGATACAGTTGGGTCCAGTATTCAAAACACTAGAAAAAACATTGAGCACAATACAGTACCTACCCGACTAAAAAACATCCGACCAACGCGTCAGACTAATGATTAATTTGTCTCATCAAGAACTACAGGGCAGAACCTTCACACAGATTTCAAAAAAAGAATGAAATATGAAGTAATCCGGCGTCAAATGGATGCTGCATTTTTTCCCGTGATATACACACACTTTGCTGCTTTGTGGATAGGAATTCTTCAGGTGTCTATACCAACCATACTCAACCTGCGGCCCGCCAAGCTTTTTTGTGCGGCCCTAAACACATTTATTATCAGGGACATGATTTAAAAAATCTGGCATTCTATACTTCGTATATCTTGATACACGAACAATACTAATCTGAAAGCTGTTTCTGAAGAAAAAAGAGAGGTAAAGAAGTACATCCATTTTTGAAAATTAGTTCCTTAAAAATACAAGACTGTAAAAAAATGTGCTTTCCTGCTCCTCACGTTGTTTGCATCAACATATTTTTGTGACACATCATATTCCAAAATGAAATATGCAAAAAACGTATACAGGACTTACTGATTCTCACCCTGATGACGTATTGAAGGTAGCATGCAGCAATTATATACCCAATTTGTCTAAAATTGTTGAAAAATTATCTCAGTCAAAAATCACACTAACTTTGAAATAAACGCCTGGATACATGTTACTTTTGAGTTTTACTTTTTTCACTATTGTAATTTTTAAGGAACCGTATGCTGATAATAATAAGTGATATGTTCTATTATTATTCTGTTTTAGTTTATAAAAAAAGCTAGAATGGCAGTGCACAATGGTGTTCTTCTTCCGACCCTTATGTATGGAAGCAAAGCATGGAACTGGCAAAAGAAGGATGAAAGTAGAATAAATGCAGTTGAAATGAGATCTCTTAGAAGAATGTGTGGATACTCTGTGTATGATAGAGTGCCGAATGAAAATATAAGAAGTGAATGCGGTGCGAATGATAGTGTCATGAACAAAATAATGAAAGGATCATTAAGATGGTTTGGACATATGGAAAGAATGAATGAAGAAAGAATGGTAAAAAAATTATATGTTAATGATGTAAATGGAACCAGAAATAGAGGAAGACCGAGGAAAACGTGGCACGATCAAATAAATCAAATATTGAATGTCGGCCATGTGAGGAGTCAGAGAAATCGACGCGCGTGCATGACACGATGTATGAATGTTGAGGAAGCGAGAGAAATATGTCAGGAAAGAAAAGTGTGGCAGTCCATTCTTTCTGCCTACCCCTTCGGGGAGACGGCGTGATGGTTAGTTAGTTAGTTAGTTAGTTTATAATTTTTTAAATCTTAAATTGTTTTCCAAAAAAAATGGGGGGTTTAATGATTTTTTTCTTCATACCAGTATAGTGTTGCGGCCCGCGTAGCTTTACAAATATATGTATGTGGCCCGAAGTCAAAAAAGGTTGAGTATCATTGGTCTATACGGACAGAGGTGATTTAGGGACCCCAAGTCCCGGGGACCAGGTAAACGGTGATTCGTCAAAATCCCAAGAGGACGGGCGACCCGCGTGACGCACGGCTGGCATTAACAAACCAATGGGAAATTATTCCGGTGAGAGGAAGACAATCGTTGGTTTGTGAACTTACACGGTACGCGAACCAAGACATGGTTTTCCTAATTAATATCAATGAAAACATTCACTTCTTATATTATTTGCTTCCTATACAGATTTAACACACATTCGTCTAAGAGATCTCATTTCTACTGAATTTATTCAAACTTCTTTAGCTTTTGCAGTTCCAGGCTTCATCTCCATATATAAGGATCGACACATATTAGGTAAAAGAAAGGTTTAATATGACAAAAACGAGGCATAATTGTGTAGCACAATAATAAAATCTAACTAACTCTAACCATCACGCCGTCTCCCCCAAAGGGGTAGGCAGAAATAATGGACTGCCACACTTTCCTCTCCTGACATATTTCTCTCGCTTCCTCAACATTCATGCACGCGCGTCGATTTCTCTGACTCCTCACATGGCCGAAATTCAATATTTACTTTATTTGATCGTGCCACGTTTTCCTCTATTTCTGGTTCCATTTACATCAATAACATATATTTTTTTTACCATTCTTTCTTCATTCATTCTTTTCATATGTCCAAAACATCTTAATGATCCATTCATTATTTTGTACATAACACCATCATTTGCACCGCATTCACTTCTTATATTTTCATTCGACACTCTATCATATACAGAGTATCCACAAATTCGTCTAAGAGATCAAGAAATTATATTATCTTTATCAAAATCTCAAATTTCGCCTCTTTAGGACATTACCATCTCACTACCAAAAATATATAATAAATAAACGTCTAAAAAACGTACGTTTTCTAGACGTTTTTGAAATGGTACAGAAATAGATAACCGGGTGGTGGTTTGGGGCACATAGCGTTTGGCTCCTTATCCGGAGCACTTGGGTTTAATGGTGAATACGAAGATGCAAATTGGACACAGAATATGGTGATCGTGGTGTTTATAGGACTTATGACCTGTCATTGGTTGAGTTAAGCGCACGCAATACAACATTCCCCATTCCACCTTTCTTACGACCACCATGTCTGACAAATTTTTGGAAGTTGTATATATGTTAATCTGTAACACCAAACTTCACATGTTAGTTCAATCTACACACTAGCGCCATCTATAAAGATTGGATTTTAAGCATTAAGCAGAAGATCTTTTTATTAACGCAATTTAAAAGGCTACCGTCATTAACGTATTGCTAGATAATGCCTGGAGATGTCACTCCAATTTATATGCTAAAACATGGACTAGTTTTTGTTAACCCGCAATGGGTGAAATCCAGTATTCGTCTACAAGTATTTGTATACATTCAAAATGTTGTCGAAAAAGCATGTTTGGTAAAGACGGCTGGATAGCTTCGCAGAACTATTAAATGGTGTATACGCCAAACGATATCTTTCTCTTGATGCTTAATACAAAGAGCCGATATACGGTTATTAATAAGATCATTAGTTCAACGTTTTCGAAAAACACTCATGACGCTAACCAACTGGCGGGAGATGACACCAAAATCAAAGATGAAAAACCAGAAATGAATCATAGCGGCTGATAAACAAACCTATTTCGAGTAAAGCGGTTCAGAGTTGGATGGATCATTGACCTAAAAATTAGAAGACCAGCGGTGGGCACAAAGATATATAAATAAACAGTATTAAAGACTGAAATGAAACATTGGTGAATGTGTTTATGATCTGAAGATAGTGTAGCCGGGTAAATATAAACACAACAATGTGTTAACTCTGAGTATACATTGGGTTTAATCGTATACCATGCGTCTTATCATCGGTTGGCAAACAAGATTAAAAACTTTAACGGGGTGTCGCGTTTTGTGTGTTTGAAGCGATATGTTTGGCCAGGGACAACAGAGGCGAAATCGAACAATGAAGACACGGACAAAATTTTGACGCAGTAAGAATTACTAAGCAACAGTTTAATTTTATAAAAAAAACTAATTATATTAGTGTTATGTCAGTGGGTTAAGTTGATATATCGTTGAAAGCGTAGCTAAGCTCAATTGTGAAGCATGTTGCCAAATCCGGAGACAACAGTCAAACCAGAAATGATACTGAAATGGAGAAGATAGAAAAAGTAGAGGCTACCCCCCTAGAATTAGGCTTTTGAGATGTGGTCCTATAGAAGACTATTAGGAATTTCCTGGAGAGACCACATCACGAATGAGGAAGTTCTTCAAGGAATCGAAGTAGGAAGGCACCTGCTCTGGATCTTGTCCGAAAGACGTGCAAGATGGATCGGCCATGTAATACGTCAAGAAGGTCTCTTGCATGCCATAATGGAGGGTATGACCGAGGGGACAAACTCTAGGAGACGCCCACGCGGAGAGTACCTGGAGGCCTGTTGGTGGACGTGCGCTGCTCATCATATGCAGATTTCAAAAGAACCGCACAAGACAGGGAAGAATGGAAGAAATTGTTGCAAACCAATCCCAGGATTGAAACTTTCTTACTAATAACCCCCTCACACGATAGTTTGATGATATAAGTAAAATTGCTGGTGGCAGCATGCAGAAGGTCCAAGATAGAAGCGTTTGGAGAGATATGAGAAAAGCCTATGTCTATAGGCCGTTTATCCTTAGAATACCCTGTGAAGGCCTGTGACGCGCATACTCCGCCCATTCCCCCCTCTACTAGCTCTCAACACTTTCAATCCCAGGATACTAATAAAATTTATTCAACAAACTATTTATTTGATAATGGTTTCCTCCTATAGTTAGGTAAACTCCTAACGGGCTGCTTACATAAAAAACCGTCACCGCTAGCTCAAGGGTCGGATTAATTTTATGACCCTAAGTACTATATTGGTATTTTGCCGACAACATTGAAAATGTTCACATGAAATTGCATGTAAAAAATCTAAGCTTTGCTAAATTAGTAAGTTCCGACTCGGCACTTAATACAATTTACAACTTCTTTTGTGGTATTTCAGAAAACTGTTTTTTACAAAAAATTTAAATTTTATGTTCACTTGTACTGTATTACAAATAATAATAATTAATATCCAAAGATAAAAACTTATTATTTTGAAACATATGATAATCTTTTGTTAATAAATATAAATATGTATATTGCATTAATTTTAATATAGGGACTGAATAAGTTAATATATTTAGGTACACGACAAGACGGTCAGATAGATACTGAAGACAGCTCCGCTAGCCGATAGGGCTGCGCGGGGATGAGGGATCGTAGCGGGGGGAGAGGAATGCGCAGTAGGAACCAAATTTCGTCTTCTCACAGGGTAATCTTATGTTGGATAAACAATAGCAGTGGATGAGCAAATTACTACACTTGGAATAGGAAAAGTTTCAAATACAGGGAGCCTTCTGGAAGGAAAGCGAAACTGCAAAGGTAACATGTTGACTTAATGGCGCAGGAACAAGAATAAAAATTTGGCTTATTTGAATAGTTTATTGCTGAACTTGTCTGGAGTTAGGGCTATCACCAAAACAAATATCAGAGATATAGGCTAGTGCAATTTGTGATTGACCTCAATGACGTGTTGACAATACTATTTAGCCATGAGGGGTGACAATGGCAATCAGATTCTGGGTATTATATTTAATAGGATATTTTGAAAACGTGGATTTTAAGATTCAAAATCAATCGGATTCTTAATGAATTTGAGGCGTGCAAGCAGCATATTTCAGGAGGGTGGACGTGCCACCACTAAAGCCCGGTCCCTGAAATGTGTGCGGAGGCTGCGTTTTGGGTCAACTTATCTGCCTATTGCTGAGGAGTTTGTTTATCGAAGCATAGATTGCCTGGGATTAGGGCTATCAGCAATAGATAAGAGATATAGGCTGGTGTCATTCCATTGTTAAGTAGTTTAACCAACCAAAAAGCTAACCAAAATTCGTTTACATGTTGTGATGTATGATAATTTTTGGACACCTTTTACAAGTTGTGCTAAATTGAAAGCAGACTAAAGTTTATTAGTTAAATGCTTAGAGCTGGTGGCGTAATTGCCGTTGCAGTCGTCACGTCATGACACGATGAAAGACGATACGTGTTTAAAATCACAAATTAACACCTTCCCATACCGACTATGTGCAGCTCGTAAATATTTGAAGTCTTGTGGCCTATTTCATACAAGGAATTGGCGTCCTTCGAAGTCGACTCCCAGCTATCAAACATGATCAAAACATGTCTGAAAATAATAAAATAAAATGTTCTGAAAGTACAAAGTGTAATACAAATTTATTAAAAAATACGTTTAGAAGACAAACACTCTTGACTTTAGAGAGTATCTTGTTTTCTAAATGTCGAAAAATCTCTCATGCTTTCCTGGTATTATATTGTATAATATATTATATTTTATCTGTACTCAATAGATGCCTTAAATGTTAATATTGTTTGTAATGTCTGTCGAGAAATAGACTGATTTGATTTGAAAAATAATAACTTGTACATAGCAAGTAGTTGAAAAATAATAACTTGTACATAGCAAGTAGAGCAAGTAGTTGAGTTTGTGTATTTAGGTAGTATGTTTACAAGAGATGGGAGAGTGGAGAGGGATATTGAAAGAAGGGTTGGGGCAGGCAACAAAGTGAATGGTGCACTTAAAGTTGTCATCGCAAACAAAAACCTATTCAAAAAAGCTAGAATGGCAGTGCACAATGGTGTTCTTCTACCGACCCTTATGTATGGAAGCGAAGCATGGAACTGGCAAAGGAAGGATGAAAGTAGAATAAATGCAGTAGAAATGAGATCTCTTAGACGAATGTGTGGATATTCTGTGTATGATAGAGTGTCGAATGAAAATATAAGAAGTGAATGCGGTGCGAATGATGGTGTCATGAACAAAATAATGAAAGGATCATTAAGATGGTTTGGACATATGGAAAGAATGAATGAAGAAAGAATGGTAAAAAAATTATATGTTAATGGTGTAAATGGTACCAGAAATAGAGGAAGACCGAGGAAAACGTGGCACGATCAAATAAATCAAATATTGAATGTCGGCCATGTGAGGAGTCAGAGAAATCGACGCGCGTGCATGACACGATGTATGAATGTTGAGGAAGCGAGACAAATATGTCAGGAAAGAAAGGTGTGGCAGTCCATTCTTTCTGCGTACCCCTTCGGGGAGACGGCGTGATGGTTAGTTAGTTAGTTAGTTAAATAGCAATTATCTCGAGAGACTTGGTTAAAGGGGTTGTTGCTCTGAACTTATCAAAACTTGCTGTGTTGCCCAAATTTTAAATAAGGAATCATTTCGGAGACGCAGGGATCAAACACAAACAGACGAAGGGCCGCGGACTAAAGGGCAGGGTATCAGAGAAGTTTGCAACAACTGGCTAAGATCAATGGAGAAATTGAGTGGGCGAGACAGAGGGTCAAGAACGACCCGAGTCCAGAATTTATTGTGAGGCCTGAAGTACGTCTCGGGGCGCAATCCTTTTACATTGCGGCCACCGCTGGTCCACAGGGAGCGTCGGAACTTTGCGGGTAATAGAATAGTATTTAGATTTCGGTTTCAGAAATGGCAACTAATGCTCCGTACCCAGTGGCGGTTCGTCATTACACGTATTAATTTAACCCTTCATTTCATTTGAATTTATTTCAATAAAAATCATAAACATTACAAACATATAATTCCAGATCGTTTGGCTCATCTGAGGGAAGTACTTTCTTTATTATAATTGTTTGATATATTTATTTTATTAATTTGTCATGCATCTTATGTTTCTCGCTCTTTTTATTAATCTATTATGTATTACTTATTATTGTGTATCTCTAACTTGTATCTTTAGTGTATTGGAAAAAACATTCTGTTACGCTTTAGATATGTTTAAAATAAATAAATGAAAATAAAAAATAAATAAACGAAAAAAATAGTAATCTGTTGGGGCAAGGTCCGGAGAGTACGGTGGATGTCTTAGACATTCCAATTGAAGCTCTTCTAATTTGGTAGCCGTCTGTTGTGCAGTGTGTGGTCTAGCGTTATCATGAAGCAGCTGTGGCCTAGAGCGATTAACCAGCCTCGGTTGTTTAGCAGCTAGCTTTTCCATCATGGTTTGCAATTGCTGACAATAGACATCTGCCGTAATCGTCTGGCCAGATTTAAGAAAGCTGTAGTGAACGACACCAGCACTAGTCCACCAAACGCTCACAAGTAACTTTTTTGGAGTCAATTTTCGCTTGGGGCATGGTTTGGCTGGTTCGGCAGGGTTCAGCCATTGCGATGAGCGCTTCCGATTATCATACAGGATCCACTTTTCATCACAGGTAATGATTCGAAAATCCCTTCATTATTGTGCCGGTTGAGTAATGCAACGCAGCAGTCAACGCGCGTTTGTTGATTAGCTTCACTCAATTCGTGAGGTACCCACCTTTCAAACTTTTTTATCTTCCCAATTTACTTCAAGTGGATTAAAACAGTTTTATCACTAACACCGCAGCCTGCAGCTAACTCGGACGTGGTTTGCGATGGATCCGCTTCCACAATAGCCTTCAATTCTTCATTATCAACTTTGGTCTCCGGCCAAAAGCGCACTGTGTTTTCTTTTGCGGCACCGTCGCCATACACATCATTAATCCTTCGAGCCGTTTCTGCAGCACTGGTGCCACGGTGGAACTCGTACTCGTAAATAACGCGATATTTCAAGTTTTCCATTTTGTAAACTGAGTGACGCAAAGAAAAAAAACAATTGAGGAAAAAACAAATTAATTATAATTTTCGAAACACAAATACTTGAGTAAATAGCTGTATAAATTTTGAATTTGGAATTCCTAACCAAAGAGAAGATATTTGAGATCAAATTTGCCAGTACGGCAAAACGCCAATTTCAAATGTAAGGACCTAATATAACACTTGTGTACTTCGTTTTTACATTACTTTATTTTGTTTTAACGAACCAACCGGTTTCGCTCCAGCCAGAGCTTCGTCGGGGTTACAAAAACAAACTTTTTGTTTCGTGTGAAAGCTCGAGAGGTATATCAGGGCAGAGCAGTATAGCTGTCCATCTTCTCTGCTAACCCTTCCGGGGACACGGCGTGGTGGTTAGTATAAGTGTCTTAATAAGAAAACATTTAAGATAATAAAATTACTGACTACCAATACCACACACGAAGTGGGAGGCTATATATCAAAGAGTGACGAGGGTGTAAACGTCCTTTAATTTGACAGTTATATTCAAAAGTCCTGATGAGCCGGAACCGACTCTTACGGAAATCAGTTCAGTGGAAACGATTAATGAAGCTAAAGCTGCAAACTTCCACTATATGCTTTAAACAATAATCTAATTTTATTTTAATACTAGCTTCAAGGTGAAGGATACCGGAGTGACGCGCGAGTTCGTTTCTGTCACATTTGTCGTGCGTGCATGACGCGTGTAAGTACATTGAATTTATAAATCAACTTACTGAACGCTAAGGCATACTGACTAGGATGGAGACCATGGGACATGAAAAGAAGAATAGGCCGGCCTCAGAAACGTTGGGCCGATGATATTGTCCCTGTCGCGGGTAGCAGGTGGATAAGAGAAGCCCAAAGAAGAGAAGAATCGAAGAGGTTGGAAGAGGCCTACATCCAGCAGTGGAGAGACGGCTGAAGAAGAAGAAGAAGAAGAAGGCATACTGTGGAATTCCATATTAATATACTTAGGAAATCGAAAATAACTGTGTTTTCATTAATTATTAAAAATATATTATAAAACACGACATGTTTCGGAGGATACCTCCATCTTCAGATGTAAAAATATAATAAAAACTAAACAAAGAAAGAACAAAAACGCATTTAAAAATTCGATATAATAATTCAAAATTAAAAATCAACCTGGGCTATTTGTAATAAGTACCTACTTATAAATTTGTTTTTAACAGTAAGAACTAATAAATAATATTAAATACTAATAATACACGATATAATACAAAAAAATATATAAATTTACCATTAATTATTTCCATGTGTCCAAACCATCTTAATGATCCTTTCATTATTTTGTTCATAACACCATCATTGGCACCGCATTCACTTTTTATATTCACATAAAGTATCTACACATTCGTCTAAGAGACCTATTTTCTACTGCATTTATTCTACTAGTATGAGAAGTGAATGCGGTGCGAATGAAAGTGTTATGAATAAAATAATAAAAGGGTCGTTAAGATGGTTTGGACACTTGGAAATAACGAGTGAAGACAGAATTGTGAAGAAGGTATATGTAAACGACGTGAACGGAGCTAGATATAGAGGAAGGCCGAGGAAAACGTGGCACGATCTGAATTAAATACTAAATGTCGGTCACGTAAGGAGTCGTAGAAATCGACGTGCGTGCATGACAAGATGAATGAATGTTGAGGAATCGAAAGAAAAATGTGAGGAAAGAAAAGTGTGGCAGTCCATTCTTTCTGCCTACCCCTTCAGGGAGACGGCGTGATGGTTAGTTAGTTAGTTATTCAATCTATCTAATAGTACTCTATGCGATAGAACGCCAGACAGACGAACTACGTGGCCGAGTGGTTAGGGATTTGACTGCCACCCCGAAGGTTCCGGGTACGTGGCGCGATCAAATCAATCAAATATTAAATGTCGGTCACGTAAGGAGTCGTAGAAATCGACGTGCGTGCATGACAAGATGTATGAATGTTGAGGAAGCGAAAGAAATATGGCAGGAAAGAAATGTGTGAGAGTCCATTATTTCTGCTTACCCCTCCGGGGAGACGGCGTGATGGTTAGTTAGTTAGTTAGTTGAAAATGGAGACTGAAGAAGCCTACATTTATCAGTAGTGAAATGGTAAAGGAGAAGTAATAGAGTGTTTCTAAGATTTAAAAATCTTAAAATAAACGGCGAAAGCACGAAATATTTAAAAGCACGCGTAAAAGCAAACTAAATCATTTTTATCTCCAGTGAACCACCACCGATTCCCCACGGTGATCGAGTTAGCGTGAATAATCCCGACTCCATACATCATGTTTCGGGTAACTTCGACTCACGCCGGTTCCCTCCGCCGGTGTATAAATAGCTCCCCCACCCCCTCGGCGGCCCAGAACGAGTTGTAGAGGAGGCTCGTTACGACGGTCTATCAAACTGAAGAACAAGTCCATTTGTTTGCCATACATCGGAAAAGTTTACAAGTTCTGTGGGGAACTCGTCGAGCAAAGCGGTTTGCTGGAACGGCAATTGGGGCTTGACCAAAACCCATTATTTTAGCACATGTTTTATGGCAAAGTCAAAAAAAAAAAAGATGTTGGCTTATATTCATGAAGATCTATGATCTATGGTCGAAAGCCGATATCAACAGGACTAAAGATCTTTCCAGAGTGACATAAATGAGAACCAGTCGCTCCATCGCAGGAATAACACTCAGAGATAGGATCAAAAATGAGATGATAAGGTCTGTATGTGGACTTGAAGAAATATTGAAGTAGGGAAGAAGCAGGAGGCGCTTTAGAGGGATCATGTGGATTGCGCGGAAGATACAAAATTTGAAAAAAAGAATAGTTTTCAGTTTTCGTTTACTTGGACCATAATAGATGGCGCTAGTGTAGATTGAACAAAACTATGTGAAGTGTTCCTCAACATATTAGCATATATACATCTTTCAAAATTTTGTCAGACGTGGTGGTTGTAAGAAGGGCGCAATGGGGAATGTTGTATTACAAAAAGCGATCGCTTAACCCAACCAATGAGAGGTCATAAGTCCTGTAAACGCCTCGACCACCATATTCTGTTTCCAAAAAACAATTTACATCTTCGTCTCTATTGAGTTAAAATTAACAATTAAACTTTGGTTATATACGAGTAATAGAATATGGAAACTTCAAGAACGTTAAAATTATAAATAATTTCATTATAACACGTTCCAGGACAAGACGATCAATATATCGTTTAAAACCCCATTGGAAACTTATGGACATTGACCAAGATGAAAGAGCCTATATTTATAAAAATGGAGGATTAACAACAACAACAACAAACCATCACGCCGTTTCCCCGCAGGGGTAGGCAGAGAGAATGGACCGCCACACTACTCTATCCTGGCAAACCTCTCTAGCTTCCTCCACATTCATACAACGAGTCATACACGCACGTCGATTCCTCCGACTTCTAACATGACCAACCTTTAAAATTTGATTAATTTGGTCATGCCATGTTTTCCTCGGTCTGCCTCGACTTCGTACCCCATTTACATCATTAACGTATACTTTCTTAACCATTCTTTCTCCATCCATGCGTTCCATATGTCCGAACCAACGCAGCGATCCTTTCATAATTTTGTTCATAATACCTTCTTCCGCTCTACATTCCTTTCTTATATCAGCATTTGAGATTCTGTCGTATATCGTTCTACCACACATACGTCTTAGGGACCTCATCTCTACCGCATTTATTCTACTCTCATCCTTCTTTTGCCAGTTCCATGCTTCGCTTCCATACATTAAGGTTGGGACCAGAACTCCATTGTGAACGGCCGTTTTCGCTTTCATTGATAAATTCTTGTTTCCAATAACTATTTTTAAAGCTCCATTCACTTTGTTACCCGCACCAACCCTTCTTTCGACGTTACTATCCGTTCGGGCATCTGCTGTGAACATGCTACCTAAATACACAAATTCCCTCACCTGTTCCAAGTTCTCTTCGTTCACACTTATATTACAAACTGTCAAACTATTGTTGGAGGATTAAAATCATATAAAATGAGAAGTGGAGAAGATATATGGTTATGGTTATGTTAAGACAAATTGTTAAAACTGTGACTGTGTCACCAGAAATTACGTGAACGTGCTCAAGCTATATACATACCATAGGTCTACCGACACTGTCAAAAGCAGAACACCAAACGTTGGCATTGCAACAGGTGACTATAAGGAGATAACTGATCAATTTGTACGAACCCCGAATCCCCAATTTTGCCGAATACTTCCTTGACAGTTCAGAGAAACAGTAGTATAACATATTAAACACAAATGAAAGCTGACGGTGGTGTTTTATGTACTTTTTGGACATTAGTTAATTAATTTATTGTTTCTTGAACAATGATGTAAAACTCTATATTAAATAATTAATACGAATGAAAACGTCAGTTTTCTTGAAGTTTTATTATATTTTATGGGAATGACATGTTTTGCCCTTCTAAGGCATCAAATGTGACGAAAGTTCAACTCGTTGCAGCTTATATACACTAGTAAATTGAGCAGAGTATGGTAATTAACGAAAATTGATGTGACTATACACGTTTAACTAACTAACTAACTAACTAACCATCACGTCGTCTTCCCGAAGGGATAGGCAGAAATAATGGACTGCAACACTTTTCTTTCTTGACATATTTCTCTCGCTTCCTCAACATTCATACACGCGCGTCGATTTCTCTGACTCCTAACATGGCCGACATTCAATATTTGATTTACTCGGTCTTCCTCTATTTCTGGTTCCATTTACATCGTTAACATATAATTTTTTTACCATAGTTTCTTCATTCATTCTTTCCATATGTCCAAACCATCTTATGATCCTAATGTACATAATAATATAAATAGGCAAAAACCCTAATGTCATCATGAAAAGTACGAGAATATTTTGAATACAAGAGAGTGAAAGAGGAACAGTTTGAATTGTGTTCTCATTCCGAATCTAATTTTGAATTTTGTTCTCATTATTGTTGTATGACAGAAGTCTAGAAAACAAAAGAAAAACAATTTGGTATTGTTGATTATGAAATTTTACTGTGTATGGAAAAAAAACATTAAATGTTAAATCTTATTACTGATTACGATTGTACAGTAAACCAAGTTTTTAAAGGGAAGAAAAACTTTACTTTCGTGAATATTTCACGGGTTAAAACTAGTCTTCAACAGTCCTCACAATGAAAATCCAAGGATACCGTGGTATTAACATATTAATTGAAACAGAAATTGATAACATTTGATTGATTTGATCGTGCAACGTTTTCCTCGGCCTTCATCTATTTCTAGCTCCGTTCACGCCGTTTACATATACCTTCTTTACCATTCTGTCTTCACTCATTCTTTCCATGTGTCCAAACCATCCTAATGACCCTTTCATTATTTTGTTCATAACACTTTCATTTTGTTCATAACATTCCATCACACGTGAGTCGGAGAAATCGACGTGCGTGCATGACAAGATGTGTGAATGTAGAGGAAGCGAGAGAAGTATGTCAGGACAGAACAATGTGGGGTTCCATTATTTCTGCCTAACCCTCCGGGGAGACGGCGTGATGGTTAGTTAGTTATTTAGTAAGTAAGAAATTGATAAAGAGTTTTTGTTAGGTCGACTTTTCGCAGACGTGAATTTATTTTGCGGATTGGTATCTCTTGAAGCAAGAGAAGAGTATCGCTTCGATTAAGTGCGGTTTCTTTCAAGATTTTCGCTTACCCCCATCAATAAAACTTTCCGCGAATAAAGCAACTTAATTTGAATAGACTAATATAACAAGATGGGAAACTATTTAATTACCAAACTTAACCGAGTGGTGGGCTTGTGTTGTTTGCTTATAAAATAAACTACCTACTGAATTTAAGGGATCATTTTGGTTTATAACTTGAAAAAATCGTTCCTTATTTTTTTACATCTATTGTTTGTGTTTTACTGTACGGCTGCGAGACTTGGTGCCTGGGCGAAAGAGAGCGCAAAAGGCTGGAGGCATTTAAGATGGAGACCTACCGACGAGTTGCCCATTACAACCGCAGGGGACCGCATTACAACTGAAGAAGTTCTCAGTAGAGTTGAAGAGAGTAGGCACGTGTTGAACACCATAGCGGAGAGACGCGCGAGATGTATCGGTCATGTGTTGCGACACGAATGTTTCCTGCATGATGTGTTGGAGGGAACGGTCGTGGGATCGATTGGCAGAGGACGACCTCGCCAGGAGTATCTAGACCAGATTAACCGAGAAATGGGCTGCACCTCTTATGCGGAGTTGAAGAGAGTTGCCAAGGACCGACCGGTGTGGAAGAGGAGATGCGTCGCCTTGCTGCAGACCAATCGTTAGATTGAGACCGGAGAAGATATATCTAAGAGTATTGTGTTAAAAGTTGAGAGTGATTGGAGCAGTCTAACTATATTATTTCACAACCTTTATGTTGTTCAAAAATTGAAAAAATCAAGAGATACGATACATTCTTACTTCATTAATTCTTTCTATGTGTCCAAACCATCTTAATGATACTTTCATTATATTGATCATAACACCATCAATATTTGATTAATTTGATCATGCCACGTTTTCCTCGGTCTTCCTCTATTTTTGGTTCCATTTACATAGTGAACATATACTTTTTTTTCCATTCTTTCTTCACTCATTCTTTCCATGTGTCCAAACCATCTTAATGATCCTCTCATTAATTTGTTCATAACACCATCATTCGCACCGTATTCACTTCTTATATTTTCATACGACACTATATCATATACAGAGTATCACACATTCTTTTGCCAGCTTCATGCTTCGCTTCCATACATAAGGATTTAGCCACGGTAAATGCTAAATTTAACATCAAAATTATATTTCTCAAAAAATTAATTTCAATCGTCCTATATATGAAATTAAAGCATGAAACTGGCAGAATAAGGATGCTTAGACGAAAGTGTGGCAAATTTGTATATGATAGTGTCAAACAAGTGAATGCGGTGCGAATGAAAGTGTTATGAACAAAATAATAAGAGTCTTTCACATCGGTGGTTTAAGTGAAGTAAAGATGTAAAATTGGTTAAGTAAGGGAGCATATTTAAAATGGCGAGTTCTTGATGACGAAGTTTCTCTGCAGATTTTAATAGTTGTGTATAAATATAGCGCGCAAAGCAGCGGATATCCGAAGAGATGAAAGGGAAAGCGGTGCTTTGAAAGAGTAGGCAGAAATAGGGTTAGGATATGAAAGAGGGGGTTGTATTGAAAAAGTAAAAATAAGGTGAGGCTTAAAAGGAGGCAAACCTCTTTTGACAGTGGCGTGCATAACTAATGTCTGGTACAGGGTAGCCCAATAAATGATACACAATACATAAATGGGACATGGAGAGAAAGTAGCGTGGCTTAAATGTGGTCTGGGTCCCCCTTGGTTGCAAATATACATTTTTTTTTTAACGTTAGTCCCGCATGGACGGGGGACAGGCCTAGGGAGTGCACGAGTGAAGCTGACGAAAGGCGCGGCTGCGCCTTTAACCGTCGCGTTGCCATGTGGTAAATTGAGTTTCCACTGCCAATTTAAAGTTGATTTTCTTAAAACCTATGGACCCTAATATTATAAAAAAAATTGTAATCCTCCATTGAAGTGTTCTCAATATTTCGTAATAAAAAAAAAAGCAAAAAATTACTTCCTTCATCCCAAAAAAAAATATTTTCTAAGACTGCCCTCACCTTCATTCGTGTTAAGGTAGAATTTGTTTTGCTAATATTTACAACTTTATCAAAAGTGACAAATACTTACTCGCTGTTTTGAACGTATTTGAATTATATCTTTGGCTTTTTCAATATGTACGTAATAATACCGACTGTAGACGGAAACGCAGGACGCAACTTAATAATATCAGAACTGTGAAAATATTAACACTTTACCAAAAGGGACAAATATTAATACGTACTCGTTGTCTTGAACGTACTATACATTTTGCCTAGGTGCCTTTATCATACGTAAAATCTCGTAAAGTCTAGCCGCGCCGGCCGCCGCGCGGCGCTTGTCTTTACTTGCGTGTCCAGTCACTCGTATGTTATGACGCATTACATATCAGAAATCGCATGGTTCCAGAAAAAAATTAATAATGATATGTTTTTCAAATAATCCATGTATGTTATAGATATCGATCTATTCTAATGAAATTCCCTACAAGATGACATAAATTAAATTTTGATTCATCTAGTCATATGCTTGATATTTAGATAAAGTTAGCGGTAAACTGAACTTACCACATGGGAGCAAGCGTTTTGTTTTGAACACGGTACGTTAAGGGTTAACAGGTTCGGGTAAGCAGAGGGAGCCCTCTATGGCTCGGCCATATAGTTAAAAATGTGCACTTAAAGTTGCCATCGCAAAACAAAAGCCTATCCAATAAAGCTAAAATGTACCGACGTTTGGGTGTACCGACCCTGTTTTCCTACCGGCCGCCTGAACCAATCTGCCTCTGGTGACACCGGTGGGAAGAGCATATAGTCTGCTTAACGCGGTCTCCTCGGAAATCGACGTCTTTCAAGTTAGTAAAGGTACGTGGTTCTGGGACAAATACTCTCGACTTTTGAAAGTATCTTGTCTTCCTAATGTCGAACCATCTATTATGCGTTCCTGGTACGAGTATTATGTTGTATGTGTGTAATATTTTACTTGTTCTCAAAAGAAGCCTTAAACATTTATGCTGTTTGAAATGTCTTTTGAGTAAATAAACTGATTTGATTTGATTTATGTCATTTCATTTATCATTATTTACACAAAGATCACAAACATTACGGGTGTTTCAATCCCGTGAAAACGTCCGTTTTCTATAATTTTTATTATATTTTATGGAAATGACATGTTTCGGCCTTCTAAGGCATGATCAAATGATATTTGATTATATTTATATTTAAAGAATGATAAAAGTAGAATAAATGCAGTAGAAATGAGATCTCTAAGACGAATGTGTGGATACTCTGTGTATGATAGTGTCGAATGAAAATATAAGAAGTGAATGAGGTGCGAATGATGGTGTAACGACCAAAATAATGAAAGGATCATTAAGATAGTTTGGACAAATGGAAAGAATGGTAAACAAATATATGTTAATTATGTAAGTGAAACTAGAAATAGAGGAAGACCGAGGATAACGTGGCACGATCAAATAAATCAAATATTGAATGTCGGTCACGTGAGGAGTCGGTGAAATCGATGCAACAATTTTTCATCTGAGCTTCTGGCTACGTGACCTGCCCATTGCCATTTTAGAGTCGCCACCCGGTGGATGATATTAGTCTCTTAGGTTTATTCCTAACATGGCTCTTTGGGTTACTCGTTGTTTCTCGGCACTTCGTTTGGACAATGTTACAGTTTCAAGACCATAAATATCAACTGGCAACTACTTACTCACGGAATATTCGGGACACGATGTATGAATGTTCAGGAAGCGAAAGAAATTTGTCAGGAAAGAAAAGTGTGGCAGTCCATTCTCTCTGCCTACCCTCTCGAGGAGACGGCGTGATGGTTAGTTAGTTATAATAATAGTTTGAAAAGTGAATACGCAATTTCTGTCCCACCTGTAAAGCGGGTACGTAGCAGAGCGCCCAATATTATCGTACGGAAGATTTATTAAGCACTCCCAAGTTGCTAAGCTCTCGAGGAATATACGCATTGCTAGCTCGGCAAATTTGCTGCAAGATTTCGCCATTTTTACGTATACTTATTTATATTCTAAGGTCCCGCTTATTCGCAACACAAAGGCATGCCGATTTCGGGGTTCACCGCCACCACGAATTCCCGTGGTTTAAAAACTCGCACACAAACATTAGAAGAAAAAGTAATATGAAAAATGATCAAACGAAAAGCCTAAAAAAAATTCTTACCAACTCATTCAATAAAAACAATAACCTAACTGACTAACTATCACGCCGACTGCCCGAATGAGTAATCAGAAAGAATGGAATGCCACAGTTTTATTTCCTGACATTTTCGACCTAGAAAAAATGACAGTGCACAATTACAAAAAACATGTAACTACGGAGATACAAGTGAAGTCCAATTTTCGACACTTTCATTGAGCAATTGGGTAAAATGGCAAAACGTAATGACTACAAACCAACTGTCAACTGTCAAATTGACAGTCTGTAGAAACAATGTTGCTAGTTTAAAAACCAAACCTCTAAAAAAACAACCTATATTTCTATTTGCAGTGATGTCTTTTACCAAGACTTGATAAACATGGCATATAGATGACAGCTCCTACTTTGTTGTCTTTCGACACTTCTTAGTTCCTGGTCTGCCCGTCTTTCGTCACTCTGGCTTTAGTTTGCCGCCTATTGACACACTCTTATAGGCGCGTATTGACGGCTGCGTGATTGGCGACCTAATCCCAGGATAGTGGAGACGTCACGTTTTCCGGTGTATTGATCTCCAAGTTCGACTCTTGTCGCAGAACTGTAAGGCCCTGGAGCAATTACACAACTGTTCAAGGTCGCGCTTAGATATCACCGGTAAATCATTCATTTTTTTTGTCGCGTTTGTTAACTTTCTTAATCGTTTTATAATTAATATTTTTTTTATATTTCTTAATTTTTTTAAAAATAATTCGTTACCTATTTGGCAAAAGATCCCAACTGCTATTTAATGAATTTTACAAGAGAGCAAAAATAAGATTTTAACATTATTTTGATTATTTATAAAAATATTATTTGTTTGCTGCGTTGGTTCGGACATATGGAACGCATGGATGGAGAAAGAATGGTTAAGAAAGTATACGTTTATGATGTAAATGGGGTACGAAGTCTAGGCAGACCGAGGAAAACATGGAATGACCAAATTAATCAAATTTTAAAGGTTGGTCATGTTAGAAGTCGGAGGAATCGACGTGTGTATGACTCGTTGTATGAATGTGGAGGAATCTAGAGAGGTTTGCCAGGATATAGTAGTGTGGCGGTCTATTCTCTCTACCTACCCCTGCGGGGAAACGGCGTGAAGGTTTGTTTGTTTGTTTATGTTATTTGTGTTCCAATTTGTTTATTTCAAATGTCAATTTACGTAGCATAACGTTATCTACAAGATTTCAGTTATATTAAATATTAAATATTTTTGTAACACCTGATGATGTCAACATTGGTTGATGAAACAGCTGTCGTAAAGTAAAATAAATGTGATATAAAACAAAGTTTTTGCATTAACAATTATAAAATGTTAAAGTATCATAGTGTTTCGGCCAAAACAATGGACTATATATATATATGGGGTTGAATACAATCGTACATAAATAAAAATGTAATAAAAAAAGTACAGCTCTAACGTTTTGTCAAAACATAAAGTGTGCAAAAATAATACTGATGGTATATTTAACTCAATTTCACAAAAAACGCATCTGGGACCTTTTGCCAAATAAGTACCGAAACATAATTTTTATAAACTCATTCACAGTTCACGGAATAAAAAATTAACTAACTAACCATCACTCCGTCTCCCCGAATGGGTATTCAGAAAGATTCTACAGCCATGTTTACAACAGGTTGTTAGAACCCAATTACTGTATGTAATTAATTTTTTAGCTATTATATTGATTCTAGTGACATGTGATAGAAAGCCAATCTATCGCCAATTTATTGTTACGTAAATTCTACACCAGACCAAAGACAGTGTGAAAATCACACTGCCATCGCCGAAGGTCGTCTTCCTTTCCTGACATACTTCTTTCACTACCTCAACATTATAAATCGTGTCATTCACGCACGTCAAATTCTCCGACTCCTCACGCGACCGACATTTAATATTTGATTTATTTGATCGTGCCACGATTTCTAATGTGGCCTTTCGAATTCTTTAAAATCAACGAGCGTGCATGTTACGATGTATGAATGTAGAGAATCTAGAATGGTATGTCTGTACAGAGCAATATGACGATCCATCGTCTCTGCCTACACCTCCGGAGACACGGCATGATGTTAAGTTAGTTACTTTGTTATTAAGTATAGTAAGTCTTGGACTTGGATTTTCTGGCTTACAGAGGTTCAGCTCTAATGGCTATTCCTCTTACGACTGTAGGACTTATTTGACAGACATCTTTGAAAAATTAAACATGCTGAATCAACAACTACAAGGAGCAAACATGATCCTTATTGATGCAAAATCTATGATACTTGGCTTCATTACACTTCTGCGGAGCTATTTTTTTGGCTAAATAGGTGTGAGGTGACTGATTTAACTGTAATTATTATTGTGGATCACTTGGATAAAATGGTTTGTGACTTTAATGACAGATATTCAGATTTAAAAGAAATTTCTCTCCCATCTTGGATAACTTAACCGTGGAGATTTTTGAATCATTGAAGTGGGGCATGGTACAAATAATGTTGTGAAACCCTGCCTTATACGGTATATTTCAATCTGTTATGAACAAAATAACAAAAGGTCCTTACACGTCTTATTTTATCTTCTTACAATATCCCTCTCCACTCGCCCGTTTATTGTACAAAATATGACCATGTTATTATATTTCATATAAATAATTTCCACGTAATTAAGCTATAAATTCACGGTGAGCTTAAATGACATTTATGCTATTTCCGAGTAATGTGATCTCGACCAAAACGATCAAGATTTTTTTATTGGCTGGTTATGTTTGGCCTTGCATTCATCGTGGAGGCGATGGCAATATTCCCATCAGAAATGTATTGTTTTTAAATAGAGCTAAAGTCGACGAATAGCAGTACATTTTCGAAATCCGCCATTTTGAGGGGGTGTCGGACTCCTCGCCGGGGGAGAGGGGGCATCTTGCGGGGGCCCCGTTATTTCATTTTGGGTCAATTTTCTTTTTAAATTATACACATTAAAATGTTAGGTTCCCTGTGTTCCTGTCCCTAGTTTCCATGACTCTTTCTCTATTTACTTAAGATTTTTTTTCTTTCATCATTCCAAGTTTTCTCTCTCATCCCACACTCTGTCACAATTTTATAATAGGCCATAAAATCATGTACCATATTTTGCTTTGTTTTGTTAGATTGGGACAGAGAAGTGTATTGAAATTAAACTGGATTAAATGTGGCCTAGATACCCTTTTTGCCATTTGCTTTTTTTTTCAGGAATGGTGCATTCTCCAGCTAATGTAAGTCCTGCGTGGATGGGGGGCGGGCCTAGGGATTGTTTGAGCGAAGCTGACGAAGGGGCGCCGCTGCGTCCTATAACAGCTTCGGGTAAGCGGCGGGTAATCTTCTATGTATTTATTTAAATGTTAATTTGTTAATTTGTATTAACAATCACTGTATGTTACCCTACAATAAATAAGTCGACGAATAGCAGTACATTTTCCAAGAGTCTTATATTAAATAAATGTTCTTATTTCCCCCATCTTGCATTTTATCTTCTCCCTCCCTCCTGTGCCTCCTGCTGTGCATTATTTATTTTTTATTCTTTCTCTAACATATGCTATTTATGTATCAATTATGTATTTTCTTTTGCTGTTGTATTGCTATGTGTGTACGGCGGGACATTGAGGAAGAATAGCGTAGCTTATGTGGTCTGGGTCCCCCTTGGTTGCAAATATAACTATATTTTTATTATTATTTTTTAACGTAAGTCCCGCATGGACGGGGGACAGGCCTAGGAAGTGCACGAGTGAAGCTGACGAAAGGCACCGCTGCGCCTATAACAGCTTCGGGTAAGCGGAGGGAGCCCTCTATGGCTCGGCCATATAATAAAAAAGTACATTTTCCAAGTAGCGCAGAACAGAGATGCTTTCGCTGCAGTGTTTGCCAATGTAGGGGGGACCTGACACGGCACCAAAATAAGAATTGATACGATGAAGGAGAAAAGTGTAAGAAATAGTTTTTTAACATATTTTATTTGTTATTCACATCTCTGCCACGACGAATCATCACAGAATTACGAGTATGTCTCGACTATGAAATGAGCTGTGAAATAACGCAAAGACGCATTTCAGCTTGCAGCTGAGTCCGTCTTCGGTATGATGACCGATAAATCAAGGAAAACGATGAAAGTCGTAAAATTGAACATCAAAGTTGGTGTGCACGGTATGCGCATCGGAAACGTTATGGGTGCGTGTAATTTGTCGGAATCGTTATGGAATAGAACGAAACATTACTTCACCGTGCGTAATGAACGAAATTTTATCGTAACCTCAGAAGAGTGAGTTGCAGTTTGGGTTAGTACGCCTTGTGACAAAAGCATTCTAATTTTATTTATTCATATTTGAATTACAACACTTCTTTATTTTCATTGAACTCGGACATGTTTCGGTTACAATTAACCTTTATCAATGTATACAATTTTAACAATCAAACAAAACAGAAGAGATGGAAAAACACCTAAGAGATGGAGGGACAGCTGGATCTCATCATCCGACGAGACATGATTTCTGTGTCACAGATCGTCAGATCTATTAAAAGAAGAAGAAGAAGGAGAAACAAAACAGAGCGGTCACTTATATACTAAATGGAGATCGTGTTATGTATAAATGTAGAAGGGGTATAATTAGGATTGAGGAGAGGTGAGATGTAATGGGAACATATCGAGTGGAAGGGGTATAATTATGATTGAGGAGAGGGGAGATGTAACGGGAACATATTGAGCATGGGAATTGAATTAAATTATAATATTTTCATTATTTTTGATGGTTTTTTTATTCCTAAAATTTCTAACATTAATATAAAAATTGTATACATTGATAAAGGTTACTTGTAACCGAAACATGTCTAAGTTCAGTGAAAATAAAAAGTGTTGTAATACAAAGTATAATTATATTTATTCAAATATGAATCCACAACACAAAGTGAAGACGTTGAAATAGTCTAACAAAATTACAATTTAGGTAGCAGAATATAGGTACTATAAGACACGAACATTCTCAAGATCTCATGGTTTTGGATTCGATCGATTTAGAACGTACCATATTTCAGCTATCTCGATATTCGCGAAAAAATATTTTAGAAATAATCATTGAATATTCGTCAAACATTCGCCGAAAATTTATTCTCGTTTGTTTGAAAGACCCTTACTTGGATGCTATTTTATGGTTAACAACGATGTCATGTTATACCTGTAATAAAATACACTATAGGGCATTAAAAATTCGCTTAAATTAGACATTCGCATAAATTATTAGGATAATTATACATCTCTTTTGATTTTTTGGTAACTATCTCCAAAAAGGTCGGTAGCAGAGGATACTACCATATAATATACGAAAATATTCAAGATTCAATGGTTTTGATCCGATTGATTCAATACGTTTCTTATTTCTTCTTCTTCTTTCTTATTCTACTGATTGGAGGCCGCTAGGGCCTGTTTGTGCAGTTTGCTGTTTGCTGCCTCTTGCGATGTAGATTTTCAGCCGTCATTCCATTTCCAATTTCTTCTGTCCCGAAATTCGTACGTGAAAAAGTATAATATTTTACAAATAATCATTGAATATTCGTCAAACGTTCGCCGAATGTTTGTCCCCGCGTGTTTTAGAGACCCTAACTTGGATGTCATTTTATGGTTTACAACGATCTCGTATTATGCCTTTAATAAAAGACGCCGTAAGCCATAATGCTACGGTAACGCTTGCCATCTAAACTCGAACCTAACCCAGCATCCTTTGTTATACGTAAAAATATGGCGTTGTTACGTTAATACCCCCATGAGATAACCCATAAGGAAGCTCTCAAACTGCCACAACTTTCGGAGAATTAAATACAACATGAAATAATGTTTATAACAAGATAAAAGAGAATCATATTTATTATATTTATGCAAGGGCATTATTACGAAACGCATTTGGATTATGTAACAGAATCAACTTATCTACAAGATTCGCTTTGGTTTGTTAATACACTTTAAAAAAATCAACTATAACAGATTTCACTACTCTTTCAGAGATACAGGGTGATGGTTTGTTTGTTATAATTAGAATTTTTAATAATTAAACAAAATGTTGATTTTTAGGAACTAATCCATTTTTAATTTCTTGAAAGTTAAGGCGTTAACACTGTAGAATTCCATTTTAATTACATGATTTTTCAAAAGAAAACACTGTTTAATATTCCACTATACTATATTTATAGACTACACAACATGTTTCGGAGTTACCTCCATCTTCAGGTGTAAATATACGACTCAAATCGAAATACGACAAGTCGTATATTTACACCTGAAGATGGAGGTAACTCCGAAACATGTTGTGTAGTCTATAAATATAGTATAGTGGAATATTAAACAGTGTTTTCTTTTGAAAAAATTCAGTGTAATTCCATTTTTGTTTTTATTTCAGATGTCAAATCAAATCAAATAAAATCAATTTATATCTTAAAGTTATTACGAACGTATGTTATATTAAACTTTAAGGCTTTTATTGAGAAAAGGTAAAATATATTCATAGTTATATAACAGGAAAAACATAATTCTGTGATACTTGGAACGCATGAGAGATGGTGGAGAATTTCGGGGAGCCTTGCGAAACCGGTCACAGTTAGAAAGAAATACAAAAGAGGAAGCAGTGTTTAAAAAAAACACTGTTTGATTTATTGTTTCTTAAACACTGAAGTAAAACGCCATTTTAAATAATTAATACGAATGACAACGTCTGTTTCCTAGAAGTTTTATTACAATATATAATACTTTATGGGAATTATACAATATGTTTCGCCTTGCTGAGGCATTACATGTATTTTTAATTATATCTCAATAGAGACGAAGAAACAAACTGGAAACTGACTATGGATGATCAAGTTGTTTACAGGACTTATGACCTGTCATTGGTTGTGTTAAGCGCACGCTTTATGTAATTACAACATTCCCCATTCCACCATTGTTATGATCATGTATGATACATTTTTTTTTGGAAGTTGTATATATACTCCAAATCCATACTTATTTTCACGTGGCAGTTCCAGTTAGCCATCTATGTAGATTTGATTGTACTAATTAATTTTTTAAGATTAATCTATACAATCCATCCACTAACGCCATCTATGAAGAATGATTGTTTAGCATTTAGCAAACTACTTTATTAACACAATGCGAAGAGGCTACCGCCTCCTATCGCTCTGTTAGAAGTCGCCTGGAGTATCCACTCCTATTTTATACGCCAAATAATTACATGTATATATGAAAATGCCTTAGCAAGGCGAAACACGTCATTTCCATAAAAAATAATAAAACTTCCAGAATCCAGACACATAAATAAAGGACTGCCACACTTTTAATTCCTGATAGACTTTTCTAGATTCCTTTACATTCATACATCGTATCATGCACGCACGTCGATTTCTCCTACTCCTCAAAATTTGATTTATTTGATCGGGCCACGTTTTCCTCGATCTTCCCCTATTTCAAGTTCCATTTATATCGTTAACATATACTTTACATACTATTTTTTCTTTATTCATTCTTTCTAAGTGTCCAAACCATCTTAACGACCATTTCATTCTTTTGTTCATAACACTTTAACTTGCACCGCATTTACTTCTTATTCTTGCATAAGACACTCTAACATACACAGATTTATCACACATTCGTCTTAGAGATCTCATTTCTACTGCATTCATTCTACTATCATCCTTCGTTTGTTAGTTCCATGCTTCAATCTATACATAAGGGTCGGCACAATTATATGCATATATGATAATGCCACACAAGGCGAAACACATCATTTCCATAATCTACAACAATTTATTCATTCGTATGAAGCGTTACATTTTATTATTATTTAAAATGAACTTCCATCAAGAGATTTCGGAAAAATTGTTGGATTGTAATTTTATGTTACTCATAAGTCCACTGGGATATCGAAGACATAAATATTGTACTGGAATAATAAACAGCGTGATATAATTAAAAATGACGAAGTAAATCTTCTAGAAGCAATGTTTATATTAACATTTTTCCTTGTGTGGGGCATTTTTTTTAATTCGAAATAAGTCCATCTGATCCAGCCGTCTATTCCCAGAATCCCGTTCAAATATTGTGATATGAATTCCAACAAAAAACCGCCATATTCCACAGAGGCAGAGCGCACTTCATAAAAACAACATAGTCTCATATTGGAAACATATTTATTTTTTGTGGTTGGTAAAATGATTTCAAGAGGTCACGTCGAATGAACTCCGCGCGGCAGCGAAACGTAGGAGTGGATATCGAAAGGGTATTATGAACTCTGGTCACGTATGCGAGTAGGGGCGGTAGAAGAAAGAGTGAGGTAAACAAAGGGAAAGAATACAACATGGAAATGGGGGGTTTGGGGAGAGAATAATGGACGTACACAATCTGTGGATACGGAAAATATAAAATTTCTAAAGAAAAGATGCAACGAAATGGATTTGGAACAAAATTGAAATTGATCAAAGCTGAAACGAGAAAAAGTACCATCAAAACATGTGAATTAACTGACTAACCATCACGCCGTCGCCAAGCGGTAGGAAAAAATAATGTACTGCCACATTTTTTTTCCTGAAACACTTCTCTTGGTACTTGGAACCCATGTGAGATGGTATACAAAGTATTATATATAAGAAAAGAAACATGAAAAAATATAAACTAACTAACTAACTAACCATCACGCCGTCAACCCGAAGGGGTAGGCAGAAATAATGGACTGCCACACTTTTCTTTCTTAACATATTTCCCTCGCTTCCTCAACATTAATACATCGTGTCATGCACGCGCGTCGATTTCTCTGACTCCTCCCATGAAAAAATATATGTTGACACATATAAACATTAAGTCCAATTATTGAAAAGGTTCCCATTGTGTTCAATCCTAATTAATTAAACAATAACCCCTACCTATAAACTTCCAAAAACCATCAAAAACATTCATCCATCACGTATTTTTCCGGATGAGTAGGCAGAGAGAATGGCACACTTCTCTATCCTGACACACCTCTAAAACTCCCTTCACATTCTTATAGCGAGTTATTCACATACTTCACCCCACTTTAATTAAGTATAGAAATAATTTTCTCTTATTTTATTGTAAAAAAAATACACCAAAGAAGGAAGATTGCGTACCGCAACATTTTTGAATAATACAATGTTTTTCAACAGTTATTCAATTAGTTTGATTGAACTAACTAACTAATCATCACGCCGTCTCCCCGAGAGGGTAGGCAGAAAGAATGGACTGCCACACTTTAATCGATGCGACACTCCATCCTTCTCTTTTCGCCCCCGCGGGAGACACGGTGTGCTGGGTTGCGAACCTCATCGCCACCAATAGGCATCTCCCGCGTACACTTCGATCGTCCAACGTCAACGTTGGTTTGATTGTGTAGCATAATATTGAGTAGCAAGAATTTAGTTTATCGATTTATTGTTTCTTGAACGATGATGTAAAACTTCAAATCAAATAATACGAAAGAAAATGTTTGATTTCTATTATTTTTATTATATTTTTTTAGACATTGGATCATGTCTTAGCAAGGAAAAACACATTCATAACATTTTATATATAATAATAAAATATGATGAGGTTCGCAACCCATCACATCGCGTCTCTCGCAGGGGCGAAAAGAGAAGGATGGAGTGCCGCATCGGTTAAAGTGTGGCATTCCATTCTTTCTGCCTACCCCTTCGGGGAGACGGCATGATGGTTATTTAGTTAGTTAATAATAAAATAGACGTTTTCATTCCTATTAATTTAAATTCATCGAGGATATTTGGGATCTTCGTAACAAAATACGTTCGGGCCAAATCATCGCTTTTAGAACATGTAAAATTATATTTCAGGTCGTAAAGGGTCAGACATCACTTAGTCTTTGATAAATATTCCGCCCTGCGCCGATGGAATGGTTTGGAAGACATCAATAGTAATTGCTTTACACGGGGTAGGAACGGAGTACGCTCGTTTATGGACAACATTGAGTTGAATCTTTAGTATCTAGCGAAACGGCAGTAGGCACAATATTATGGATCGCGATTAAATTGCCAATACTCGTGCAAATTGGCGCTAGTATCTTAGCGCACGACACTGCGCCGATGCCGCGTTTTTCAATTTCAATTTATTTATTTAAAAAATACATTATTTTTATGTTTCAATCGTAGGGATTGTATTGCTGTAAAGTATTTTAACATCTTTACTGGTTCCTTGGATGCCACTTGGGCCTTTTTAAATGTGGTAGATTCACCTTACTTTCCACATTTTAGTATACAATCAGTTATTTGAGACAAATAATAATAATGATACTTTTTTTTACTTTATTGTTTTTTATTATTACAATATTTGATCCTTGCAGGTGCATCTCTAGTATATTATAAAATTTCTTTCTGAATTATGTATTTAAACTGTACAGAGCTGACTCAGTCAATATGGGATTAATCAGACATAAAAATAATATTTCAAAAATACTCCTGCAAAACGAGTATTTTTCGAATCATCGAGTATACGAGATGCCAAAAAATGCCAAATACGTGCGGTTCCCTCCATGTCTCGGAACTTACTGACGCCGCGCGGCTCATTTGACTCGGCAACCAATCAAATTGCAAAAAACTATCATCGCACTCATACATCGATACGAGATCTTCAATTTGTGAATGAACTCTACATGTTTGTTACTGATGGATATCCGGGATATTTCAGAGGAAGCCTTGGGCAATGAAAATGAGTGTCGGGAGACCACCTAAAAGATGGACTGATGATATTGCCTGAATAGCTGGTATGACCTGAATGCGTAAGGGACAAGACAAAAAATAATAAAAATAGCTTATAACATTGACTATCTTACCCCAACCATACAAGTATACAGACAAACAAAACAAATGGACATATCAGACCTGACCAAATTTTAGACCTTGAAAATTGTACACAGAGTGAACATGGAAGAGACAACAGACAGCAGCTACAAATTAACTAAAAATTCAGACGTACACAGACACTGGACCAGGAACTGTGACAGATATCACTTTCCGAATCCACGAACTAAGACAGGACAATCAAGGATATTGAACAATGAACTGAAACTTTACAATGAACTACCAAAAGACACAAGGAGTCTGACTACAACTCAATTTAAAATACACCTGAAACAAATAAACAAACCAACCATTACGCCGTTTCCCCGCAGGGGTAGGCAGAGAGAATGGACCATCACACTACTCTATCCTGGCAAACCTCTCTAGCTTCCTCCATATTCGTACAACGAGTCATACACGCACGTCGATTCCTTCGACTTCTAACATGACCAACCTTTAAAATTTAATTAATTTGGTCATGGCATGTTTTCCTCGGTCTGCCTCGACTTCGTACCCCTTTTACATCATTAACGTATACTTTCTTAACCATTCTTTTTCCATCCATGCGTTCCATATGTCCGAGCCAACGCAGCGATCCTTTCATAATTTTGTTCATAATACCTTCTTCCGCTCTACATTCCATTCTTATATCCACACCTGAAACATTACATAATTAAAAGTAAGATCTAAAAATGTTAATGTAAATGGAACCAGAAATAGAAGAAGACCGAGGAAAACGTGGCACGATCAAATAAATCAAATATTGAATGTCGGCCATGTGAGGAGTTAGAGAAATCGACGCGCGTGCTTGACACGATGTATGAATGTTGAGGAAGCGAGAGAAATATGTCAGGAAAGAAAAGTGTGGCAGTCCATTCTTTCTGCTTCGGGGAGACGGCGTGATGGTTAGTTAGTTAGTTATCTAAAAATGTATCCATATAACCCAATTGTTATTTTTTTTTAAATAAAAAAAAGGAGTGGAAGAAAATGGAAGAGGCCTATATCCAGCAACGAAGAGAAGAAGGCTGAAGAAGAAAAAGATAAGGTTTGTTACTGTTCTTTGGTAGAATGAAAGTTAAGCCCCGGATGTAAAAACTAAACCACAGCTTGAAAAGGTAATAATGCAACACAAGAGGATTTTACTTTTCCCATTAAAGATGTAATGCCCGAGATGAGAACAAAAGTGTTACGGGCCAGGAGAATTATTATTGCAGCATGCAAAGCGGCAGTTGCTGCGCACTGCATCGCCGGCAGCCGCCCCTGAACTGTGGCTCGCGTGACGTCACCGCAGTCGTGATTTTACTCCAGCATGTAAAGGACTTATTATATTATTTATTTTCAACATAAGTAAATATTCTGAAAGCGTTTCCGTTTCAATGAAACAAATTTGGTCAAGCTTGAGGAATATAGTTAATTTATTGTTTCTTATTCTCCATAACTTTGCGTTGCATAGGTTTAAACTAACTAACTAACCATCACGCCGCTCCCCGTAGGGGTAGGCAGAAATAATGGACCGATACACTGTTATGTCCTGACATACTTCTCTCGATTCCTCTACATTCATAAATCGTGTCATGCACGCGCGTCGATTTCTATGACTCCTCACATGGCCGACATTCAATATTTGATTTATTTGATCGTGCCACGTTTTCATCGGTCTTCCTCTATTTCTGGATCCATTTGCATCGTTAACATATATTTTTTACCATTCTTTCTTCATTCATTCTTTCGATATGTCCAAACCATCTTAATGATCCTTTCATTATTTTGTTCATAACACCATCATTCGCACCGTATTCACTTCTTATAATATATGTTCATTCGACACTCTATCACACACAAATTAATATACAATTACAATAAAGAGAGTACTTCTCTCGGATAAGCCAGACTATCACAAAATACGCCGAGGTTAGACGATTTAGCAAAGATATTGCTCTATCTAGCTGCATAACCACTGGAAGGTTGGTTCTGCATCGTGGGAGATAAAACGATCTATGGTCGCTTTCTCGAAGAAAATTATCAGGGACGAACAGACCTACATCGCTCAGGATTTCTGAGTTGTGTATACAACCGCCAATCAGTCTCGTCTTCTCTCGAGTGTCTGGTAGCCTAGCATACCTAGCAAGAAATCAGTTGGGAAGAGCCACGAGAAAGATTTATCCCTGCTGAATATAATATAATATCAAACATGTTTCGGACTAACTAGTCCATCAACGGATTTCAATAAAATCATTTGATAATTATGAAAAATATTAATTTTTTTCGACTGTTTTGACACACACAATAGAAAAAGAAGAGAAAGACGTGTGAAGACAACATAAAATTGAATGTTTCACGTGTGGAGAGCGAATTTGAAATAAATTCAACAAATCAATCGATTCGGATAGAACAAGTAAAATATTACAAATATTTATATGTAAAAATAGTAAAAAGGTAACTGTCATTAGTATTGAAACTTTTACACATGAGATATTTGATCTTTTCACATTTGTATTTAGTTTCGTGAATTTAATATTGATAAACTTTTTGGGTGCACCCGTTCAATCAAACGGTCAAATCCGATATTTTGGTCTCTATTTTTCTTTCTTCCCACTTCTTTTCCTTTTCTGGTATATTTTTTGAGAAAATATTTTTTTCACCAAAGGCTTGTAATACAGATGTTTATTTTTGGATTTTTCCTTCTTTCCAAGCCACAATATCTATTGGGTCTATTAAGATATCTTCGCTGAAAACACGTAGAAAAAACATAGGAAAACTTTTTCCTCTTGGCATAATTTATTAAATTATTAGTAGGTAAAACTAACCATGACATTCACGCTGTCTCTCTGGAGGGGTAGACGGAAATAATAGACCGCCACATTGTTCTTTCCTGACCATTGGCGGTACTCATATAGAAGCTCAGAAGCCCGGCTTGCGTAAGAAATTATGAAACAAAAGCTCTTGTGGCTATTCCTCTTACGTCTGATGGGAACATTGTTGGAAGGTGATTTGGTGGGTTTTTTGGTTTATGCGGGGGCATGATTACTTAGATTTGGGGGTTTTGATTCAAAACTTCTTACGCAAGCCGGGCTTCTGGGCTTCTATGGGAATACCGCCACTGGTCCTTACATACTTCTCTTGCTTCCGCTACATTCGTACATCGTGTCACGCACACACGACATTATTTATTTGGATGATTTGATTGTATCACGTTTTCCTCGGTTTTCCTTTATTTCCAGTTCCGATTACGTCGTTAATATTCTTTATACTTTCTATACTATTATTACCTCCATTTTCAGGTATCCTCCGAAACATGTCGTGTTTTTAAATATTTTGTGGATTAAACAAAGTTATTTTCAATTTCATAAGTATATATATTCCAGAGTGTTATGCCTTAGAGTTCAATATTTTGTCTTCATTCATTCTTTTCATGTTACCAAATCATCTAAATAACCCATTTATTATTTTGTTCATAACACTTTAATTCGCATCTTATACTCGTATTTGCATCATATATAGATTCAACACACATTCGTCTAAGAGATCTCATTTATACTGAATTTATTCATCCTTCATTTGCTTTTGCTTTTGCAGATCCATGCTTCATCTTCATATAGAAGGATCGATACATAATAGGTAAAAGAAAGGTTTAATATGATAAAAACGAGGCATAATTGTGTAGCACAAAAATAATATATGTAAAATTTATTTTTAGATATTGTACACTAAAATATTAATATAAATTTCCCTTGGGGCTTTCGATCGCTTTAGATTAAATGAGATACGCAGGTCTTAGTGACATAAGATCACGAATTGTGACAGGAACAATCCACTTAATTATTCTCGCCTGTGCGTTGTTCGTACATGGTGGATTGAAATTAATTGTCATACTATCATTGCTCCCGGTGGATATTTTAATACCGTGTTAATTGTCTTACTCTTACCCTTAAGAGGAAGATGAGAATTTATAAAGCATGCGTAATGCCAAAAATTAGATATGGCATTGAAGCAAGGGACGACACAGTCCTTACCAAACAAGATTTAAAGATGATAGCAAGCAAGACATTAAGAAATCGCGTGAGGAACACTAGAAAAACACAGATATGTGAGGCTGAGGATATTATAAGATGGAGTAGAGAGCGAAGGAGGGATTGGTACGGTCATATCCAAAGAATGGACACCACCAGACTCCCTGTGTCTTTATTGAATTGTAAGTGTGTTAATTTGTATGCGAATTAACAATCACCGTATGTTACCCTACAATAAATGAAATATCATCAGTACCCATTTTTTCACGAGTCTCGCAGCGTTCCATGGAAAGACATATGCTCGGCGTCAGTCTCCGAGATAAAATCAGAAATGAGGAGATTAGACGCCGAACAAAAATAACAGACATCATGGAACGACTAGCGAGACTGAAGTGGCAGTGGGCGGGTCATGTGGCGAGACAGAGTGAGGGTAGATGGACCCAGAAAATGATAAGATGGAGACCATGGGAAAGTAGGAGAAGCGTCGGCAGGCCGCAAAAAAGGTGGGCCGACGACATAGCTGCCGTGAAATGTGGCTGCGGCTGGCAGAAGATAGAGACGAGTGGAGGGGAAAGTAAGAGGCCTATGTCCGGCAGTGGACCGATGAAGGCTGACGAAGAAGAAGACACATTTTTTGAGGTGTTTCTATGCCTCTTCTGTTGTTTCAAGGATTCTAGATGACTACCAAAGCTCATCCCGTCTCGTCACATGCACCGCCCACTGTTATTTTAGATTTGTTGTTCTTTCGTTCGTGATCGTTAGTTATATTGCGACACAAATGTTGAGATGCGCCGGATGCAAACTGAACACCGATCGTGCAGAGGTGGAGGTGAAAGGCTTGGCGCAGACCAGTGAGAGAAGAGAAGGAATCGAGTATGCGGGGGAGGGGAGAAGCATCGCGGAAAATTACGTCACGATTCAATCACTGGTCATCATCATACAAGAGTTATGCGGCCAGCTGTTGTATACAAACATGTCGTGTGTCTATGATTAAAAAAACATGTGTTTTCTGCATACCAGTTAAATAAAGTTTATTGTGAGTAATGACGTACATAACCCAATAACTACATTGGTTTTAATTTGGTACGACTCCATGACAATACGAGTGTGTATTAAAAACGCGAATGTTTTTTTTGTTTACATTGATTTTATCTATATATTGTTGTTGTACTTGTATATAAAAATGAATGTTTGTCTGCCTGTATCTGATTTTCTCGAAAATTACAAAACCGATTTCGCTGAAAATTTCACAGATTGTTCTTATTATTCGCAAAAAGGTTTTAAAAGTAGTTTGAATGAAATACAATCCTCTTCTTCTTCTTTTGTGTTCACTAAAAGTAAGCTATAAGAATATACTGTAAGTTTACATGTGTAAAAAAACTAACAAACTAACCATCACGCCGTCTCCTCGGAGGGGTAGGCAGAAAGAACGCCACACTGTTCAGTCCTGACATACTTCTCTCACTTCATCTACATTCATACATCTTGTCATGCACTCACGTCGATTTCTCAGAATTTTCACGTGACCGACATTCAATATTTGATTGATTTGATCGTGCCTCGTTTTCCTCGGCCTTCCTCTATTTCTAGCTCCATTCACGCCGTTAAAATATACATTCTTTACCATTCTGTCTTCACTCATTCTTTCCATGTGTCCAAACCATCTTAATGACCCTTTCCTTATTTTGTTCATAACACTTTCATTCGCACCACATTCACTTCTTATACTTGCATTTGTCACTCTATCATATACAGATTTGCCACACATTTGTCTTGAAAATATCCGAAAATATCAGATTAAATGCGGCCTGGCATGCCCTTGCAATTGATATACAGTATTAAATTAAGTCCCGGATGACGGGGAACAGGCCTAGGAAGTGCATGAGCGAGGCTGACGAAAGGGCGCCGCTGCGCCCTATAACAGCCTCTTGTATTGTTGTGAACCTTTTTTATCACTTTAATCTTGGCATAGGTATCTGCTTCTTCTCAAAATTATTCTCGTTAGTTTTTTTAGATAATGGGTTTAAAATTATAATTTGAGTTTATATTCTGAGATTGATGTAGTAATCTGAAGTTTATAACTAACTAACTTACTAACTAACCATCACGCCGTCTCTCCGAAGAGGTAGGCAGAAAGAATGGAAAGCCAAACTTTTCTTTCCTGACATATTTCTCGCGCTTCCTCAACATTCACACATCGTGCCATGCACGCGCGTCGATTTCTCTGACTCGTCACGTGGCCGACATTCAAATTTTCACCATTCACTCTCTAATGTTGCAGACTGTCATGATTTATTATTTTTCAAAAATCATTACCTTAGACTTATTCACATTTATCAACAGATCTTTCGCATGCTTATTCATGCATACTATTCACCAGGACTTGTAGTTATGCTCGCTGTCTGCAAGTAGGACAGCGTCATCCGCATACAAGAGACAGCTTACTGACACTCCGCTCATTTTGGCACCTTCATCCAACCCTTTCAGCTCTTTCTCTCGTTTATATATCTATCTAAATAAAAGGCAATCTTCCGTGTGTGTGTGGACTATTTCTGAGGTTATTCCTGAGCTGATCCTTCTGAAACTTGGAGAATGGATTAAGTGGAATTCAGCGGTTGTCATAGGCATATTTTTGTTATTAATCGAGCTCTAATTAAGTTTATAAATTAATCAATTAATTGAAAATTTTCGTAGTGCAAACGAATATAGACCCTAATGTTCGTATCACCTGAGTATCAATCTTTTGAGTCTATATTCGTTTGGCATGGTCTGGAGAGAATTCAGTCTCCATGTAATTTTGTGTAGTGGCAACAATGTGTTTTTCTTTCTGACAGTCCAATATATTGCGTTTTACTTTGGGATGTATAATACTTAATACGTTTTACTTATTACGTACTAAAATAATTGGTTGTTTAATTGGTACAGTCTATTTTATTGGCGTTATTTTAATGTACATTAATGCAGACAGGTAATTATGCTTCCAAATTTTGGCGAGTATAATTTTTACGCGTCATTTTGAGGTTATGAACGAAATTTTATTTTTTCGTGTGGCTGAAACTTATTCGTTTCTCTTACGTTCGACGGTGATTACTTAATGATAATCTTCCAATATTAATATGATAAATCAATTGAGCTGTGAGTTATATATTATTATAATTTCCATTTTCACATGATATTAAATATTACTCGCTTGAACGTTTGTGAACATATTTTAATTTGTTTTCTAGAATTCTAGCCGTTCGATTGGTCACGTGGTCTCTGAACTGTCAATCTGGTACGTCGTAATATTTTGCAGGTATGTTTATATTTCTAATTCATATATATCTTCAAGTTATTCTATTTTGCCGTTGAAATGAATACATATTATATTTCCGCATTACATATTTCAAAGTTACAGTTCTAAATAATATCGAATAGAGAAGAAATTATATATCGTTTTACTTACGTATCATATCTATGTAATTTTAGGTTATGAAGTTTCTGGGATTAAAAATATTCAATGATAATTAAATTGCTTTCAGGTTATTTCAAAGGATGATAGCGAAAATATAAAATATTGGACGTCGAAGCTCTACAAGAATATGTAGAAACTACACAACTGGCAGATTTTTGAATGGTATTGCGCTATTTTATTAATGTTATTTAATTATTATGATTTTAATTAGTTATTTAAAATACAATTAATATGATATTTGA
The DNA here is from genome assembly GCA_022606425.2 of Lepidostoma basale. Lineage (NCBI taxonomy): Eukaryota > Metazoa > Arthropoda > Insecta > Trichoptera > Lepidostomatidae > Lepidostoma > Lepidostoma basale. The sequence goes on along the minus strand of JAHDVF020001001.1, from coordinate 476,748 downwards.
TGAATTCAAACATAAAGGTATTCTTTATACGCATACTTTGGTCAGGGAAATTTTAAAATTACCACAGCAACGATAACAAAGTTCTAATGATATACAATATCGATTTATTCGTTTTACTTACGTGTCATTTTAAGTTATGACGTTTCGTAGTGTAATAATTAGTTATTTAATTGGTATAATCTATTTTAATAATGTTATTTTAATGTAAAATTATTCTGGCAGGGCGAAAATCTATATCTTTGGGATTATATATTAAGTTTTGATAAAATAATTCACTAGAGGAGCCTGGTGTGAGAGACTACTGGTCTAATGGGGATATTTTTGTATTGGGATTGAAATTATTTTGTTAATGAGCCATATTGGTGCATCTGCATGTTGCAATTCTAATTTCTTTTCCATTCCACTGAGTAATTCCAGCAGCGCACATACACAAATACACTATGATTTACTTCAGCTGTTTTAGTTTTTCTCTGAAAACAAATGCTGTGATAGGTAAACATATCCTTATATGCAGCATTAGCTGCCTCAGTTGGAAGAGTCCAGTAATATTCCATTTTTGGCCATTAAATTCTACATTATGCTGAGATTTAAAATATTCAAAGATAATTAAATTGCTTTCAGGTTATTTCATTTGCTTGAGGATGGGGAAGACAACGCAGAAGATAATGATTGCGCATGTGCAGAGGATGGGGAAAACAACGCAGAAGATACTGGAATGCGCATGTCCAGAGGATGATATCACAAGACATGTTGTTATCTTTATGAACTAATTTGGAATGGTATGTACAGGTTTACATTGGATTAATTGGTTTAATTTGTAACATAATAATATAGACAATTTATGTACCACTGGTCTGATAGGGGGGTGTTTGTTTTATGAAGTTTGGATAGGCCATATAACCTAGGGATCTACGAGATCTATAAATTAGGGAGATTATTTGAAGAAAGGACCTTCTTAATGTGTAATGCTGACCATTCACGATCGTTGGACTTAGCGCTATTTGAATGCTTTTGTAAAAATGTTGTTATTTCTTTAGCACAATCGTAACTCCGTTTATTAGCATAGTTTTTGGTAGTTATTTTTGCCGTTCAGGTAATGTATCTAAAATCTCCAGCATGTAATTGGTGAGCTATTCACGAAAACGGCGCTATACAAATTAAACAAACAAGCAAACAAACCATCATGCCGTTTCCCTGCAGGGGTAGGCAGAGAGAATTGACCGCCACACTACTCTATCCTGGCAAACCTCTCTAGCTTCCTCCACATTTATGTTTCACGCGTCTCCAAAATTAGATTCATTTCATAAATTTGATAATTTAGCCTAATTATTGTTATTATTATTATTATGCATATATGTAGCATGAACTGCCTTTTATATGAAGAAAATCCACATTCATATTTGAAATTTCCCCACATAAGGTAAAGGCACCAGTGATGGACAGTTTAAGAAAATGTAGACTCAAGACCGTTTTAAAGATAATTTTAGGAAATTAAATCAGGTGATGTGAAAAAATAATAGAATGGTTTGTTGGGAATCGTTTTTAATAATGAAAATAATTAAAGGTTACAGGTTTAAATACAAAAAGTTAGATGACCACAGTCAATTCTAATCACCAGTGATGGACAGATTAAATTTAATTATGGACAATGGGTAATGAACAACGTCCGGTAATGGACATTTAGTATTGAACGTATTACAAAAACGTTTTTTTTTTGGTTGAATTATTCTTAGCACCACCTCTTTAGGGCACATAGATGTCAGGTAAATATTTTTCCATCTCCATTACTTTATTAAAGGTTCTTTAATCCTTTCCACAATGTCTTCCATTTTGTACCAAATCTAATCGGGACTTTCCGGCCATCTGAAGGTGTTTCCCATAGATAACTGGCTTCCTGGCCTGGATGGTTAGTCTTCCACTTAGTAACTTCCTTCTTCCAGAATACTTTAAGCGGTCGGAAGACAGCAACATCCATCAGCTGCAATATATGTGTGCTATTTGGATACAAGGCAACTACTTCTATTCCATTCTCTGAACAGAAGTCGGAAAGATGGGTAGTTAAATGCGATCCATGGCCGTCCAAAAGGAAAAGGACTGGTAACTGGATTTCGCTCTCATAGAATGTATCACTGTACTGATTCATCACCACCCTGATTCTGACCTCCTGATTCCCCAAGTCTCCGGTACTCTATCAGAAATTGGTTTTGGGATATGTTCATAAGCAAACACTATCATCGGTGGTGCTAAAAGACTTGCAGCATTGGCAGTGTGTAAAACCGTAAGGTTTTTTTTTCATAACCAGGTGTTGATCAACCAGATTTCGGTGACAAAAAAAAAGCACTTTCATCTGCATTAATATCCTGCTAGGGTCTTTCAGTAAATCATTTTTAGAAGAAACCTGACATTACAGATTTAAATTGTCATAAATTAACTTTAATTGCGATGTAAACAAGTATACTCGGTTCTGGACATTATTGTCCATCACTGGTTCGAATTGAAAATCGATAATCAGTAATGAACATTCAAATTTGACAAACTGTACAAGTAGCTACATATGAATTTAGTATGATTTCGTATCTACGATTTGTCTACGAAACCCATTATTCAATTTTATAATAAGTAATTACTAAGATTTCTACGAATTATTACAAAACATCTACTCACCTCACTAATGAATTCTGCAAGGAATTAGGAATTTTGCAAATGTCGTTCGCGTGGGGTCGTATAAATGTCCGTTATTTCGCAAAATAATGGCGGATTGGGATGAAATTTATGTCAGTTAACAGAGAAGAATCTATAGTTTATAGTTCAATGTTGAAAGTATGAATAATTTTTCAATATTTCTTATTTTTAAGATTTTTAAAAACTTTTGTCCATAACCGAAGGTCTGTCCATTACTGGTGCCGTTACCTTATTCGATGAAGACAAGTGAACAACATTTGTAATTCATTCATTGTATGGAAATTGAAAATTTGCCTTATGCGCCTCTTCCGTGTCCGCCTTATGGCAATTGTAATATTTTTCTTTTATTTCAAGGAACCAAACTAATGAATTAAATATCGGTCCAAAGCTGCCGATGCAGCGTGTAAAATAATTAATGTTTAAATGGAATGGGATCGGTCATAAAGCAAGGGCAACGGATGATAAGATCTTCTGGTCTGGAGTGGTGAAAGAGAAACAGCTACACAAATTCTGGCAGACCACAAGAAAGATGGTCTGATGACATTAAACGAGTGGCAGGAGGTCAATGGCGCAGAGCGGCGAGGGATAGAGAGTTGTGGAAGTCGGGAAGGGAGGCTTATGTATAATAGTATTATCATCTTTATTACTATTCCACGCCAACGGACTCGCAGTGCCGAAATCACGATCGTAGAAACTAACTTTATTGGCTCTGATGTGAATTTCATGGACAATAAAATCAAGAGTTTTGTTTCTCTAAACATATGAATGTTTTGTGCAAATGTGATGTAATATTGTTTATTTGATTATTAAATTTCATATAAAATATTCAAAAAATACTTTTTCAATTACATTAGTAATATGTATTCAAGTTTAAAATTCACAGCGATTTTGCTTGGATTGAAACATTGTTTTATAGATATAGACACACATTTTTGCATCCATACACATGTCATTTAATCCAATAAATAAACTAATTGATATTGAACTTCAATTGTATTTGTTGAATATATATTGGATTTATTTATATACTCGAATTTAGCAATAGCGAAGCGTTGCCGGGTCAGCTAGTTAATAATAATTGTAACTCTTACATTAAATCCTGGCATATCTGCTTCTACTTAAAATTATTCTCATTGCTTTTTTTGGATAATGGGTTTAAAATTATAATTTGAGTTTATATTATGAGATTGAAGTCGTAATCTGAAGTTTATATATTAATAATAATTGTTACTCTTACGTATATCATACAGCTCATAAAAATGTCTCGCCGTTTAATTTCTCAATTCAAAGTGGGTGGTCATTGTGATGTAAACATTCTTGAAACATATCAAGAGAATTATAAATCAGAGTTGTGAGCAAGATGTCCTCTGGCTCTAGAGCGTTCTGGATCGAATTTCTAGACCACAGGTGACATAGTTCACTCGTGTGATAGTAATATGATCGTTTCATTGGATGAAGCCTTCACATTACCTAGATTGTGGTGCATTTGTATGTTTGAATATCGAATTGTATGAGTCGTTATTTTTGAAAGTAGAATAAGACCACTTTTGGAAAAAATAATTACCTAATAGTAATTGCGGTAAGGTATTGATATTCTTTTTTAATAGTTATAATTATACATCCAATGGACCACGACTTCTTCTATAAATTAATCAATAAAAAAATCGTGTTAAAGGTAAATCCAATGTATTATTATATTATAATTATTAAGAACTATCAAATGTAGATTATATATAGAGTAATCTTAAAAAGATTAACATATGTAATCAAAATCTTCATAGATGGCACATTGAAACTGACATGTGAAATCTGGCATAGGACTTTAACATATATACAACTTCCAAAAATTTGTCATACATGGTCATAAAGAAAGGTGGAATGGGGAATGTTGTAATTACATAAAGCGTGCGCTTAACCCAACCAATGACAGGTCATAAGTCCTGTAAACACCTTGATCAACCATATTCAGTTTCCAATTTGCATCTTCGTCTCTATTGAGATACAATTAAATCATAAAAAAAATCTGTTTTGTATATCACGATTGTATTTTTATTTTCCGCGATAGCTGTTTCGTCAACCTATGTTGACATCATCAGGTGTTACAATAATATATCAAATGTCAAATTTTCGTGTTTTTTCGAACCTTTATGTGTATTTGTTCCTATGTCAATTTGAATAATTTTTAAAATTAATGATGTTCATTTGAATTGCCGCGTAAAATAAAAATACAATTCTCGTACACAAAACGAAGTTTTTTAATTTAACAGTTTATAATGTTAAGTATCATAGTGTTTTGGCCAAAATAATGGACTATTTAATAATTATTATGTATTTTTACCGTTAAAAAATAATTTTAAGTTCTTAAAGCAATTAGTTCAGTTTTTATTTATTTATAAAAATGAATTAGTATTATAATCGATTTTTATTGCGTATGTATATTTTTATATATTAACACCTGAAACATGTCGTAATGTTCAATATTTAAGTAGAAAATAAAAAGGGTTATTTTTTGCACAATTTGCATAAAATGTGGACTTAATTTCACTTTGTTTTTATTTTTTTAAATATATAATATTATTATTGAAAGTAGAATTAGTCCATTTGGAGTTTAAAAAACATTTATTTTGTTAAACAATCATAACCATTATTACATTTTAATGTTTAACATAGTTATAGTAGTTAAAACATCACCCAAGTTGTTTTGACAATTTCCAATATTTTTAAATTCATTCAAACGCTAATTCATCAATATGTATTTTTAAACATGAAGAAATTGACTTATTCCACTTAAAAAAAACGTGTAAAATCACACTACCATCGCCGCGAATCGAACCCGGGACCTTCGGTATGGCAGTCATAGCTCTTGCCACTCTGCCACGAAGGTTATAGCGTGAGAATATTGCCGTAATTACTGGGAATCGAATCCGGGACCTTCGGTGTGAAAGTCATAGCTGTTCTCTGCCACAATCTACAAATCTACCCGCCTGTTCGTAGATTGATAACACAATGTTGCCATATTGGTAATAAAGTGTCTATCGGCGATCATAATTCATTCAAATTCAAATAAAAACATAAAAGAAAAATCGATTACCTTAATAGGTGCTTAAAAAGTTGAAACATTCGAAATCTGAAAAATAACGTTTATTATATCGAATTTGTTTTGTTTTGAGTGTTATTTCGCTCTTGATAGTCAATAAAACATTCCTCCCCTTTGAACACAAGCAATAAAAAAGTTTTGTTTTCAAGGTTTACGTAAAATTTGCTACAAAGTAACACAAATATTATTGAGACGAAATATTAAGTTTTTTAAAATTAATTCTAATGTATGGAAGTGAAGCATGGAACTGGCAGAAGAAGGATGAAAGCAGAATAAATGCGGTAGAGATGAGGTCCCTAAGATGTATGTACGGTAGAAATATACGACAGAATCTCAAATGCTGATATAAGAAAGGAATGTAGAGCGGAAGAAGGTATTATGAACAAAATTATGAAAGGATCGCTGCGTTGGTTCGGACATATGGAACGCATGGATGGAGAAAGAATGGTTAAGAAAGTATACGTTAATGATGTAAATGGGGCACGGAGTCTAGGCAGACCGAGGAAAACATGGCATGACCAAATTAATCAAATTTTAAAGGTTGGTCATGTTAGAAGTCGGAGGAATCGACGTGCGTGTATGACACGTTGTATGAATGTGGAGGAAGCTAGAGAGGTTTGACAGGATAGAGTAGTGTGGCGGTCCATTCTCTCTGCCTACCCCTGCGGGGAAACGGCGTAATAGTTTAGCATATCTGATATTGACGATTGAAAGAAGCTTGGTCACAAAAAATGGACAAGAAGGCTGCTGACTTGGAGACCGTGGACGGCAAAGAGAAGTACAGGGCGACCGCAACTACGATGGAAGGATGACCAGAACACACATGTTGGAATAACCTGGATGCAGTCTGCACAAGACAGAGTGACGTGGAAGCAAACGGAGGAGGCCTTTGTCCAGAAGTGGACGGGAATAGGCAAAAGAAGAAGAATATATTGACGACCTTCGTGGGCGAGTGGAAAGTGATATTACGACTGCCACACCGAAGATCCCCAGTTCGATTCCCCGGCGTGTGGTTCAAGAGTGGCGTTCAAGAAATTTCATTAAAACCATTGGTTTATTTAAAAAAAAGTTTGGTTTCGTTTAATACACAAAACTGAAGTGTGGACATAGTGAGACTTGGACGTAACTAATTGTACTAGTGACCGTGATCCACAAAGGGTGGGGAGTGGTAATGGTAACTGCTTGTGCATATTAATGTGATGAATGCACGAATCATTATGTGTATGAATAAACAATCCACAGTGGCGCACATGTTTTTTTACGAAACAAAGATTTTAAAACCCAAATTTAAATCTCACTCCTCAAAAGACTAGAATAAGATAGATATGTGAAGCTGAGGATATTACAAGATGGAGTAGACAGCAAAGGAGGAATTGGTACGGTCATGTCCAAAGAATGGACACCACCAGAATCCCCTATATTGCACTACATGTTAAGCCTCACGGGACTCGTCCTCGTGGAAGATTTCAATTATTTATTTAAATATATCCTAAGCATTACAGAATAAATTTCCAATACACTAATGATATACCTGTAAGTTACACAATAATCAGTTATACATAATTAAATAATGAAAAGAGCGAGAAACATAAGATGCATGATAAATTAATAAAATAAATATACTAACTAACTAACTAACCATGTTGCACAGGACAGTGACATGGAAGCGAATGGAGGAGGCCTTTGTCCAGGAGTGGACGGGAATAAGCTGAGGAAGAAGAAAACCAACGACCTGGCGACCTTCGTGGCAGAGTGGTTAGAGCTCTGACTTCCATACCGAAGGTCCCGGGCTCGATTCCCGGCGATGGCAGTGTGATTGTCACATTGTCTTTGGTTTGGTGTAGAATTCACGTGACAATAAAATGGCGATAGATTGGCTACCTATCACATGTCATGTGAATCATCAATATAATAGCTAAAAATAATATGTATACAGCAATTGGGTTTAAGCAACCTGTTGTGTGTAAGAAAAAAAAAAGAATAAGAAGAACTCAATAAATGCCTTAACCGTCGCGTTGCCATGTGGTCAATTGAGTTTCCACTGCCAATTTAAAGTTGATTTTCTTAAAACCTATGGACCCTAATATTATAAAAAAAATTGTAATCCTCCATTGAAGTGTTCTCAATATTTCGTAATAAAAAAAAAGCAAAAAATTACTTCCTTCATCCCAAAAAAAAATATTTTCTAAGACTGCCCTCACCTTCATTCGTGTTAAGGTAGAATTTGTTTTGCTAATATTTACAACTTTATCAAAAGTGACAAATACTTACTCGCTGTTTTGAACGTATTATAAATTATATGTTTGGCCTTTTCATAGGTACGTAATAATACCGACTGTGGACGGAAACGCAGCACGCAACTTAATAATATCAGAACTGTGAAAATATTAACACTTTACCAAAAGGGACAAATATTAATACGTACTCGTTGTCTTGAACGTACTATACATTTTGCCTAGGTGCCTTTATCATACGTAAAATCTCGTAAAGTCTCGCCCGCCGGCCGCGGCGCGGAGACAAGTTTATACTTGGTGTCCAGTTGCTCGTATGCTGTGACGCATTCCATATCAGAAATCGCATGGTTCCAGAAAAAAATTAATAATGATATGTTTTTCAAATAATCCATGTATGTTATAGATATCGATCTATTCCTAATGAAATTCCCTACAAGATGACATAAATTAAATTTTGATTCATCGAGTCATATGCTTGATATTTAGATAAAGTTAGCGGTAAACTGAATTGACCACATGGGAGCGAGCGTTTTGTTTTGAACACGGTACGTTAAGGGTTAAACACTTATGCTGTTTGTTATGTCTTTTGAGTAAATAAACTGATTTGATTTGATCTCCTAAAACATGGAAGGGCAACTGGGAATCCACCTGCAAGGAAGAAATACAAGATGTGTTTTTATGTGCTTCTTTTGAGATTTAATACCACAGAGAGCAAGTGCAGCAAGAACGAACGAGACGCCTTGCATTCTCACAAAAATGTTATACAATATGAATTCAATGCATCATTTGCATTACAATATCGTTTGTCCCAATACGGAAAGCCTTCGGTAAACACAAAACGCATGTGGCTTGTGTTGGATTTATCGGGATAGGAATTCGTTATGGACAGAATAAAAAGGTAACTGTCGAGAGGAAGAGAAACGGTCGCTTTGATACACCGAAATGGGAGATGCCTGAATGGGATAGCCGAGAGAGGTATGTGTTACTGCGAATGTAGAATCTCTACTTAATGACAAGCTAAGAACAAAAATATAGTTGCCTCTCGATTATTCAGGGTGGCATGAAATGAAATTCTCAGAAAAAAAAAGAAGTTTGAGTTTAGAGCAATTATCGCAATAATTGGCAAAGCCATCTATAATATACATGTATAACAGGTGTAGCACTCTATCCAGTTTTTCTCTAAAGGTCTATTTACACTAGACCAGTGTTAGACAAAAAAAACAATGAATACATAATGTTTATAAAAATAATCACGTGTTTTAATTTTATATCTCATATTTTATTTATAGTAGGAAATCGATTGCATAAAATACATACGTGGAGAAGAGTGTAAATTTTGAATTTCGCATTTTGTGTGTGTGTGTGGGGGGCGGGGGGGGGGGGGGCTGGATAATTTTACCGTGGTAAAGGGGGCGATTCTTTCAATACGGTTAAGAAACACTGCACTAGACAGTCATTTTCCATCTAAATGTCCATTTACACTGGACAGTCGTCAGCTGATACCGACACGTCACGCGTTCGCATTGAGCAAATAATCGTTATAAAAAAATCGCCGTCGGGAGAGTTCATAAGAATCAGTTTTACATCTGCGCGGCTCACAATTTTGGGTTCATACGCACATACAAATAGTATGTATTTAAAAAAAAATCTAAACAAAGAAAAAAATCTTACCAACATTTGATTTCTGTGGAGGGAATATGAATCGGTACTCACCTGAAACAAAGATAAATTAAAGAATAAGCAAAGGGTTAAAAAAATCGTCATGTGAATAAATATGTATACAAACAATTAAACTAAATGGATATTGAAAATCACAAATCCTAATACAGTTAATACAATTTTGTACTTCAGCATAAGATTTTACGTAAGGGATGATGCCTAATATTCATGAAAGGGTATATTTTCCAAGAATCTAGCTATTACTGCCACATCGAAGATCACGGGTTTAATTCTCAGCGATAACTGTTTGAAAAAAATATGGATAAGATACCTATCACATGTACTGAAAATCATTAAATAACCAACTAACTAACCATCACGCCTTTTCCCCGGAGGGGTAGGCAGAGAGGATGGATCGCCACAATGGCCTATCCTGGCTAACCTTTCGGGCTTCCTCTACATTCATACATCGTACCATGCACGCACGTCGATTATTCCGACTTCGAATATGGCCGCTATTTAGTACTTGATTAATTTGGTCATGCCATGTTTTCCTCGGTCGTCCTTGGCTTATTTTCCCACTCACGCTGCTTGTGTACAACTTTTTTACTACTCTACTCTCATCCATTCGTTCCATATGTCCAAACCATCTCAGGGATCCTTTTTTAATGTTATTCATGGTGCAGGATAAGCGCCGTAGAAATAAGATCACTAAGAAGAATGTGCGGGAAAACGTTGTATGATAGAATACCGAACGATGAAATAAGAAAGACATGTAAAGCAGATGACTGCATCATGAAAATCACGAAGCTGTTATAGGACGTAGCGGCGCCCTTTCGTCAGCTACGCTTAAACAATCCTTAAACCAGTTCCCCGTTGACTGTTGCCTCGTGTAACAATTAAAAAGGTTTCAAATTATAATAAAAAAATTTAAAAAAATATTTTGTAGAAAAATATTCAGATTGATTAGGAGTCATTAGCTGAAAATGAAATACTGGTGATGGTCATATACTGATGGTGGTCAGAAATTGGACCATTCGCCCTACATTTAAAATAAAAATTCTAAAAAATTAAGTAATATAGATAATTGAAAACTTATTAGGGCAGAGATGAACAAATATGTCTAAATCGTTCCAGAATTTTCCTCGGCAATGTTGACTTAGGATTACGGGCTAAAGGCGAATATATGGCGGCTTATTACTGTTATGTAAACATCTCATACGGCGAAACAGGTATGGGATGTGACCAACTGATTGGCAAACGTCAAAATAGATCAAAATATTATTGCATTTGTTAAGTCCTCCAAGCTTTACATAAAACGACCTTCGTGGCCGAGTGGTAAGTGCATTGATTGCCACCCCGAAGGTCCCGGGTTCGATTTCATTGTCACGATGTCTTTGGTCTCGTGTAGAATTCACGTAACAATAAAATGGCGATGGATTATCACATGTCACGAGAATCACTATGATAGCTATATTACCATTTACATCAATTTGGCTCATGATGTCATGATGTAAAGAGCGATTCAACTAAATAATAATAATAATAAAAATGCACAAATTTTCTGGAGAGACTACACCAAGAATGATAAGATTCTCATTGGGGCCGGGTGGCAGTAAAAACACTTACAACACGCCAACGAAGGTCGTATTCGGCTCGTATGTCATTACTGGGAGGATGCACGATCCTTATATTATGTTTACATTAAATATACTATCATGAAGAGATTTATCACATATTTGTCTGATTCTGATTTTGAAAATTTGGTTTGGTTCATGTGGGCTCCCGTGAATTTGGAGAAATTACGTGTATAAGTGAATTGTTTTGGTCAATTTGATTGTTGCCGCACTTTATAATAGTTAATTGTGAGACGTAATACGTTTGTACTGTTTTGATGTCAAAATTATACAAGTTTTTTCGTTTATATAAAGAATTTTGACAGGTGTAAAAATAAATTTTTCATTTGTTCCAATGACAATTTGAATAATTTCTTCAATATTCTTTTAAAGTTCTTGCTGGTGTTGGTTGGTTTTAAGTGCCTAATTACGGCCAAATAAAAAAAGTGGATACGTGGAGCATTAATTAAATTATATAACAGCTAATTAAAAAAACGGTGGATACGTGTAACATAAATTAAATAAACACAAAAGTCCGGATCGTCCATGTCAACATGTGCAACATCGGAAAACATTATGTGTTATTACATTATGTGCTAAATTTAAAAAAACGGTGGATTCGTGGAACATAAATTAAATAGACAAATGTGCACCATCTAAAAATAACATTTTGTATTAAATTATTTTTATTTTGTTATTTTATTTTATATCATTGTATTTTATATTATTTGTTTTAGATTTATTTTGTGGATGTTGGAGGATTGAAGTGTGCGCGGGAGATGCCTATTGGTGGCGATGAGGTTCGCAACCCATCACACCGCGTCTCCCGCGGGGCGAAAAGAGAAGGATGGAGTGTCGCATCGGTTAAAGTGTGACAGTCCATTCTTTCTGCCTACCCTTTAGGGGAGACGGCGTGATGGTTAGTTAGTTAGTTAGTTAGTTTGTCTAAAATATCTCAGTTCTGCTGCATTCATTCTACTTTCATCCTTCTGTTGCAAGCTCCATACTTCACTTCCAAACATAACACCATTGTGTGCTGCCAATAATATTAACAATATTTTTGCTTTGCTCTAGTACATTATGAATCCTAACAAGTTAATAGTGAAACTGATTAAACCAATGTATTGAAATATATTGTATACTATCGCAGACGAACAATGGATCGTAAAATGTGGTTAAAAGTTAATTTAATTGAGTATTTTCTTTATGTAAATATGTACTAAATGTGAAAGCGAAACGTTGAATTTTATAGTTTGTAAATTACGACTAGCATTATCGATAACTTGTGTTTTATCTATTAAAATACTTTCAAACTACAACGCTTCATTCAAACAGTACCATACTTATACCGTACTGATATAAAATATTCATATATCGCTTATTAAGGGATCATTCAATCGACAAGAAAACCAGACAGCGGAAATATCGAAGCGAATAGGCTTGAGCTGGGCAGTTTTCTGCAAACTAAAACACGTCTTTGAAAACTAGGAAACTCCAATATGCCTAAAGAGAAAAGTTTATGATTCATGCATTCTGCCAGTGATGACGTATGGGATGGAAACTATGACCCTCACCAAGAGAAATGTAGAAAGATTAAGGTCACGCAGCGTTCCATGGAAAGACATATGCTCGGCGTCAGTCTCCGAGATAAAATCAGAATTGAGGAGATTAGACGCCGAACAGAAATAACGGACATCATAGAACGACTAGCGAGACTAAAGTGGCAATAGGCGGGTCATGTGGCGAGACAGAGTGAGGATAGATGGACCCAGAAAATAATAAGGTGGAGACCATGGGATAATAGGTGAAACGTCGGCAGGCCGCAAAAAAGGGGGGCCGACGACATTGCTGCCGTGGGGGGGGATATGTGGCTACGGCTGGCAGGATATAGAGACGAGTGGAAGGGAAGGGAAGAGGCCTATGTCCAGCAGTGGACCGATAAAGGCTGACGAAGAAGAAGAAGAAGAGATCATTCTGGTTTAGACGATCGATTTTTTTTTTATCTAACTAACTAACTTACCATCACGCCGTCTCTACGAAGGGGTAGGCAGAAAGAATGGACTGACACACTTTTGAATCCTGACATATTTCTTTCGATTCCTGAACATTCATACATCGTGTCCCGAATATTCCGTGAGTAAGTAGTTGCCAGTTGATATTTATTGTCTTGAAACTGTAACATTGTCCAAACGAAGTGCCGAGAAACGAGTGACCCAAAGAGCCATGGAAAGAGCCATGTTAGGAATAACCCTAAGAGTCAGAAACGATACGGTGAGAGAAAAAACAAAGGTCACAGATATCATCCACCGGGTGGCGACTCTAAAATGGCAATGGGCAGGTCATGTAGCCAGAAGCTCAGATGAAAAATGGACAAGAAGACTGCTGACTTGGAGAACGTGGACGGATCTAAACACAGACACGTCGGAATAACCTGGATGCCGTCTGCACAAGACAGAGTGACATGGAAGCGAATGGAGGAGGCCTTTGTCCAGGAGTGGACGGAAATAGGCTGAGGAAGAAGAAGAAGAATACCTGGAATCTAATAGGAACTTTTAAAATGGTGTTTAAAATTCATTCACAATATTTGTTATAACAAAGGCATAAACGTTCTGAAATAAATCATTTTAATATCTGTCCAAACTGACCACATTCGTGAATTAAAAAAACTTTATATTTAATTGTATCTCTATAGAGACGAAGATGCAAATGGGAAACTGAATATGGTTGATTAAGGTGTTTACAGGACTTATGACCTGTCATTGGTTGGGTTAAGCGCACGTTTTATGTAATTACAACATTCCCCATTCCACCTTTCTTTATGACCATGTATGACAAATTTTTGGAAGTTGTATATATGTAAGTCCTATGCTAGATTTCACATGTCAGTTTCAATGTGCCATCTATGAAGATTTTGATTACATATGTTAATCTTTTTAAAATTACTCTATATATAATCTACATAATCCAGTATTCGTATACAAATATAAGTATACATTCACAAAAAAAAACTATATATTTTTTTAAATATTTATATAATATCACTGATGATCGGCTTGTGTGTCCGAAACATGTTAGGTTTTAAATATTTTTTTAAATAAAGTGAGTGATGTATAAAAAGTATACAGGGTGTCCCAGAAGTCGACGTCAAGCCGGAAACAGATGATAGGTCAAGTCATGCTATTTATAAGAAAAATGTAAAAAAAACAGGATGTTGATTTTCTCAATTGTTTTTTAAATGCCTTAAATTTAAAAAAAAAAAAACATTCTTTTTTTTGACCTATCATCCGTTTCCAGCTTGACGTCGACTTCTGGGACACCCTGTATAAAAATAATAAACATTTTATATTATTATTCAAGAAACTTAATGACAATTAGGCATGGATCTTTTGGCATGCACAGGTTCAGTGTAGATTTTATGTATTTAAAAAAAAAATTAATTGCATATAATTTAAAAAATACAGAAACATATTTTGTTTCACATTTTTCTCATAACTAGCATGACTTGTCCTGCCCTATCATCCGTTTCCGGCTTGACGTCGACTTCTGGGACACCCTGTATAATATTGAAACATTTGATGTAATTTTTCAAGAAACTTAATGATATTTGGGCATGCAGAGGTTCAGCTCTAATAGTTATTTATATTACGTTTGCTGGAAGCATTGCCGGAAAGAAATCTGATGATTATTATTAAAATATTCAAATGCAATATGTATGTAGATACAGCGTCTACAGGCTTGTAACAATGGCTCAATCGTATATATAACTGGCAGGCTTCTCCGCTTTCGTGCGGCTCGTCGAAAGTCAGTCGCATCCATTCAGATCGGTCATTATTTAGTCTGATTAATGTAATCTTCCTCCGGCGCAAGATGCGAGCGAATGCTCCACGATTTGTTTACGTAACAGAGCGGGTCGCGTCATTAGCTTGGGAAACCATTTCATTGTGGGAGATCGTGACGTTTGGATCAGTGGGACTGGAAAATAGAAAGGTTTTCGACCCCCTCAATTGCCCAAGCCCCCGGAATATCATAAATATCTTTTATCGATCAAAATGTCATAAACTATAATAATTAAACAAAACAATATTTTTTTAACTATAGTGTGTTTTTTTAGATGTTTGTTTTTTAAAACTGGCAACATTGTTTCTACAGACTGTCAATTTGACAGTTTTTTACAAAATAAAATAATGTTAATGTCTATGATATTATTAATTTGTATGAAAAAACTAACTATACTTTTCAAGATATTGGCTTTATTTAATAGATAATTTTATACCATTATTGTTTAAATATGATTTCAGGCACATGAGCGCTACGGCTAGCTCGAATAAAGCGCAATCGTGAAATCCAATTTTCGACAATTGTCGTCTTTGTGGATGTGTATTATCCACTAGAGTGTACGTGGTGCGAAAACGATCCATGGTCTTTTCTGAATAACTTGCTCGGATGGACGATTTTGTCGACCGTAAAATGGATGTAGTGCACGAAAAGTTTGGCGAACCGAACCATGATTTTCAAAATTAATTTTGCACAATTCGCAATCGTTGTTCTGACGTCAATCTAATCATGGTAAAATGGCAAAACGTATTGATTACAAATCAACTGTCAATAGTCAAATTGACAGTCTGTCGAAACAATGTTGCCAGTTTAAAAACCAAACCCCTAAAAAAAACACTCTATACATTTACGTATATTCTCTACATCAAACTACCCAATAACGCAATATGAATAAACGGGCATGAGACAACGCGTATGTACCACTTAAAGCAGAGTCATAAACTTAAACATAACATTTAGAATACATCTGGTTTACCTGAAATTATCAAATTGGTTTCAGGAACAAATGCCCCATAAAGCGAAGTAGCAGCGAAATTACCCTACCTAAAACTATAATAATTAACGGAAAGGGTCCATTTCAAATTTGGAAACCCTGTCACACACAACCACACTAAAAACACACGTGGGAGTAGGAATCTAGACACAGGTTTATGAAGTCAATCAATTGGGTAGAATGACACAGTTTGCCTTCACGACTCAGCAAAAAAGACATTTATCGTTTCGATAAGAAGAAGCTATTACTTAGTGATTGGACATATTTAAAAAATTATTAACCACCCTACGTATTTGAACGTACGTGATACGTTCACTGTGACTGTACCATTCTGCGCTTCCCGTATCACTTACGCGCTTGAGAAAAAGTAATGTACCTAAAATATACAAACTGTTACAAGTCTTCATAAATATGATAGTTTTACAAGGGGCAGGCGAAGTGTGCGGCCGAGTATTTGACGTTTCGTAATTTAAAAAAATAAATATATAATTAAATTTCATTAATAAAAAAAACTGCTTCTTCTTTGCACGTTTCTCGGAAAATAACCCAAAGGTAGGGCGGTTAAACGGTTTTTTTTTTATGTATTTGGTATACAACCACTTTATTTTTAAGAATGGGGGCCTACCGATTTCGCCCAATGCGAGCGTCTTCAGGGCTTTATACATACTATACACTTTCAGTGTAATTAATTTTTAACATTTTTTGTTTCTTGTTCAATGATATAAAACTTCAAATCAAAATTTTAAATGTTTAAAATTTAAAACAATAATCATCAACGGAAAGGGATCATTTCAAATTTGGAAAATTATGAAAGGATCGCTGGGTTGGTTCGGACATATGGAGCGCATGGATGGAGAAAGAATGGTTAAGAAAGTAGACGTTAATGATGTAAATGGAGTACGGAGTCGAGGCAGACCGAGGATGGCATGACCAAATTAATCAAATTTTAAAGGTTGGTCATGTCGGAAGAAAAGTCGGAAAAATCGACGTGCGTGTATGACTCGCTGTATGAATGTGGAGGAAGCTAGAGAGGTGTGCCAGGATAGAGTAGTGTGGCGGTCCATTCTCTCTGCCTACCCCTACGGGGAAACGGCGTGATGGTTTGTTGCTGTTGTTTAAATTTTAAACACTTAGTGTACGAATTACAATTTATCTTTATGAGTTTGTCACGGCACATACATATTTCTTAAATGAAAATTCTTCTTTTAAATCACGACCAAAACATCATTTAAAAAAAAAAGATTTTTAGTTATATCTGAATGACATATTTCGCTTTTACTAAGGCATTATCAATCGTACGTAATTGCCACATTTGATAATATCCTAACAAAGTCAAACATGTCACTCCCGTATAATATTATCAAACTTCTAAAAAAATATGTAATAAAAAACATAATAAAAGTTAAATTGATCATTCCCTTTTGATAAAAGGGTTACATTTTACGAATGTTGGCACAGTGAATCCGTGCGAGGGAGAGAAGTACATATATTGAAAAGGACAGGGAGATGTAAGGGTAAAGGTACGAACAGGTATGTCGGGATACCTGAATGATGTAAGGGAGAAGGTAATAAGTTAGAGAAAGAGGGCAAATCGCAGAGCACAGGCGAAGGGTCCATAAGATAACGATACAGCCTCCAGACTGCGGATAATAAATGCGACCGCATCGTGATAATTCGAAATAAGAACGTTTTACTGCACCAATGACACAAAGGAATTAAACATCTGCAATATTGTGTACAAATTAATTGAAATGTTCAAAACTCAATTGACATGCTCGATTAACTAACTAACTAACCATCACGCCGTCTTCCCAAAGAGGTAGGCAGACAAAATGGACTGCCACACTTTTCGTTCCTGACATATTTCTCTCATCAATATTCATACATCGTGTCATGCACGCGCGTCGATTTCTATGACTCCTCACGTGGCCGACATTCAATATTTGATTTATTTGATCGTGGCACGTTTTCCTCGGTTCCTGTATTTCTAGTTACATTTACATCGTTAACATATGCTTTTTTTTACCATTTTTTCTTCATTCATTCTTTCCAAGTGTCCAAATCATCTTTATGAGTCTTTCTTTATTTTGTTCATAACACCATCATTCGCACCGCATTCACTTCTTATATTTTCATTCGACACTAGCATACACAGAGTATCCACACATTCGTCTAAGAGAACTCATTTCTACCGCATTTCTTACTGGCATCTACTTTTGCCAGTTCCATGCTTCGCTTCCATACATAAGGGTCGGTACAAGAACACAATTGTGAACTCTTAATTCTGGAGAGTATCCTGTCTTCCTAATGTTGAACCATCTCTTATGCGTTTCTGGTAGTATACTATATGTAATATATTATTTTACCTGTTCTCAATAGATGCCTTAAAAATAAATTTTGTAATGTCTGTTGATGAAATAAACTGATTTGATTTGATTTGAACTGCCATTTTAGCTTTTTAATAATAGTAAATTATTGTTTTTTGATTAATTATCTAAAACTCCGTATTAAATAATTAATACGAATGGATAAGGTATGTTTTCAAGAATTTTTTATATATATTTTATGGAATGACATGTTTCGCGTGTATAAGACGTCAGGGCCGCAGTCAACAAGGTGGAAATAACCCTGATGATAGCCAACCTTCGCAGAGGAGACGGCACTTAGAGACGAAGAAGAAGACATTTGATAATTTCGTTAACATTGATCGTTGTGTTAATAATTATGTAGCTTTAACAATATAATGATGAATTAAAAAAGATTGTTAAATAAATTCTAATATCATTGATTAAAATCCTTGGTATTAGTATTTTTTAAAATAAAATAAAAATAGTAAAAATAACGGAAACACTTTGATATTTCAACATTATTTTTAATGTTTAATTTAAACACTGTTATATAATTGATTTAATTTCTATGAAATTGTAGCGACAATTGTTTCGTTAACCAATGTTCGCATCATCGGGTGTTATAATCAACCTCGGCTGTCACGACAATTTTATAGAAACTAAATCAATTGTGATATTATATAACCAAAACGGTGTTTGAGTGGCTCCCTGGATGGTTTAGATTCACAATGAAACCCAGTAGGTGACCGTTAAAACCTACTGGGAAGTTCATGAATAATTAACCCTCACAGAATAATTGATAGTTATGCTTGTTTACCATAGATGACGCTGGTGTCGAAATGTGTGTTTAAGCGTGCGCAGATCACTTGTGTTGTAGCGTGGCATAGATTTAAAATTCTATTCGCTGCGTTTTAATATTACATATATATACATATATAGCATGTACCCAAGTGTGTGCGCATTGATTATATAGTTTATGTTGTCCCATAACACAGCATCTTAAGGAGCTCCACTGGCAGAAATGTCCAGAAAGGATACAATAAAAGCTCTGCTGGACGGTCTATAAGGCGATGCATGGAATGGCACCAGCTTATGTATCTGAACTCTGCATCAACGAGAACCTGAATGCTAGACAGTCTACATTGCAATCAGCTAGGTCTACTGCGATCGGTAGATTGACTGTGCCAAAACGCTGTCCAAACACAAACTTTGGCGACCGAGCCTTCAGCCTGGGACAATCTTCCAGCAGATCTTAAGTGCATTGAGAATCAATCAGAGTTTAGATCGAGACTCAAAACGCACCTTTTCAAATTATCATTTCCTGACAGGAAAGGCTGATCGACTTCGTCAGCTGCAGCCCTCATACTAAATATGTTTATTATTATTGTTATCATGATTTTTATTATTATCTAGTTGATAAAACGGAGCATCTTCTACAGCGCCCTTGAGATGAGTAATTCATAAAAATGGCGCTCTATAAATTATCCAATTTATTATTATTATTATTTATCATTTAGTTTATCGAAAATACGAATATCGAATAAACGTTTGCTGAACCAGCTAATAGCAGGTAAGTTAAATTTTGGGCAGAACAACTTCAGTCGGATCCGCTAGTTATTTATATAACTTGGGTGCTGTTACTAAAACCCTTTAATTGACTTTTGATAATATGAAATTCCGCTACGAACTCTAGTTGTAAAACTTTCTCACGCAAATACAATATAATCGTTCAATACAACGAACGATAGTGGTCTGCGGTTTCAAAAAATCTATCACCAGTTATCAATAATCTCTCTTATATTTGCCTTCATATTTGGAATGCATATTTTAACAAATGTTAACCCTTCATTTAATGGAGTAGGAAGAAAGAATAGATATTACTGTAACGCCACACTGTTCTTTCCTGACATACTTCTCTCGATTCTTCAACATTCATAAATCGCGTCATGCACGCACGTCAATTTCTTTGACTCCTCAAGTGATCGACATTCAATATTTGATTTATTTGATCTGCCAAATTTTCCTCGGTCTTCCTCTTTTTCTAGTTCCGTTAACATCGTTAATGTAAATAACGACAACACCAACCAACCTTCACGCCGTTTCCCCGCAGGGGAAGGCAGAGAGAATGGACCGCCATACTACTCTATCCTGGCAAACCTCTCTAGCTCCCTCCACATTCATACAGCGAGTCATGTTCATAATACCTTCTTCCGCTCTACATTCCTTTCTTATATCAGCATTTGAGATTCTGTCGTATATCATTCTATCACACATACGTCTTAGGAACCTTATCTCTTTTTTTAATGCATACAACAGGTCGTTAGACCCAATTACTGTATACAATTTTTTTTAGCTATTATATTGATTCTCGAAACATGTCATAGGTAGCCAATCTATCGCCATTTTATTGTCACGTGAATTCTACACCAGACCAAAGAGAGTGTGACAATCACAATGCCATCGCCGGGAAACGAACCCGGAACCTTCGGTATGGAAGTCAGAGCTCTCTACTGCATTTATTCTGCTCTCATCCTTCTTCTGGCAGTTCCATGCTTCGCTTCCATACATTAGGGTTGCGACCAGAACTCCATTGTGAACGGCCTACTGTATAACAATTTACCATTAATATTTACCTTATGAAACAGACCCCTAATAAAATTGAAACATTTAATAGCCAGGTCTTTTGGGTATTCCAAGGATATTTTACATAGTATTATTTGTAATCAAATATTCATTTGGTAAATATTTTAGTTTCTACGATGAAACGTGTATTAAAATCAGTAAATTATTCCCTTCACTACAGAATAAATCACAAAATTTCGTAATAGAAGGTTTAGTACATCAAAGGAGATGAGAAAATCCATTTGAAACGAGTAATCTTTGTTTGTATGTAGCAAAGCTTTCAAAATTTAATTATTTATTAAAACGGATAGACACAGATATATATGTACACATATACAAGTACATATTAGGTGTTTCCGGAATTAATGACGTTTTTTCAATAGGCAACATTGGATCAGTATTTTTGGTTCCGTTGACCAGTAAATCAAATCAAATCAGTTAAGATCCAAGTCCAAGTCCAGGTATACTACCAAACCATCCATAAAGAAAGGATCATTAAGATGGTTTGGACATATGAAAAGAATGGTAAAAAAAATTATATGTTAACGATGTAAATGGAACCAGAAATAGAGGAAGACTGAGGAAAACTTGGCACGATCAAATAAATCAAATATTGAATGTCGGCCATGTGAGGAGTCAGAGAAATCGTCGCGCGTGCAGAACACGATGTATGAATTTTGAGAATGTGGCAGTTCATTATTTCTGTCTACCCCTTCGGGGAGACGGCGTGATGGTTAGTTAGTTAGTTAGTATACTACCAGAGACGGTTCGACATTAGAAAGACAGGATACTCTCCAGAATTAAGAGTATTTGCCTTCTGAACGTACTTTCACTAATATGAATGACGTCGATCTCCGAGGAGACCGTGTTCAGCAGATTAATTGCTCTTCCCACCGGTGTCACCAGAGGCAGGTTGGTTCTGGCGGCCGGTAGGTAAAACAATCTATGCTGTCGCTGTCGGAGATCTGTCTTTCAGGGACAAAAAGCCGAACACCCTCCAGCACGGCCGAGTTCTCGAAATATCCCCTGAGTAAAGAAATGGGTTAAGAGATGCCAATCTCCTCGAATTAAACTTGCTCTTGTGAATGGAAGGAATGTCATTCTTCAATATGACAACACCCGGCCACATGTTGCCGATATAACCCGGAAAAAAAATCCAGAACCTTGGTTGGAATATTTTATTGCATCCAACTTATTCTTCGGACTTGGCACCGAACGACTATCACTTTGCTCTTAAGAAATGCAATTAAGGAACAAAATATCGACAATATCGAAGAACTGAAATCAGGTCTCTCGGAGTAAATCTCGGGAGGTGCCTATTGGTGACGACGAGGTTCGCAACCCATGGCACCCAAAGGATAGAGCACCGCATCCTTTAAAGTATGGCAGTCCATTCTTTCGGCCTACCCCTACGGGGAGACGGCGCGATGTTAGAATTTTTGTATATTTTTTTCTCAACATTTATCGGACTTCGATATAGATTTTATTTTTACTTTTCGCCTGTCTAAGGCTTTATATCATTTGATAATGCCTTAGACAGGGGTAACACGTCATTTACATCAATTATAATAAACCTTCTAGAAAACAGACGTTTTCATTCGTATTAATTCCGAAAAGTGTTTAAATATATGAATAAATTAGTCATTATGAAAACCACAGATTATAATAAATTGTTCATACAGTTGCTATTAGCGAGAAAGAAGAAATATTTGATTTAATAGCTAGAATTTTAAGATTATATCATCGCGTTTTAAGGCAGACGGTTACAAAACATTTATTGAATGTTCAGACATGCGCATTATAAAGTATTAGAATATTTTTTGTATCGCAAGCTCAATCGGAATCACGTCAAATAATTTTCGCTTAAAGCCTGGCATAAAGAAGACACCCACACCCCCTGAGTGAAGTGTAAAGCGCCAATCACACAGTAAGAACAGAAAATTTTACAAAGAAAAAAAATAATAACCGACCATAACTAACTAACCATCACGCGATTTCCCCGGAGGGGTAGGCAGAAATGAAGGATCGCCACAATGCTCTGTCCTGGCAAACCTCTCGGGCTTCCTCTACATTCATATAATACAATGTACCATGCATGCACGTCCATTATTCCGACTTCGAATGTGACCGCCTTTTATATAGTAATTGATTAATTTGGTCATGCCATGTATTCCTCGGTCGACCTCGGCTTCTTTTATCACTGACGCTGCTTGTATACAACTTTTTAACCATTCTACTCTCATCCATTCTTTTCATAATCCAAACCATCTTAACCCTTAACGTACCGTGTTCAAAATAAAACGCTCGCTCCCATGTGGTCAATTCACTTTACCGCTAACTTTATCTAAATATCAAGCATATGACTCGATGAATCAAAATTTAATTTATGTCATCTTGTAGGGAATTTCATTAGGAATAGATCGATATCTATAACATACATGGATTATTTGAAAAACATATCATTATTAATTTTTTTCTGGAACCATGCGATTTCTGATATGGAATGCGTCACAGCATACGAGCAACTGGCACCAAGTATAAACTTGTCTCGCTCCGTGGCGCCGCGCCGCGGCCGGCGGGGCGAGACTTTACGAGATTTTACGTATGATAAAGGCACCCAGGCAAAATGTATAGTACGTTCAAGACAACGAGTACGTATTAATATTTGTCCCTTTTGGTAAAGTGTTAATATTTTCACAGTTCTGATATTATTAAGTTGCGTGCTGCGTTTCCGTCCACAGTCGGTATTATTACGTACCTATGAGAAAAGGCCAAACATATAATTTATAATACGTTCAAAACAGCGAGTAAGTATTTGTCACTTTTGATAAAGTTGTAAATGTTAGCAAAACAAATTCTACCTTAACACGAATGAAGGTGAGGGCAGTCTTACAAATTTTTTTTTTTGGGATAATTTTTTGCTTTTTTTTTTATTACGAAATATTGAGAACACTTCAATGGAGGATTACAATTTTTTTTATAATATTAGGGTCCATAGGTTTTAAGAAAATCAACTTTAAATTGGCAGTGGAAACTCAATTGACCACATGGCAACGCGACGGTTAATAATCCTCTCATTATTTTGTTCATAACACCATCATTCGCACCACATTCACTTATTATATTTTCATTCGACACTCTATCATACACAGAGTATCCACACATTTTTTACAAATTACGTTTTAAATTATATTACATAATTAGTTTTCCTATTGAAATTATTGCTTTTAAGCTGTTCACTGTTGGATTAGTGTAAAACAAAAGACGGTAAAGATGTTGAAACAAATGTCAAAAAAAGCTTTCATTGAAGGGTTAATACCGTCGCTTGAAGAGGGTAAAAATATGTATTCATAATGTAAATGGGTTGTCAGATTCTGAGTGTCATTTTCACCTTATCTAGGGCACGGAAGGGTAAGAAAAACAAGATTAACATAGCGATGTTGTTGAAAGAAAGGGTCCCTGAATTGTGACCTTGTTTATTCGAATGATTTTCAATCTGATTTGTGAGAAACAAGCATCCAAGGACTGTTCATAGTAAAATGTATTCACTAGGGCTTAAATTATATCAAATGTTATGCATTTTTTTGTTGAAAATATAAATCACGTTAAATGTTTGCTGATTCCTTCTGCTTGTTCCTCCAAAACAGAATAGCGATAAATAATATGAATGAAAACGTTTAAGTAATATTAAAAATAAAAGTATTAATTTTTCAAACATAACTAACTAACTAACTAACCATCACGACGTCTCCCCGAAGGGGTAGGCAGAAAGAATGGACTACCACACTTTTCTTTCCTGACATATTTCTCTCGCTTCCTCAACATTCATACATCGTGTCATGCACGCGCGTCGATTTCTCTGACTCCTCACATGGCCGACATTCAATATTCGATTTATTTGATCGTGCCACGTTTCCTCGGTTTCCCTCTATTTCTGGTTCCATTTACATCGTGAACATATAATTTTTTCACCATTCTTTCTTCATTTATTCTTTCCATATGTCCAAACCATCTTAATGATCCTTTCATTATTTTGTCCATAACACCATCATTCACACCGCATTCACTTATTTTATTTTCATTCGACACTCATTGACGTTATTTTAATGTACATAAATGCAGACAGGTAATTATGCTTCTAAATTATGGCGAGTATAATTTTTACGCGAGTGTCATTTTGAGGTTATGAACGAAATTTTATTTTTTCGTGTGGCTGAAACTTATTCGTTTCTCTTACGTTCGACGGTGATTACTTAATGATAATCTTATCATACACAGAGTATCCACACATTCGTCTAAGAGATCTCATTTCTACTGCATTTATTTTACTTTTATCCTTCTTCCAGCCAGTTCCATGCTTCGTTTCCATACATAGGGGTTGGTAGAAGAATACCATAAAATTAAATATTTTTAATGTCAATAATATAAAAGCTGACCGTGTGGTGCGGCCCCCGATGAGAGTGAAAGCAATTTGTTTAGAAGAGAAAGAGTAGAAAAGTACAATACGAACACGCATAATTCCATTCGCCATCTTTCGTGGAATAAATGTGATTATACGTAACTCGGAATTATGAAACAAAATGACAAATCACCGCCCCAGACGTTGGAATCTTAAGCCGAGGGAATAATGAATGGGTTCCTTGCAAGTCCGTAGAATTTAGTCTACGAGCAATGGGATAACAACTACAGATTCTTACACGAATATTTCCACATTACCTGGATAAAACGTGATTAATTGGTACGGGTGGAAATCGGTTGTGGGGTCTAACAGGGTGAACATGCTTTAATATAATAAGCTGCATTTAATAAAATGAGAACCTTCTTTTGCAAAAAAACTAACTAACTAACTAAACATCACGCCGTCTCCCCGAAAGGATAGGCAGAAAGAATGGACTGTCACATTTTAACCGATGTGGCACTCCATCCTTCTCTTTTGTGATGAGTTGCGAACCTCATCGCCACCAATAGGCATCTCCCACGCACACTTCGATCGTCCAACATCCACAAAATAAATCTAAAACAAATCATATAAAATACAATGATATAAAATAAAATAACAGTCTTAAAAGATTAAAAGGTTGTTTAATGGATCAAACCAAAACTACAGTGACAATATGTTCATAAATAACATAACTTTTGCAATGATAATCTTAATCTGAAACTCCGACAAAGAATAATTTAATGTTATACTCGTATATGGTATTTTCTACTACTCGTATATGGCTGTGAAAGTTGGACTCTGAAAGTGATTGTTATGAACCGGTTGGAAGCCTTTGAGATGTGGATATACCGCAGAATACTCCTAATACTCCTAATAATGGAACCAGAAATAGAGGAAGACCGAGGAAAACGTGGTACGATCAAATAAATCAAATATTGAATGTCGGCCATGTCAGAGAAATCTACGCGCGTGCATGACACGATGTATGAATGTTGAGGAAGCGAGAGAATTATGTCAGGAAAGAAAAGTGTGGCAGTACATTCTTTCTGCCTACCCCTTCGGGGAGACGGCGTGATGGTTAGTTAGTTTTTTAGTTACTCCTAATACCGTGAACCGATAGGGTCAGTAATTCAGACGTACTACAGAGAGCCGGAGTCAATAGAGAGCTGTTGTCGAGTGTGAAAAAAGAGTGCGAAAGACGAAAGAAATACAAATTCAATTCTGTAAAAATGTTTAATAAATATACAAACAAATCATCACGCCGTTTTCCCGTAGGGGTATGAAGGGTTAGGACCAGAACTCGTTTTCATTAAATAAATATAAATGGATAAAACAGTGTAAATAATTCTATAAAAAATAAAATGATGTTCCACAGTGTTTAAGTCTTAACCTTCAATTAAAAGTTTTTAATTTAAGTAGTGGATTCCATTAATAAAGGTAAAGCCGTGGAATACCAAAGAAAGCATGGCATGATCAAATTAATCAAATACTGAAATGCGCCCACATTCGAAGTCGGAAAAATCGACGGGCATGCATTTTACGATGTATGAATGTGTAAGAATCTAGAGAAGTATGCTGGGAGAGAACAGTATGGCGGTCCATCCGTGATGATTGGGTAGTTAGTTATACTGTTTAAACTAGGTTAAACAGTTGTCAGAGAAGATTGGAGGCGTTTTGTTTTATTTACGGGCAGTTCCATAGATCACGACCCTATGAAATGAGGAAACGAAGAAAGAAAAAGAAGAAGAAACAGTTGTTCTTGTTACCAATTCTCAGAAAGGGGAAATTAATTGTATTTCCAGCATTCTACATATGTTCATGTTGATAAAGATGTTAAAAGGGTTTCCTGATTAAAATTGGTATGCATGAAAAGCCTTACGTACAAAACTTTATTATTTGTTTTGTTGTTTTATGTGCCCTTGTAAGGTTACCGTGGAAATATGTTTCGAAGAAACGAACTTACGAAAAACGACATAAAAGAGTTTTCATAATTTTGCAGGAGAGAAACATCTCATATCCTAAAGATTGCGCAGCTGGCTTCATATACAGTAAAAAAAATCTTAAACTGCGGCAAACTACATTTGCAGATAAGATAATTAGTCAAAGTCCATCACTACTTTACTTATATTTAAAATGTGGTCTGGAACCCGCTTTAAATGTAAGTCCCGAATGGAACGGGGACATGCCCAGGGAATGTACGAGGGAGGCTGACTGAGTGAGGAAAGGGTGCTGCTACGTCCTATAACAGCCTCAGGTAGAGGATAGGAGAGTGGAGTGTCGCATCGGTACTTGGAACATTAGAGGAGATATGGAAGGGAAGTTAAATAAGTTAATAATTCTACCGAGGTAAACATGGCATGACCAAATTAATCAAATATTAAAGGTCGGTCATGTCAGAAGCCGGAAGAATCGACGTGCGTGTATGACTCGTTGTATTAATGTGGAGGAAGCTAGAGGTATGTCAGGATAGAGTAGTGTGGCGGTCCATTCTCTCTGCTATCCTTGCGGGGAAACGGCGTGATGGTTTGTTGTTGTTGTTGTTGTTGTGAAAATTGAACTTTTACTGAAAATTTTCAATAACCAGCTTTCGTTTAAAATTCGAACATTTGACGCGGCGAAACATCGAAGCACGAAGTAAACAGATGAATTAAATAGCTTTTATAACCCACTAACGATCGCATTAAAACAATATAAAAATGTGAAAGTACTCGGCCGTTGAGGTCTGCCAAAGCGTGGAGGGAAACGAAAGTAAAACTGGCGCCTGACATTGAAGATTGCACTCTTCGCCGGGCCGCCACCTCTTGGTATGACGTAACTTCTACACGGTCAGACAGATTTCGCTTAAGTATTAATAAAACGGTACGAATTGATAATACGGAGAGATTTTGGTGAAAAAAAATAAGTAAAACAAGAATATATTAAAAATGCTCATTAGTTTAATTAAGGAAGCCCCTTCACACACCCGAAACAGTTACACGACGTAGCGGCGCCTTTTCGTCACTGACTCCACATTGAATAGTAATGAAAACGTCTATTTTCAAGAAGTTTTATTATAATTTATACGAATGAAAACGTCAGTTTTCTAGAAGTTTTATTATATTTTATGGGAATGACATGTTTCGCCGTCGGAAGAATCGACGTGCTTTATTACTCGCTGTATGAATGTAGAGGAACTAGAGATGTGTCAGGATCGAGTAGTGTGACGGTCCATCATCTCTGTCTATCCTTTCGGAGAAAGCGTGATGGTTTGTTGTTTTTGTTCTAGCACGATGAAAAATGCACGTAAAATTTGTGAAATTTAATTGTATCTAAATAGAGACGAAGATGCAAACTGGAAACTGAATATGGTTGATCAAGGTGTTTACAGGACTTATGACCTGTCATTGGTTGGGTTAAGCGCACGCTTTATGTAATTACAACATTCCCCAGTCCACCTATTTCTTTAAAAACCATGTAAGACAAATTTTTGGAGGTTGTATATATGTTACAAATCTATGCTTAACTTGACATGTCAGTTTCAATTCGCCATCTATGTAGATTTTGATTACATATGTTAATCTTTTTAAGATTAATCTATATAATCCACACACTAACGCCATCTATGGAGATTAATTTTTAGCATTTAGCAGAACTACTTTATCCAGTATTCCAGTATTCGTATACAAGTATAAGTATACATTCACAAAAATATCGTAAAATTTGTATTTGGAACAAAAACAAATTTGAATTTTTTAGAATCTCGTCGCCTGTTGACTGTTACAATGGCATCTGTTAAGCAGGCACTCAGATCACGTACTCGCCTGGGTAACGTCTCCCCGGTCCGTTTGGCATGCCTTGCATACCGCCCGAGTCCTGGACTCTGCACCGGCAGGGTCAAGGATGTCCGCATCTCCAAGCATGTTCTACCCTTTTTGTCAAGTGGCCTGCTTTTTGCATGCCGTTGGCGTTGTCTCTTTTCATTCATTTGTTTCAGATTCCAGCCGCTCTTTTGTTTTGCCAATAGCATGCCACACACCGAACACCATATAAATATAGTATAACACATGTCGTCGCGAAATCTTATAATAAAAAATACTTATTAAATTAAGGATAAATTGTATCTCAATAGAGACGAAGATACAAATTGGAAACAGAATATGGTGGTCGAGGCGTTTACAGGACTTATGACCTGTCATTGGTTGGGTTAAGCGCACGCTTTATGTAATACGAAATTCTCCATTCCACCCTTCTTACGACCACCACGTCTGTCAATTTTTTGGAAGATGTATATATGCTACAATGGTGGACTACACTTCATATTTTTTAGTTCAATGTACACTGGCGCCATCTATTAAGATTGGATTATGCATTAAGCAGAAGATCTTATTAAATGTTTAAATTTGAAGTACTGTTTATATTTATCTCAATTTAGTATATGATTGTCGCTACAGTTGTTTCGCCAACCTATATTGGCATCATCAGGATCATCATCAGTTGATTGTAACCTAACAGTTGATGTTACAAACAACTGGTAATGAACCTGATGATGCCAATATAGGTTGGCGAAACAACTGTAGCGACAAACTCATAAAATTTTGTTAATTGTGATACGTAATAATGTTTCAAATTTAAATATTAAATAAGTATTAAGATGGTTTGCACATTCGGAAATAATGAATGAAGAAAACATGTAAATGGAAGTAGAAAAGAGGAAGACAAGGGACTCGTGCCTCTGGTGATGCCGGTGGGGAGAACAATCAAACTGATGAACATGATCGCTTCGGAGATCGAAGTCTTTCATATTCATGAAAGTACGTTCAGAAGACAAATCGTCACCTGAGAGTAAGAGGGTTCC
The DNA here is from genome assembly GCA_022606425.2 of Lepidostoma basale. NCBI lineage: Eukaryota > Metazoa > Arthropoda > Insecta > Trichoptera > Lepidostomatidae > Lepidostoma > Lepidostoma basale. The sequence goes on along the minus strand of JAHDVF020001001.1, from coordinate 446,387 downwards.
AAGTAACAAAATTTAAAAAATTGGCTTTTTTTCGTGAAAAGGGTTCTTACTAACCTTATCTATACGTACAATTAAAAAAAACATGTAATAGTATCGTCATTTTGATGTTACAAAAATAATCAAGTTCCATCTGATTATTCAAAACACACGATTCACTGAAGAAGGATTCATTTAAACTTGGAACTTTATTATTCCAACTGTTGCCAGACAAAATTTACACGTTTCTCGGTAAAAAAATCTCTGGAAATTGGAATAAAACCCCTTTATTCCAAGATACACACCCGAAACCAACAAAACTTTGACATCATTTTTCTCAGCTTTTTACTTTTGTCAGTTGGAACCTTCTTACTCTCAGGTGACGAAATACTCTTGACTTTGGAGAGTATCTTGTATTCCTAATGTCTCATGCGTTCCTGGTATTATTTATTTTTTTATGTTTTACCTGTTCTCAATTTGTTTGTAATATCTTTTAAGAAAATAAACTGATTTGATTTGATTTAATGTGATATTTTCACGTTGCTTTCCACATAGAGAGAATATAAATATTCCAAAAGTGAAGATTTTATAAAATAAAGGTACCTATAGGAAAACACATAGGAACTGTGAGAAAAAAAGCAAATTCCAAGAAAATAAGACCAATTCTACGAGAAAAAAAGGCAAGAATTTGTGGTCGAGGATAAAATCACCTGGATATTAATAGGCAGAACGTCCTATGAAACTTGTTTTATAACGCAAGCATGATAAATAACACTCCAGTGTACAAAAGGTTAAATCGTTTAAACCATAAAAACAGTATTAAATACGCTTGAAAAACTATTTTTGATAAATTGGGTTACTGGATTAGAAAGTAAAAGTACACACCCGTAATGAATAATTTGAAGATTCCAATGAAAGGTCATGATTTGATGTAAAAGAATTTTACACAAAAGTAGAAAGGTTAATGCATGAATATATACAAAAAATAATTGTGCGTATGTTTGATTTAACATTTTTAAAGATTGCTTTGCTGTTAAAAAATGTTGGATTCGTGGCGATGTATATTCAGACACATTGATCACCTGTAAGAGCCACTGAGTTTGTGAGTATTTCAGGGATGTGCAATTTAAAATAATAATAAAAAAATATTAAACAAACAAACCATCACGCCATTTCCACGCAGGGGTAGTTAGAGATAATGGACCGCCATTCCATATTCATACAACGAGTCATAGACGCACGTCGATTCTTACGACTTCTGATCAACCTTTTAAAATTGATTAATTTGGTCATGCCATGTTTTCCTCCGTCTAACACGACTCCGTACATCATTTACATCTTTAACGTATACTTTCTTAACCATTCTTTTATATTCATGAAAATCGAAATTATAAATTAACAACTAAATTTAATTTACGTTGGTTTGGACGTATGGAACGCATGGGTGAATCAAATCAAATCAAATCAGTTTATTTACTCAAAAGACTTTGCAAACATCATAAATGTCGAGATAAACAAACCGCAGATCTAAAAAGAAGAATTGGACTAAGCTGGGCAGCTTTCGGAAACATGAGTTACATCCACAAAAACCGGAAAATACCGATCAACCTGAAACGAAAAGTCTGCGTTCTGCCAGTTGGTACTTATGGTCTTGAAACTGTTACACTATGCAAACAAAGTGCCGAGAAACTACGAGTGACCCAAAGAGCCATGTTAGGAATAAGTCTAAGAGACAGAGTCGGAAACGATACGGTGAGAAAAAAAAAGGTCACTGACATCATCCACCGGGTGGCGACTTTAAAATGGCAATGGGCAGGTCACGTAGCCAGAAGCTCAGACGAAAAGTGGACAAGAATATTGCTGACTTGGAGACCGTGGGCGGCAAAGAGAAGTGCAGGGCGACCGCAACTACGGTGGAAGGATGATCTGAATAGACACGTCGTAATAACCTGGATGCAGTCTGCACAGGACAGAGTGACATGGAAGCGAATGGAGGAGGCCTTCGCCCAGGAGTGGACGGGAATAGGCTGAGGAAGAAGAAGAAGAAATGTTTAAGGCATCTATTGAGTACAGGTAAAATATTATATACATTCAAGGAGTAGTCGGAGTTTTTTTTTTATTTAATGGAAAATTGTGACGCCCCTATTGCAGACAGAGGACAGTCACGTTCGGAGGCAGGCGATCGTGTCTCGTCGGGGACATCCGAGAACACGTTGGCTAATGGGAGATTCGATGATGCAAACTGCAGAATGAAAACAAACCTCAATTTAATGTACCTAATTACGGTGATGAGTGTATGTACGAGTATTAAACAAATCCATCGAATGAGTAAATACACAGGAGAGTACTCACCCACCAAGAATTCAAAATCAAAATATAAATAGGAAAAACCCGAATGTCATCAAGAAAGAGTACGGAAATATTTTGAATACAAGAGAGCAAGAGAGAAATACTTCGATTCTCTCCGAAAGTTATTCGAAATGCAAACGATCGTAAAGTCAGTAAAGCCTCTGCCGTGTCAGGATGCCTGAAGAATCTGGTCTGGAAAAACAATCCTCCGAGATCGTGTCCGCAACGCAGACATAAGAAAAACCTGCGAAATAGAGGATATCGTTCAGTGGAGTAGATCCAGAAGAAGATACTGGAGGGACCATGTAGCCCGAATGGATGGTGACAGACTCGCATATACAGCCGCCTATGAAATCCCTTCCGGACACCGCCCACCTGGAAGACCGCCTAAGAGATGGAGGGACAGCTGGATCTCATCATCCGACGAGATATGATTTCTGTGTCACAGATCGTCAGATCTATCAAAAGAAGAAGCAAACGATGCGCATGCCGGAGAACGTTTCTGGATTATTTTAAATCTTATTCCGAATATTATTGTGCGACAGTAGCGTAGTTAACAAAAGGAGAACAATTTGGGAATTTTTATTGTTAAATATTTTACCGGTTGCAAATAGTTATAGATATATTTTTTAAATAAATTGTTAAATAGTGCCTATGCGTATTAAACATTTATGTACAATACACGTGACCAAACTCAGTAGTTTGAGTAGGAAGGAAGCACCTTTACACAACCGAAACGGTTACATGACACACCGGTGCCTTTTCGTCACTGACTCCAAAAAAAATACTTTTATATATATACTCACACACCAGAAACTTTTAAATAACGCAGCGGTGCCTTTTCGTCAGTACATTTAATGCATTTCATTTATGACGGATTACAGTTAACATATTGATTCAATCGACTCCAAAAAGAAAACTCATATATTCCAAAAAGAAAATAAATCTTGTTGAAAAACAAATTAATATTAAAATTTTCTAGAAGTTTTATCATATATTATATGAGACATATCCAAATGTGGAAGAAACGAAAAAAAAAACTAAAACTCATCACGCCTTTCTCAGGAGGGAAGTAAATTTTTTTGAAGATTTTAGATGCAAAATTCATTTCAAAATCTAATCTCAATTATTTTAACCCCTTTAGTGCGGTTGGATATATTTGCTGTCCAAAAAATATTTTGAACTGAGGCAGAATTTGGAGCCCATATTAATGTATCTAATAAAATACTTAGGAAACTGAAAATAACATAATCCACAAAATATTAAAACTATTAAAAAATACGATATGTTAAGGATCCTCCATCTTCAGGTGTAGAAATATAATAAAAACTAAACAAAGAAAGACTAATATAAAAAACGCATTTAAAATTCTATACAATAATTTAAATTTGAAAATTAACCTGAAAATGGAGGTATCCTCCGAAACATTAATTTTTACAGTTTTTTTAATATTTTGTGGATTAAACAAAGTTATTTTCAATTTCCTAAGTATATTACTATGGGATTCCAGTGTTATTAATGCCTTAGCGTTCAATAAGTTTGTCTAATAAAACTTTTCATTTGTCTTTTACCACTAAATTGTGGGAAATATTTTAATGAACTGGGAAATTTGTCTTAGCAGCAAATGTAGCCAGTTCAAAAAAGTTTTTTTTTTACTCTAAATGAAGCCAACCGTGCAGTGTAGGTTAAGCCCCACGTTGGGTGCCTTTTTATTCTTTTTTACGATAATAGTGTTTTGCGCCGGGCAATTTGCACATCTGCAGACCAATTTGTCTGTAATGGGCCAATACAGCGTCTCCCCGGCGGCCCGAATCGGTGCTTGCGGGTTGCATCAGCAGGAATGCAATATTATAGCTATATCGAAGTCAAGGCAACGAGGCCGCTGTGTAATTTCACCTCGAACGTACGGCGGGCTTTGTATCGAAATCAAAGCGAATCGAACAAATGATTAACCGAAAGTTTTAGCATTACGTTTTCACTCCGCGTTTACGTGATACGGCGAAAAAAATACGGACACGATCCGCACGTTAGACGGCAAAACGTAACCCAAATAAAGAAATATAGCCTTCTGGGTTCTATAATCACGATACAACAAAGTTCAAGATGCGAAAACGATGTATAAAGCCTAAATCATTATGTGACGTTTGCATAGGAGAGAAGCCAAAGATAAAGTCGACGTTCGTGGCAGAGTGGTAAGAGCTCTTACTTCCATTCCGAAGGTCTCGGGTTCGATTGTGTGATGAATGAAATAGACGTGATGTTGCCCAACCTCTGATACGAGAGAAACAACGAAAATAAGAAGAATGCACTGTTAACAATAAGAGACAAAAAAAAAATGGACGAATCTATTTCTTGAAAAAATTACTGTTGCCTGGCAAGCAAGACACTAAGATATCGCGTGAGGAACACCAGAATAAGAACGATGTGTGAGGCTGAGGATATTATAAGATGGAGTAGACAGTGTATGAGGAACTGGTATGGCCATGTCCAAAGAATGGACACCACCAGACTCCTTATCATTCAAGCTATTTATTTATATCGTTAATAAGCAAGAAAACATTGCAAGTGTTTTTCAATGTTTAAACACTTCTTGCAAACCGGAAAGATTTTTCTGTTTACCATCATTTAAATTACAAACCATTAAGTCATTTTCTCGAAAGTGTAGGCAGAAAATATGGAAATTTCCACTGTTCTAAGCTTCCTTTATATTTGAATAACTTTTTGGAAACGTTGTATTATCATAACACTTTTCACAAACATGTTTCGGGACAGAAACTTCCCTTCATCAGTGTATGAATTTTAACAAAATTAAAGTTAATATTCATACACTGAAGAAGGGAAGTCTGTGTCCCGAAACATGTTTGTGAAAAGTGTTGTGATAATACAATGTTTCCAAAAAGTTATTCAAACGTGAATCCACAACACAAAGGCGAATATAGAATAAATTCCTGGATATTTTTACAAAGTGATACGTACGTTTGTATATTTTTCTTCAAAATTTTAGAAATATGTCAGGATAAAATAGTGTGGCGATCTATTCTCATTGCTTACCCTCCTAAGCAAAATAATTATAAGTCCTAAATGCCTTAGAAGAATTATTAACACAAAGAACAAAGATTCAGCGTTAAAATTGTGTAGAATTTAAGAACCTTGTGTGACGTCATAAATTTTGAAAATGATTTTTTGAAAAAAGAATTATTAGTAAATGATAACACTAATAAACATAATTTATATGCTAAGACATACACAATGGCACAGATGATGTTATTATAGATACAAGGCAATAATAAAAATATATGAAAGGTGCCTTTTATGACTGGCAACTTTAATGTTAACGTGTGAAGTCGTAAATCGTTGTAAGTGTTGTAATTAATTATATTCGTGACTTATATTTAATATTCTATCGCTTCAGTACTACTTTGTCACAAATACTATTATACATTATAAAATGAAAACTATCCGCTAAAGCAAATATGGCAGCATATATACATCTTCTTATTCTTCTTCAGCTTATTCCTGTCCACTCCTGGATAAAAGCCTTTTCCATTTGCATCCACGTCACTCTGTCTTGTGCAGACTGTATCTATGTTATTCTAACATGTCTGTTCAGGTCATCCATCCACCGTAGTTGCGATCGCCCTGCACTTCTCTTTGCCGTCCACGGTCTCCAAGTCAGCAGTCTTCTTGTCCATTTTTCGACCGAAATCGGAAAAATCGACGAGCGTGCATGTTGCGATGTTTGAACGTGTAGGAAACTAGAGAAGTATGTCATCCTCTCCGCACCCACCCGGAGAACGTCTAATTTCTTCATTTCTTATTTTATCTTCTTAAGATATTCGCCAAGCATTTGTCTCTCCAAGATCGTTGTGTGCATTTTAATTTGTGGGCATTATTGCTGGGAGGGTAGTTGTCTTTAACCCTTACCACTCCTTTGTCGAATGCCAGCCGACATCGCTATATGTACGCTACAACTCAGTTGTCGGCTGGCGGCCGACAAGATAAGACTTGCGCGTGCGGTGTATTATCGCGCACAAAACTTACTTTCTTGTTAAAAAAAAAAATTAATTTCACGTTTTAATAAGATTTTGACTGTTTTCCGTTTTTATTTTACTATAAAATAATCCTTGCAACGATATTAACCCTTGCCACTCCTTTGACGAATGCCAGCCGACATCGCTATATGTACGCTACAACTCAGTTATCGGCTGGCGGCCGAAAAGATAAGACTTGCGCGGTTGGTGTATTTTCGCGCAAAACTTGACACGTGTCGTTGTTTCTTGTGATTATTCGTTAAAAAAAACATTTAATTTCACGTTTTAATAAGATTTTAACTGTTTTCTGTTTTTTTTTTACTATAAAATAATCCTTGCAAATTCACATAACCTAAAATGGCGGGAACTTCGCGTGATACGTCGTGCAGAGGAGCGATTTGAGTACAAGCCCCACTTCATTGCGAAACTGGACAAAGGTTCTAAAGACTGTACTGTGTGCAGTAACAGAAAGATTCCAGGGGGAAGACGGGAAGCAGTGTGGTTTTGTGAGATCTGTTCCAGAAAACCTGGTCTGCATCCTGGAGATTGTTTTAAAAAGTACTATACTATGCAAAACTATAAGTAGTCCATAATGTTTTTTGTAAATTGTTTTTTATTTGAATAATAAATCATTACAAATGAAATTTTACCGATTTTTTTTGTAACTGCCTATAAATAAAAAAAAATGCCATTTTTAAAATTACAGTTGGCTGACAAACAATATCAAAAGTGGTAAGGGTTAAGCCGTATGTTAATATTGGCTATAGATGTACGTACTTTGAACATTTTTCTTTTAAATGGACTCTGCTCACTTCGAAAAACATGTTTCATTTTCCCAAAGGCAGCCCAGAGGGTATGCAGTTCGACTGTTAGGTTCTCTTTCCCGAGTTTTATTAAAATTACCTTTATTTTGAAATGGTGCAATCATCCCCAATTGCGAAAATTATTATGAACGTATTTTGTGTTTAAATGGCCATTATGTGATAGAAATAAATAAAAACTATGCTATCAAAATTAAGATTGACATAAATAAAAAAAACGACATTTTAATTGACTAGAAGCATCCAAGTTTTATTGTGAACTTTCGCTTTATAAGGAAAGTTGATTTATTTAGCATCGTGTATACGAAAATTTATGTTGGTTTTGATAGCAATAATTGCTATTAGAAAAGTTATTACACTGTTATACGGGCGGTCCATAATTTCAACCTACCAAAGTTAAAACAATATCCAATACACTCGTAATTACGAATGTGAAAAAACTAAACGGAGGTTAGTAAGTATCAACAATTGAAAATCCTTTTTTTTTAAATAGATATGCCCATTTGGACATATATCCCGGAGAGATACATTTCGACTCTACACAGTTGAAATTTTGAATAAAAGTAATTAAACATTGATCAAAGTCCGCAAGATTTCATATCTGGGTAACGTTCTACGAGAAGAAAAATATCGTCTGCTGCATCTAGTTTGGAAGGGAAAAATAGAGGGCCGCAGGGGGGCAGGGAGAAGGCAGATATCTTGGCTGCGCAATGCGAGGGGATGGACGGGAATCGGAAACGTGGAGGAGCTATTCCGGACAGCGCAGGATAGGGAAGAGTTTACCAGAGTGATCGCCAACGTCGGGGGGACCTGACAGGGCACTTTAAGAAGTCGAAACTGTTTTTAAAATAAACATTTTAATAATGAAAGTACATATAAAAAAAATAATACAAAATATATTTATTTTTATATATTTAGTGGGCTTCCAATTGTGTTTAACGTCGACCGGTTGCAGAAGATGGCAGCAAGCTGTCGAAACCGGTCGACGTCAGACACAAGTGGGAGCCCACTAAATATACAATAAATAAATTTTTATTTATTTTCATTATTTGAAATGAACTTCTACCGAGAAATTTCAATTAAAAATATTATTAAACATTTAATTTTATTCCATGATATTAAAATATATTGTCTCAGCTAATCAAAAAGATAACGAAAATAAATATTGTAAAGATTTTTATATATTAAAAAAAAATACATATTTAAACTAAAATGAATTTCCAATAAGAAATTTTCATTGAGCCATCGATAAAAATAACATAGGAATAACAATAATTATAATTCATTAATAAATACGTCTGTTTTCTAGTAGTTTGATTATATTTTGTGGGAATTACATGTTTCGCTTAATGGAATGTGCCTCAGAAAGGTGAAACAAGTTACTCCCCAAAAAAGTAGAATAAAACTCAAAATGGAGTTTTACATCATTCTTAAAAATCAATAAAAAACGCTTAACTTGGATCTTAATATTTTTTAACAAAACTAAAACTGTCAACACATTAAAGAAAATGGTTTCTATTCATGACACATTCATCTTCTGCTTTTACGCTATACGTCTTCGCTATATTTATTGCAGGGTAACATACATTGATTGTTAATACAAATGCAAATGAACGAACTAACAGTTAAATAAAGGCATAGAAGGTTACCCGCCGCTAACCCGAAGCTTTTATAGGACGCAGCGGCGCCCCTTCGTCAGCTTCGCTCAAACAATCCCTAGGCCCGCCCTCCATCCACGCAGGACCTACTTTTACTGGAGAATGCATCGCCATAGGAAGATTTATGGTTAGTATGTGTGTTTTTCTTAAAAGTAGCTATGAACTAGAATGCGTAACAACCTCATTATTGAAAAACTGCGCCATAGTCTCCAAGGTCGGGTCACTGACCAATAGAGGACTTACCTCTGCGTGACGTCATCACTATCGTCCATCAAACCTACGGACGAGGAAAACTCGACGGGAAATAATAACGCGGACATTAAATAAGACGCGTTTTGCCACAGCGGCAATGCTATCGCGGTAATAGACTCATTGCCCCACGTTGGGCGCCTATTTCGAAACCACAGAAAACCGACGAAATCGCATTAATTTAGGTCGAGTTCACTATGCCTCGGTGGCTAAGAGTTTTAATTTATGAATGGGACCTAATGGAGCGATAACAAACGAGCGGCGGATTTTCATTTGTCACATTGTAGTTTCATAGTTCTTTGTTACGAGTTCACAACAGAAAAACAATGTTTCATTGACTTATACTTTTTCATTGATTTAAGCTTCTTCATCGTTTACATAAAATATTTCACGGACGAAGTTTAATTTATTTATAGCTCAAACTAGCTTACCATCATGCATTTTCTCCGAAGCGGTAAGCCGAGAGGATGGACCGCCACATGCCATTTCTACATCATTTAAATGCACGTACATCTATTTTTCGAACACCTTTCGTGTGTAAGTATGTATTACAAAATAATTTAACGTGCCTTAAGATGATTTAGAAAAAATATGAAGAAAATATATGTAAATGACTTAAAAATAACTTAAAAACAAAGACCGTGGAAACCGTGGCAAGAACAAATCAATCAAGTATTATAATTGTATCTCAATAGAGACGAAGATGCAAATTATTTTGGAAACAGAATATGGTGGTCGAGGCGTTTACAGGACTAATGACCTGCCATTGGTTGGGTTAAACGATTTCGCCCTTCTTACGACCACCACGTCTGACAATTTTTTTCGAAAGGTGTATATATTGAGAAATACTTCACATATTTTAGTTCAATCTACACAAGCGCCATCTATTAAGATTAGACGTAAGCATTAATCCTTAAAAATGATTAACCCGTCATCGGTAAAATCCAGTATTTGTCTACAAATATTTGTATACATTAAAAAAAATGTTATAAACTTTCGTATGAAGCACTTAATTTGTGGTGTGACATTATTACATAAAATAATAATACACTTTTAGAATTTGTATCTAAACCACTTTATTTGGCAACACCAAACGGTTTCGCTCGAGAGAGTGCGCGAGGACAAATATGATGTTAGAATGGTGAGTCATGATCATTAGGGGAAAATTATGGAGAATTTCTAATTGAGAATTTTAGTGGCGGATAGGGGAGTGAATTTTTTTTTGCGAACATTCAAATTTCAAATTATTTTCAATGGGGAACGTGGCTAAAATGAAGCTATGGGGAAATTTTGTTTAATTTTTAATTAAAGGTAGATTATTGTTAAGGGCTTTCTTAATTTTTAATGCTTCCAAATTATCTAATTTTAGACCCGGGGAATTTTTGTGAAGCATTATTATACATTAAATGTCGGCCATGTGAGGAGTCGGAGAAATCGACTTGCATGCTTGACACGATGCATGAATGATGTTGAGAAAGCAGGAGGAATATGTCAGGAAAGAAAAATGTGGCGGTCCAATATTTCTGCCTACCCTATCAGGGAGACGGCGTGATGATTAGTTTGTTAGATAGTTATTTACAAACTTTTTTCTCAAAACGTCATCGACTGTATAATTATTTCGTATCAATAAGTTAACATCTTCTTCTTTTTCTTGTTCCACTGCTATCGGAAGTTGGAAAATATCATGGCTATTTTTTTTATCATTGTGGTGAGTATGTCAGGACTATGTGGTGGTCAATTATTTCTGCCTATCCTTTAAAGAGACGGCGTGATGGTTATTAAGTTAATTCGGATGATTAAATATTTCAAAGCAATCGAATATTTTTTTCTATTTATTAATCGAATCCACCCAACTCTATCGTCTACCCATGGGGTCAAAGCGCCCATTTCTCGAGGGTGACGTCACGACATTATGTTTACTTAGTCGAAAAATGTGTTCACTTCCGGCCCGAGTGTGGTGGAGTCATTCCCAACCAAACAATGTGTTATTTCGATTAATTAATTCTGTAGCGAGAGGAAACACTATTGTTAGGTGTGTATTGAAAACAATAGATGATTTCAGGCGCTCGTCGGGATAAAAGTCACGCAAAGGGGTCACTCGGGGTTTGTTGAGAATAAAACAACGCTTACTACTTATCATTAAGGAAACACGTACATCTATGTATGTATTATGACGTCATAATATAGCTAGTTGTATCGTCTTATTTTTCTTCTTCAGTCTTCTTCCCACCACTGTAAGATATAGGCCTATTTCATATTCTTCCACTCGTTCCTGTCTTGTCCCTTTCGCATCCTGGTCGTTCCAGTTTTTCGGCCAATATCATCGGTCCATCTTTCACTCATTTTTCAGTTTATTTGTTCACTCAAAAGATATTACAAACATAATAATAGTTTAAGGCATCTATTTGAGAAAGGGTAAAGAATCAGGAACGCACGAGAGATGGTTCAACTTTAGGAAGAAAATATACTCTCTAAAATTAAGAGTATTTTTCTTCTGAACGTACTTTCACTAATATGAAAGACGTCGATCTCCGAAGAAAGCTTGCTCAGCAAACTGATTGCTCTTCCCACCGGCATTGTTAGAGGCAGGTTGGTTCTTGCGGCCGGAAGAAAGAACAATCTATGCTGGCGCTGTCGGAGATATCTGTCGGGAACAAAAAGACCTACACCCTCCAGCACGGCTGAGTTTTCGCACCGATAGTTCTTCGCCCTGCTGGATTGTCATACAACACTGTTTTGGGGGGCTCCAGATCTCCCATGCGGTGCAAGAGCCCTAGCCAGCGCAGTCTGTTAATCTTTATAAACTTGACCACGCTGACGTCCTGGTATAGATCGTAGAGCTCTGTGTTGTATCTCCTTCTCCACGTCTGACCATCCTTAATAAGTCCGAAGATTCTGCGGAGGATCTTCCTTTCGAAGCGGTTTATTTTGTTTTCATCCCGTTAAGTGAGCGTCCAAGTCTCCGAGGCATATGTTAGGACTGGTCTAATCAGCGTTTTATAACTTGTATCCTTAGTGTATTGGAAATAATTCTGTAATGCTTTGGATATATTTAAATAAATAAATGAAATAAATAACTACTCCGGTAAAACAAAAAATAAATTATATTTTTATTGAAATACTATTGTAAATGTAAATGTATCAAGAGTATTTATATATTCAATTAAAAAAATTGAATCCAACTAGTATTTTTTTAAAATAAGCGTATCGTTAACCTGTGACTGTGAGAAGTGCTTAAGCAGGGTTCGACGAACGCGTATCGAAAAAAAAATCTAGATAAGATTTTAAATTTCGTGCGAAATAGCATACATACTCGGGAGGATTATAATCACCGACTGTCGAACCATTATCATTAATAGCTTAAAAAAATGAACAAAAAAAAATCACTCACAGAAAACCGTTGACCTTGACTTTATGGCTTTGAATGTAGGCCCGAGACATTCACCACAAAGACGTAAAAAAAAGTCATCAATCTGTTGAATGACTAATGATTATCAGAAATAATCTACTTTAGCTGCCGTGGGACGATTCACAAAATTTATAGGAGGTAAATAATTATTACACATTAAAATGGACGGATTATGTGGTTGATCCATACGGCGCAAGCGCTAGGCAAACTAGACACGCGCTTGCGCAGTCTCTAAAGTCACCTCAGCGCAAACTTCCCAGTAATATTTTTTTCACTTTTCCGTCGACCGCCATCCATAGCGCACGCGGACATCAATATTAATATTAGTAAACTAACCATCACGCCGTCTCCCCGAAGGGGTAGGCAGAAAGAATGAACTGCCACACTTTTCTTTCCTGACATATTTCTCTGCTTCCTCAACATTCATACATCGTGTCATGCACGCGCGTCGTTTTCTATGACTCCTCACATGGCCGACATTCAATATTTGATTTATTTGATCGTGCCACGTTTCCCTCGGTCTTCCTATATGTGTGGTTCCATTTACATCGTTAACATATAATTTTCTTCATTCATTATTTCCATATGTCCAAACCATCTTAATGATCCTTTCATTATTTTGTTCATGACACCATCATTCGCACCACATTCACTTCTTATATTTTTATTCGACACTATATCATACACGGAGTATCCACACATTCGTCTAAGAGATCTCATCTCAACTGCATGTATTCTACTTTTATCCTTCTTTTGCCAGTTCCATGCTTCGCTTCCATACATAAGGGTCGGTAGAAGAACACCATTGTGCACTGCCATTTTAGATTTCTTACTAGGGATTTGTCACAGGAGTCTCAAAAGAGATCAGGTACTACAAGACGCCACCCAGAACAGATAGTCCTGGAGACGCCATACAAAAAGAACCAACCCCAAGTAAGTGGACTTTGAAAAAAAAAGAACAGTTAGTTTTACGGAAGAATGGCATAAAACACACATATTTTTTAGAACGCTTTATAAAAAATAAATCTTTGATACAAAAGAAGATTGCGTGAAAACTAAAAATAGGGCAAAAAGTCTACAAATAACCCAGAAAAGCCGCTCAAAATGTCGTAATTTTATTTTGATTCATACATTATGCACATAAAAATCCCATCTGTTTCCATACTCTTTTCACTCCGAGGGGCTTTACTGGGGGATATCGTTGACAGAATCCATCTCAACCATTACATTATAATAAATATGCTATACATCATGACATCTATTTCAGGATATAAGTCAACATGATGTAGGAGATGCGGAAAAAGGTCGAAGAAAAATAAATAGCCCAAGTGATTGAATCGGCTAGTTTAACCCCCATTGCGCGGCTGACTTGATACGAAGTAAATAAAATGGTCTCGAACTGCGACCGACTACATTTGCAGCCCAGATCTTCATAATTAAGTGAGGGCACTACTTACAAAGTCAGTAACCTCCACAAATTTATATTTTGAGAAAAATGAAGAAATGTGATATTTTTGTTCTGGATATCAGATATAATATGTTTATGGCTTGTACGTGTTTAATTAATGGAAAAAATGAGCATCACCAAAAAAAGTATATTAAAAACAAGAGTAAAACTGAGATAAATTGAATTATAGTTTGGATTTTGCTGACATTTGGAAGTTACCGGATTTGCAACACATAACTTTGGAGGTTACCTACTTTGATTATAATATCAGAGAAAATAATGTTACTGGCAATCTCCGAAAATTCCGACGAAAATGTATTTATTATTGAAAAATGTTTTTATTATTAACAGAGTTTTTACTATTTAAAAAAAGTATTTTAACACGACAATAATTGTTTGAATCGGGGACTGCTATTGGTCGAGACAAAATCAAGATGGCGGCAAGTGGATGTTACTGATTTTGCAAGATACATTAAATATCAAGTCTTATTTTACTTAAAATTAAGCTAGTTATGATCCTAACATTTGCACATAATATACAAAAATACTTTATTAATAATCTACCATTCAAAGTTGGAAATATTTTTATTTTGGAGGTTACTGGCTTTGCAAGTAGTGCCCTCAAGTAAAAAAAGGTGTATTAAAATATGTTGTGTTGTATATTTTCCTAGGAAAACATAAATTTTCTTTCATTTCACTTTTTCTCTCCCATTCCTCATTCTGTCCCACCATCACCAATATATCCATCTGAAATAATTTAATGTTAGGCAATAATTTTTATAAATTTTATATTTAAAAATTATGTAGGGTAGTGTCTCCTTAAGTCAGCCACCCCCAATAGTCAGCCATGTTTCACAAATCATGTTGTAATAAGAAACCCGTTGAAAAATACATATTTTGAAAGATACCCAGTGGTTAGCCGCCTAATTAAGCTTTTTTTTTTAATTCGAGAGACGCCTGGTATTAAAATTCGAAACTAATTCTTTCTTACATTCAGTTGAGGCCAAGCGCTCGATGCAAAAACAGCCATTTTGATTATTTTGATGAGTGTGTTGAGTGTTCGAAAATAAGGTTTTTTAAAGCTGCCTGAAGAATCTGCTATTCACCTAAGGTTTGTCTTACTTCAGAATACTTTTTTTTTTTAATATTTAGTGTATAAACTGATATTTAATTAATTTTACACGTTTTTTTGAGGTGGCTGACTTCAGGAGTCATATTTATCAAACTTCTCCTATTGTCAGCCATATGGCCGACAATAGGATTTTTCTAGTAAGAGTTTAAAAAAAGAGCTTTTTGTTGAATTAGAGAGTTTGTGGCATTCTGCATACGAAATAATCAACAAAAGTGTAAAAATATGCTTGGATCCTATGGTCAGCCGCCTTAAAAGTAAAATATTTTTCGGTGGCTGAGAATAGGATTTTTCGACTCCATATGTCAGCCACCTTATACAACGTACATTTTTATATTGTAGAGCTCATTTTTATTATCGTGAAGAAAATTAGGTAAAATACAAATATATGTATAATAATATCTAGTATTTTTTATGCAGAATGGAACCAAAGAAGCGTTTGTAAGGCCAATATGACGAGAATGCATAATCAACTGCCTTAAAGGCTATCCGAGAAAACAAACTTGGCATTCGAGACTCAAGTCGAACATTTGGAGTACCCAGAGGAACTTTGCAAGATCGTCTTCACGGTCGTGTTGCAGAGGGACATCAACGTATGGGGCCTGATACTGTCTTGACAGAAAAAGAAAAACTGAGCGAATGGTGTATTAATCTGACGAAATGTGGTTTCCTTCGTAAGAAAGAAGACGTTTTTAGATACTGTTCAAAACATGATAAAAAATTCAGTAAGGAAACATCCATTCAAAAACGGTCGGCCCGGTAAAAAGTGGTACGCAGGATTTATTAAAAGAAATCCATCCTTGGTTCAACGTGCACCAGAAGGAATCACAAAGGGGCGGGCGACGGTTACAGAAGAATACATTAGAAAGTGGTTTAGAGAACTGGAAGACTATTTGCAAAAATCTGGAAATGAGAATGTTTTACCTGACCCTGACAGAATTTTTAACGGAGACGAAACATCATTCAGCATGTGCCCCAAATCTGGCAAAGTTATAGCTCCAAAAGGTTGGAAGAATGTATTAGAGGTACAGTTGGGATGTGAGAAGGAAACTATTACAGTTCTTTTAGTTTTTTCGGCAAGTGGGAAAACATCATATCCATTAGTGGTATTCCCTTACAAACGCCCCCCAAAGAAGTAGTTAATAGCATGCCAAAGAAGTGGTGTTTAGGGTTGTCGGATAGTGGATGGATGAGGAACGACTTTTTTTTTTATATGTGGTAAATGATTTTAACAACTGGCTCATAGAAATGAACATTACAAAACCTATAATTTTATTTGTAGATGGACATCGTCACATTTAACGATGGATCTGAGTGATTTTTGTTCTATAAACGGAATTATTTTGTATGCACTTCCCCCAAACACCACTCATCGAATGCAGCCCGCCGATGTAAGTGTTTTTAAACCTTTAAAATCAGTATGGAAGAAAACTGTCAGATTTTGGCATATGGAATCAGACAACGCATACAAGGTTCTTACGAAATCAGCGTTTTGTCCTCTTCGAAAAAAAGTTTTGGAAATTCCTAATTTTCCTGAAACTATTAAAAACGGTTTCAGGAAGTGCGGACTATTTCCATTGAATCCAGACGCCGTAGATTATTCAAAATGTCTTCAACATGCTCTAGAAAATTTAGAATTCAATCGCAAACCGATTGAAATCCTTTCTGTGTCTCACTCTGAAACAAAATACAAACACGCCGAAGAGGTTGTGTCCTTAGCAAAACAGTTACAGCAATATTGCCAGAGATTGTTACGTCATCTTTTTCTGGTCATCTTTTTGTCATTCTCCACTCCCAGTCCTTCCACTTCCAAACAGAAACTACCTAGTGCTATATCTTCGAGCGCATGGAAGTCTTTTATGTCCAGCAAAGAAGAAGAGAAAAAGAAAAAAATTGAAGATGTAAAAAGTAGAAAAAAAGCCCGCCAACAAGCAAAAAAACACTTTAAAAGAGAAGAAAAAGAAGAATACAACTAAAAGAAGATTCTCACAAGAGAAATTTCTCACAAGATAAATTGGGAGAAGAATGGATACAGTGCATGATTTGTAATGGTTGGTATCACGTTGAATGTGCTGGAGCTGAAAAATATGTATTCATTTGTGATTTTTGTTCCTTGCATCTTTAAAAAAATGAATTTATAATATACTCCTTTTTTCCTTTTGTAATAAAATAAACTTTTTGTATAAAAATTAATGTTATAGTAAATAACATAACAACATATAAGTAATATAACAACCATGTACCAAATAGAGCACTTATTGAAAGCAAGTGGCTGGTTACTGGGGCTGTGGTGGCTGGAATTAGGAACTAGGTGGCTGACCATAGGGGAATTGTGTCTTTTTAAATAAAAGTATTTTTATTTTTAATCCGGCGCAAGATATTTTGATAACGAATTTACAATTTTATAGATCATTAATTTAGTTTTGCGTATAAAAAAAACTGTATTATAAAATGTATGATGATATAATTATAAATTGAATTAAGTTTAATCTTTTTCTTAAGTGGCTGAGCACTGGGGCTTTCACCCTACCATGTTTTGTTCTGTTTCGTGAGATTGGGAAATATAACAGACAGACTAAAGTGACAGACTCGCATATACAGCCGCTTATGAAATCCCTTCCGGACACCGCCCACCTGGAAGACCGCCTAAGAGATGGAGGGACAGCTGGATCTCATCATCCGACGAGATATGATTTCTGTGTCACAGATCGTCAGATCTATTAAAAGAAGAAGAAGAAGGGAAATATAAGTGAACGTTAAATTGAATTACTTTATTAGCTTTACATTGACTGGTACGGTCATGTTCAAAGAATAGATACTACCAGACTCCCCTATATTGCATTGCAAAATCAGCCTCATGGGACTCGTCCTCGTGGAAGACCTCCTAAAAGATGGAAGGACAGCTGGTCTACCTCACAGGAGGAGCAACACTATGGAGAACAGACCACATAGGTCTACAATAAGGAAGAAGAAAATTAAACATGACCTGAGGTTCCTCTTGCTTATGTTGGAACTTTGCATTCCTCCAATTAACGTAAGTCCCGCATGGATGGGGGACGGGCCTAGGGGTTGCATTAGCGAATTTGACGAAAGGGTGCCGTTGCGTTGTATAACAGCTTCAGGTAAGCGGTGGGTAACTTTCTGTATTTATTTTTTATGTTTGCGTATTTATATATGTGGGTATATAACAATCGCTGTATGTTACTCTACAATTAATAAATATGAGCTGCAAACAAAGTCGGCCGCACTTTGAAGCCAATTTTTTGGACTGCAAATATACCAATCTGCATTATGGGAGTTAGGAAGCGGTTGTCTGGGATATTATGGCGTAATCGTTAACCAACAAAGCAGTGAAATGAAAGATATTTTAGCGTAGCATGTCATCAACGTAAATCGAATTGTCTTGATCTTAAAAATTGATTATGTAATGATAGAGATCATCTATGATTTGTTCGTGTTGAGCTGTGACTGTATGCTCTACATTTCACGAACAGAAAATGCGATTAATTTCATGGTAGAAGTTCATTGTAAATTTAATGGTAGAAATTATAATATATATAATTAGTTAAAATCCACTAACGTTTGTGTCTTCGACCGGTTTCCGCTGCCATCTTCTGGTTGAGATTTTCACAACAGAAGATGGCAGATGCTGCCGAAACCGGTCGAAGATACAAACATTTGTGAATTTTAACTAAATAAACATTATAAAAAAAATAACAAATTATTTTTATTTTCATAACTAATTAACTACCAATCACGCCGTCTCTCGGAAGGGGTAGAAAGAAATAATGGACTGCCACACTTTTTATTACCGACATATCCCTCAACATTCATACCTCGTTTCATACACGCACGTCGATTTCTCCGACTTTTAATGTGACCGAAATTTAATATTAATCAAACGATTTAACTGAAATCTCTTGACGGAAATTCATTTAAAATAATAACTAAATAAAACGATGTTTTTTATAACTACTTCCACATTTGTCTATTTCGGCAGCGACCGGATCCGCCAGGCTCGCTGGCAGTCGATGCCAGCGAGCCTGAGAAGAAAGAATGGTAAAAAAGTATATTGTTACGATGTAAATGGAACTAGAAATAGAGGAAGACCGAGAAAAACGTGGCACGATCAAATAAATCAAATATTAAATATCGGCCACGTGAGGAGTCGGAGAAATCGACGCGCGTGCATGACACGATGTTTAAATGTTGAGGAATCGAGAGAAATATGTCGGTTAGTTAGTTAGTTAGTTTCAGAATAATATTAAACTAATACGTGGCTAAGCAAATAACAAAAGAAAAACCGAGAAAATAAAATTATTTTTGATGACTAATATGAAATAATTCCTAAAATACACACGTTGATGTATGTAAGACAAGCTCTCATCCAACATTTAATGTTTCTTTTTAAAGTTCACGACATTTAAAGGCCGTTGATATCGAAAGTAAAAAAAGTTGAAAACCGGTTCCGAATTTGAAATAGGACTGTTAAATAGTATTACGTACAACAATAATGTCCATACTTGATACAATAAAACGGCCAATTTGAATGTATTATTTGATAGAATAGCATACTTCAAGAGCATATTTGATAGAACAGCACATTTGAAGAGAATATTTGATATGATAGGATATTTAAAAGCATATTTTTATTGAGGGTAACAAACAGCGATTTCAATACACATACGAGGTGTGGCAATTAAATTCCGAGAATTTGTAAATAAAACATAGCAAATAAAGTTAGCAACCTAATTTTTTTAACGGCCTTCACAGTTATCCCTTCCTAACTCAGAACAACGTTTCCAACATTTCTACCATGATTGGAAGCAGCCTTGATAGTCCTCTAAAGTTAGGCCTTTCAAGACGACGGTAGCAGCCTCCTGGACGGCCTCCACACTGCCATGATGGGTTCCTTTGAGGTGACTCTTCATTTTAAGGAAGAAGAAGAAGTCACTGGAGGCCAAGTCGGGGTTGTAGGGTGGATGCGGTAATGTTGGGATATTTTTTTTCGCCAAATATTCCCTCAAAATCAAGGAGGAATGAGCCGGCGCGTTATCATGGTGCAATTTTGGGTCGTTTACGGAAAACAGCCGCTCCAAGACTTCAACATAGAACTTTCCAGTCCTTGTCTAGCCGTCAGAAACGTATTCACGGTGAATAATGCCATGAATATCGAAGAAAATGATCAGCATTGCCTTCAGTCGTGATTTTGACATCCTTACTTTCGTTGGGCGCTCCCCACCTTCTTCCACACACTGTAGGCTTTGTCTACGGGTCTACAGACACTCATCTCCATACACCTGCCGTAATATTTGTAGAATTTCTGCAGGTTTTACACCAGTTACGACAAAAATCTGATCACAGCATGTTGCTTAAAAACTGAGTCAGTCATTTCTGCGACCGAGTTAAAAAACTTGTATCCGAAAAACACACGTAAAAAATGAACCAGATGCCCGATTACCATGAAATCTTCGATGCGACTGAGTGGAAAGACCTATCTAACCAGGCGCATCACCAGCCAGTCATGTAGTGTTGCCAGTTCGCACGCCACAACTAAATTCTCGGAATTTAATTGCTACACCTCGTATACAAACAGATACAAGGCAGGCATATATACAAACATATCAAGATATACAAGGCATGCGTTCGCCCCATCATGACGCTTGGAATAGAGGTCAGAGCCGATACCAATAGAACAAAGAACCTTCTTAGGGAACCCTACGCTCCATCGCAGGCAAAACCCTCAGAGATCGGATCAGAAATGAAACGATAAGGTCTGTCTGTGGTGTTGAAGACATAGTGAGATGGGGAAGAAGCAGAAGGCACTTTTGGAGAGACCACGTGGACCGCACGGAGAATACAAGAATGACAAAAATTGTTAAAGATGAAAACCCAAGCAGCAAGAGATTACCAGGAAGGCCGCCGAAGAGATGGAGAGATGGCTAGACATCATCATCCCAGGACAGCCCACCGTCACAAATAGGTCATACGACCTAAATTAAGAGGAAGAAGAAGAGGAAGAAGAAGAAAATATATAAAAACACATAGAGAGATCAAAACATGGCTAAATACGTTATTGTTACACCTGATGATGTCGACATAGGTTGACGAAACAGCTATTGCGTAAAATAAAAATACAACTGTGATACATAAAATAAAGATATTTTTTTTAATTTAACAGCTTATAATGTTAAAGTATCATAGTGTTTCGGCCAAAACAATGGACTATTGATAATTAAAATTTCTAAAAAATATATTACATAATAAAATGAGAATAAAAATCATGGTAGCAAAATGAAGAAATTCAATTTTCCAAGCGCTCGCTAGGACTATGCGCGAGATGGAATTCAATCAAGTTAGGTCGTAAAGAAAGCGGTACGGTTGCAAAAATAATAACATGCATATTTCGCATTCCTCATACAATGTTCCCCCTCCGCTGAGTGCGAATGTGCTCTCTGTGTGTTGCCAGAACAACAAAAAAAATCGAGAGTGAATAAACCCAATGCGGTACCTACGTATCCCGAGAAGCGCGAGCGAAGCCGCTCGGAGTATTCAAAAAGGCATTTAGTATTAAATTTTAAACCAATGTACGCTTAGAGTTTGCATGATATACCCGAAAGCATGACTGACAATTTAACGCAAATCTGCGATTCAAACGAGCCTACATTTATTTATTTATACATGATACACAAATGAGACATAACTAACTAACTAACTAACTAACTAACCATCATGCCGTCTCCCCGAAAGGGTAGGCAGAAAGAATGGACTGTCACACTTTTACTGATGCGGCACTCCATCCTTCTCTTTTCGCCCCGCGGGAGACGCGGTGTGAGGGGTTGCGAACCTCATCGCCACCAATAGGCATCTCCCGCGCACACTTCGATCGTCCAACACCAACAAAATAAATTGAAAACAAATTATATAAAATTCAATGATATAAAATAAAATAACAAAATAAAAATAATTTAACACAAAATGTTCTTTTTAGATGGTGCACATATTGTCTATTTAATTTATGTTCCACGTATCCTCCGTTTTTTTTAATTTAGCACATAATGTTTTTTTTCGATGTTGCACATGTTGACATGGACGATCCGTACTTTTGTGTTTATTTAATTTATGTTACACGTATCCACCGTTTTTTAAATTAGCTGTAATTAGAGACATTACAAACGAAAAACATTTAGGCGACTCATTTGGACACAAAACGGTGTTACAAACATAAGATAAAACAACATGAGACCAAAAAATCACACACATCAGAAGGAATCCAAATATGTCGACGTCAGTGAGGCGGTACTCTTTCCATAATTTGTAATATTTTTTTATGAATACTGCCTCACTGACAATGAAAATGTCCAAATCCGAGATGATTAGATTTAGCGTCCGAATTGCTCTTCCTACTGACATTACTACTAACATTAGAATATGTTACGCAAATGAGCATTTCGAAATCAATAAATAAAATAATTG
Organism: Lepidostoma basale; assembly: GCA_022606425.2. Classification (NCBI taxonomy): domain Eukaryota; kingdom Metazoa; phylum Arthropoda; class Insecta; order Trichoptera; family Lepidostomatidae; genus Lepidostoma; species Lepidostoma basale. Next base: position 423,842 of record JAHDVF020001001.1, on the reverse strand, counting down.
TGTTCTTCTACCGACCGTTATGTATGAAAGCGAAGCAAGGAACTGGCAAAAGAAGGATGAAAGTAGAATAAATGCAGTAGAAATGAGATCTCTTAGACGAATGTGTGGATACTCTGTGTATGATAGAGTGTCGAATGAAAATATAAGAAGTGAATGCGGTGCGAATGATGGTGTTATGAACAAAATAATGAAAGGATCATGTATTCAGAAAAATGAAAAACTAAATGAAACGAAAACACCTAAATCTCAAACTAGTAAAAAAAAAGCGCCGCAACTTATGCAGTACTTTTGTTTCTTAAATTCAAATTAAAAACTCTATTGGAACACTCGGAGAGTAAAAAAAAACAATTGTATTCACACTGCGGTAAAGTAATTACAAATGAAACTCTCAACTCGTATACAGATTTACGAAAATGAAGAAATTACTAACGTTGTGCAGCCATGAAATTAAAGTGTGTCCAGTGCGAATTCGCCGATCCGGTGGCAATACGAAATTCTCTGCGGAAGATTTTACTGAGTCATTTTTATTTTTAACATTTTCAGATTGTTTATGGGAAGCCGATGTACGTGACCTTATTGCGAAGAATCTTAACCACCCAGGACGATATGAAGTAAGATTTAAAGGCATCATATATATTGTGAGTGGATTTCATAGTATTTTATTAATAATAACCCAAACATATTTGATAACAGATATCATTGATCACAAAAAAGAAGTGAAGTGCAGAATAGAGATTGCGAGAGCCGTATTCAATGATATGAGACCATTCTTCTGCAATGACAACATCAACTCAAAATTGAGACAGAGGATAGTCAAGTGCTATATTTGGTCCATTTTACTTCACGAAGTGGAGACCTGGACCCTCAAAGTGAATACAATGAACTGTATAGAAGCATTTGATCGCATAATGTTGCGGATCCCATGGACTGACATGGTCATCAACAATGAGGTGTTACATAGAGCTAGAGTAAAAACTACGAGTGATCCAAAGAGCCATGGATAGAGCCATGTTAGGAATAAGCCTAAGAGACAGAGTCAGAAACGATACGGTGAGAGAAAAAACAAAGATCACTGACATCATCCACCGGGTGGCGACTCTAAAATGACAATGGGCAGGTCACGTAGCTCAGATGAAAAGTGGACAAGAAGACTGCTGACCTGGAGACCGTGGACGGCAAAGAGAAGTGCAGGGCGACCGCAACTACGGTGGAAGGATGATCTGAACATACACGTCGGAATAACCTGGATGCAGTCAGCACAGGACAGAGTGACATGGAAGCGAATGGAGGAGGCTTTTGTCCAGGAGTGGACGGGGATAGGCTGAGGAAGAAGAAGAGTAAAAAGATAATTGTTGTCTAATACAAAAACGAGAAAAATGACAAAAATACGGTCTGCTGCACTACATCATAAAAGGGAAGATTGAGGATAGGCGCGGTGTGGGAAGACTCCAGATGTCCTGGCTGGAAAACATCAAAGAGTGAACCGGAATTCGGGGGGTGGAGGAGTTGTTCCGGCTAGCACAGGGCAGTTAGACCTACGCCAGAGTATTAGCCGACCTAGAGGGGACCTGACATCGAACTTTTAAAATAACCAGAATCGGGTGGTGGTCTAGGGGATAGAACTCTTGGCTCCTGATCCAGGGGACATGGGTTCAAGCCTGGACAAGACCAGATTCCTTCTTCATAATAATGAGCTATTTTATGCTCACATTGAAGATTGTAAAATAAATTCTAATATCATTGATTAAAATCCTTGGTATTAGTCTTTTTTAAAAAAAAAAAATTTTACATTAATTACTTTATGTAGTTTTCCGGGGATCCTCAAAAACAAAACTTCATTAATAAAATAAGAACACAAAATAATTAAAAGAATTGTGAATATAGTGAATTTCATCTCCACATAGTCTGAAGCTACATCAAGGGTACGTAATTGCAATTTTATAATAAAAAATTCAAACTTTTTAATCTCCCCATAGTTTTGCCCTAAATGTTCCGGATGAGGTTTTCCATGGTTTTCGCGGCTGTAAGGCGAATGTAGGAACATGTGTGGATAGCCCATGAACCATAGAGCTTGACTGAATAAACTCTGTACAGTTAAAATTAAACACTTAATATCCAAATAGAACTTAATAACAACTAGTAACATCCTAGAGACAATCACCATTTGAAACCAATAAAGGAAAAAAAGTGAACCATTTTACTTTTCTCTCATGACAAACAACTTTTTGTTTTTGTAACTCTGACGAAGTTCTGGCAGGAGCGAAACCGGTTGGTTCGATAAAACCAAATAAAGTGGTGTAAGTGGTCAAAGTACACAAGTGTTATAAATTATATTAAGTGCTTCATATGAAAGAAAAAATGTTACCTTTATTCGAAATCCTAAATTCTAATATTAAAATACATCTCGGCTATCGACAGACTTGTCTTGACATCTGTCTTCAATCCACCGCCTGTCATCCATTGTTGAACGTTGCCACTCTCAACCATCCACGTCCAGCAATCCTTACAATATCATCGGCCCAGCTGACGTCGTTGCAGACGTAAAGAGAAGATATTCCGGACTTACCTGTAAACAAAGAAAACAAAACTCATTAATATCAATTATGCGTGGTAAAATTTCGCAACGCTTTTAGGCTTAAGATATACGAGAGATGGAAAATAACAGTCCACAAAGGTACGCAATAATTAGAAGCACAGAGTAGAAACGACGCCGTAGAGAGGAGAAGAAAGGAGAGACCACCAGAAGACGGTGGCGGTTTCACTATCAACGACTTTTCTAGATGCGCCTAAGCATGTGAGTCCAGGATTGAACCCCATAGCCATTAGCCATATTCCTACAGTATTCCTTGGATACAAAGGAAAGCTGATGATGATGACACGAGAGATACACATTTTTTATAGGAACATTTAAAGATATTTTAGATAATTGAGATATACCATTAATCCTTCGATTAAGCAATACAATGTGGTATTGTAGAGACTAAGATTATAGTTAACCATACAATAAAATAAACGAGTTTCGGGGATAATGAGGTAATATTCGGGAGCCGCGTTTCTATGAAAGCTCGCGTGCTCGGGGTTCGTTAAGTGGGGCAAAATTTCGTTTTACGAAGACCGCGAACACGATACAATCGCCATTTATTTGTCGCGTTTGCCTTAAAACCACACACGTAATGTGAGACTCTCGAGCGTTTCCTAACGAAAATCACCCGGAAAACTTCGACCGGAAGAGAATAAAGAAAATGGATAGATTGAAAAGAAAACTCGGCCACGTGAATTTCATTCGTAGTTTTTCGGGGCGTTCCCCAGGGGTCGAAAGTTGGTCCTCTTTAATTTAGCATCAAACAAGTTAATTTAACTAAAATATAACATACAATTGTTTAATTTACCTGGTACCACACATTGTTTAAAATATAAAATGCTTTTTAGAAGTCATTTCGAAGTTGAAAATAAAAGTAAAACATATTTTTAACGGAAGTGAATTCAATAGTCCATTGTTTTGGCCGAAACACTATGATATTTTAACATTTAAAAAAACTGTTAATTCAAAAACTTTGTTTAATATCACGAATCGTTTTTATTTTACTTTACGACAGCTGTTTTCATCAACCAATGTTGACATCATCAGGTGTTACAAAAATATATAACAAATGTCAAAAATTTTCGTAATTTTTCGAATCTTTGTGTATTTGTTCCTAAGTCAATTTGAATAATCTATTTGATATAATTTTGAAGTTCTTGCTGAAATTTAGTTAGGTACCTAAATATTTTAATTTAAAGAATGTTTAGTTACTGTTTATAGGAGAAAATATTAAAGGTAGAAAATATAATAATAATAATAATAATAAAATAGTAAAAATAATAAAAATAATAAACAATAATAAGAAGGAACAATTACACATAGTATATAGTCAAAAACAATAAAACACGATAAACAATAACAGGAAGTATTAATAGGAAAGGTAACAAAAGTTGAAGGTAATATTATTATTTTTTAGCAAGATTGTACAGGGGAAAAGTTTTTAATGTACTATATACTAATGGGGAATAAGAAGGAATTTGGTTATTTATAACATTAAGTTTACATTTTTTGGCCTTTAAAATTTCTAAATTTTCTAATTTATCTAATTTTTGAGGATTATTTGCTATATGTAAAATTTTTGTATTTTTGGTCTCGAAATGATGGTCAAAATTCACGCAATGATTGGCCATTTATTTAGGGAGTGAATTTATAAACAAAAGGAAAATACCATAAGCAATATCTAAACAACGCTATATAGATTGCTTATTAAAAGGCGGGAATTAAATTTCATAGATCATGAAAGATGAATCTATATAAAAGAGTATGCAAGAGTTGTACGGTCAAAGCCAGTTACATTAATAGACTTTTTTTTAAATTTAAATTTGTATATCAATGATCGATCTTGGCTCTCTTTACAGTTAGACAATTAAGATAGGATGTGGACATAAGTCCAAGATCGGGATATTATTTTTTCCCGGTAAACATCTAGGGGAGGACCAAGAACACTTGTCAAAGACATGGCATAGCTGAGAGTGAAGTTTATAATGAAAGAATCTACTGCCTAAAAACAAGGATTCGAGGATACTCTATTAGCTCACTTGGGGAGTGAGTTGGGATAGTGCCAGTGAGTAGAAGAATAACGTTAGATATTTTATTTAATACTACTTCTCGGCGCTATATCCCGGTGTGGAACAAGGCCTCCTCTACAACAGTCCTCCACTAGCTTCTGTCCCTGGTCATCGTTCTCCGTTCTACATTTCTTACTAAACTTTATAGTCGAACAACATTTAACCACGCGAGGAAACAAAGAGCAAAAAACTCTTTCAACACAATAGAATACAAAAGCTTGCAGTAGTTTACTTGCATCGCATGCTAAACACATATTCATTTAAAGCTTTTATATCTAGAGCAGAGGGAAGAACCAGCAGGAAAAGCATTGTAAGCTTTAGCAACGTAAAGATATCTCAGCAGAATGAGTTTCCCGCCGATGTGTGACCTCAAATAAGGACGCCCTCACAAGGACGCCTCGATTACACCCCCGGGTTCGTGATGTAACGAGCCATTTAATACTTTAATTACACAGCAAGGCATCCCGTGTAGCATAATACAATTATTTATGGATCAAAAACAACAATTTGAGCGGGGGTCCCGTGACCCGCTGGGATTCTAACCTCATTATCAAAATGGCGAAATATGCTATACGAGTTTGGCAGGTTTGATACAATTTCTTGGGTTGTGTACTGCAGATACTTGTCAATTATTCATAGAAGACATCAAACAAGCTCTAATGTGGATTTAACAACGCTTATGTATTATAATATTATAATATTACATACAACATTATTCTTAACTTGTATGAAATATAATAAGAGACATGATCCACCTGGTGACTACTTTATAATGGAAATGGGCAGGGCATGTCGCTAGAGCTGCAGACGAAAGATGGACCAAAATACTGCTGAATTGGAGACCTAAAGACACGAGAAGAAGAGTAGGAATACCACAAATGAGGTGGAGGGATGACCTGGAACGATACGCTGGGGTGCTATGGATGCAGACTGCGCAGGAGAGATCGACATGGAGGAGGCTTTCGTCCAAGAATGGACGGTGATAAGCTGAGGAAGAAGAAGTGATATTATAATATTACATAGGGTCGAAGCACCAGTATTTGACCGCCCCCCAGTAAATGACCGTTGGTTAATAAAACAAAATATAATAAGAATTGCTCTATGTGTCCAGTCAAAAAACTTTAATCCCAAGAAACTATGACAAAAGAGGTAGGCAGAGACAACTGTTGGTAAGAAACAAAACTATCAGTTTTGAACTGTGCCTTGTCAAACGGTAAAAGTGCGTCTTCCCGTTGTTGTTTTGAGATTGTTAGTAGTTTTTTTATAAGGAAAAGTGTGGTAAGTGTTTTTTTAATGTTATTTCTTATGCAATTCTTTGAATATTTACATATTTGTATATGTTAGGGTGTTTTATAATGTGACAATGTAACAAAATCTATGTATTGTATCAATATAACCTGTAGTGGTCATTTACTGGTGATTGTGCTATTTTTTAGAGAAATATTAATTTTAATAGTAATACTCATATTTCAATAAAAAAATTTAGAGAATTTAGAGAAGTTAATGTGTTTTTTATTATTTTATTTTATTTTGTACACTGAAATAATGAAATTAATGCCTTTAATGTGGATTTCAGTACAAGCTGAACCTTAAACGGTCATTCATTGGTGCTTTGACCCTACCACATTATTCTTATAATACAGATATAAGAATTGAATGCAGTTCGAATGAAAGCGTTATGAATAAAATAATAAAAGTTTCATTGAGACGATTTGGACACATTGAAGGAATGAATAAAGAAATATAGATAAAAAAATATACTAATCATAGTGGAAACCTTCTTATTAAAAATGTATAATTGTATTACTAAAGTATAGCAGGGGAACTAAAAGATAATGTTACCTAACCTAACCTAACAAAACAATTAAAAGAGGTATCGTAGAATCCAAGTCGGCATCTTATTCAACTTGCTGTAGAATTAAGAATCTGATATTTCAGGATTCTCCTACTGTGAAGCTAAACTTCAGCAATCTCTCCATCGTTTCGAGGGTCTCCTTAATGTATTAATCCGGATATTCCATAAAGAACCATGTATGGAATTATTATGGGATACATTCTCTGGACATGTTGGTACCAGTACAGTCATCTCATTTGACCACATCATGAACCTCGCAGACCTCTCGGATTGTGGTATTCCTTACACGATCAGGTAGAATCTTCCAAAAAGAGTACGTAGTGTTTTCATTTCTGTTGTCCTCATAATACTTTTGATCTCGACATTGTTAATCCTCATCTCAAAAGCCATATATGATGATAGATCGCCCACAGTTCTTATAAATTGCATTCTATGCTCTCTGTTCATTTTATTTATATACTTTATCTATCTGTTCATCTCAATGATTTTTTTTCTTCAGCCTTCTTTCCTCCACTCTGCTGAAGATAGGCCTCTTCCATTTTTTCTCTTATTCCATTTTTCTTAATGTCTTGTTTGGTCTCCCTAAGAATGCAGATGATTGCATCATCTTAAAGTCGTATTCTCTTTTTTACAATGATATGAATGTTATATGTGACAATTTTTCTTCTTTTTCGGCGTTACAACCCTTGGTGGGTCTTAGCCTCCTCCAAGAAACGTCTCCATCTCGTCCTGTTTCTGGCCGCCACTTTCGAGTATTGCTGCTACAAGACCTTACAGTCTGCCACGGCACCATCCAACCATCGCAGTCTCGGCCTCCCGACGCTTCTTCGCCCTACTGGATTGTCAAACAACACCCTTTTGGGGTGCTTCAGATCCCCCATGGGGTGCAAGTGTCCTAGCCATCGCAGTCTGTTAATCTTCATAAACTTGACCACGCTGACGTCCTGGTATAGATCATAGAGTTCTGTGATGTATCTCCGTCTCCACATCTGTCCATCCTCAAAGGGTCTTAGATTTTCCTTTCGAATACGAGTATGTGATAATTAAATCTAGATGTAATACCCGCATATCGGAGGCGACACTTTGAGTCTAAGACAACAAACCGCGAGTGACATAAATAGGTTGGGATATTTGACGGTATTCCGAGGCCAATATTTCATGTAATTCAGTGACATAATCACCCCGAAAGCACTCGCTTTACATGACCTCGGAAACAGCCCTGTTAATGATTTCCAATGGAAAATTTCCGACGAAACAGAGGCACGCCGTAAATGCTTTTGTCAGCATGACGGACAAAAATATTGAACAAGCTAAGTAGAGTCAAATAGAATCAACAAGTGCTTTGTATTGGGGAAATTCTTATTTAATATTCGAAGAAAAATTTACAAAATATTTTTTTTTTTACAAACAAATACTTTTTAATGAATAAAAAACAATGTTCTTTTTCATGTATAAGAGTTTATTTTTCTCGGCGTGTTTTGAAATTTACGTAACATCCGTAGAAAAAATAAAATGTTAAAAACTTTTCTTGGTTGAAATAATATTTTTATTCTACGGTGTTATAAATATTATATAATAAAATTTAATATACTTTTTTGTTATTTTGCTATTGTTTCGATACCCTTTTTTTCTAATAAGGATGATGTAATCACAACAACAACAAGAAAACATCTCTCCGGAAGGGTAGGCAGAGAAAATAGACCGCCGCACTACTCTATCCTGATACACCTCTCAAGCACCTTCCATATTCATGCAGCGAGTAATATACGATCAATTGTTACGACATCTAAAATGGTCGATTTAATTTTTTTAAATAATTTGGCTTTGTCTTCGCCGAGACTGTATTCCATTTACATCGTTAACGTATACTTTCTCAAACATTTTTTTCCATTCATGTGCACCATATGTCCGACCAAAGCAGTAATCCTCTCATAATTTTGTTCATAATACTTTCTACCGCTCTACATTCCTTCCCGATATCAGCATTTGATCTCATCTTTATCGCATTAGTAATTGTATTATTAAGGTTTTATGTGAATCACCAGCTGTTTTTTCCAGATACATCATGTCATGCACACACTTGATTTATAATTATGATAAAGTACTTTTTCCAGAAGTTTTGTTAAAACATTTTATATATCTCACCGGTGGCGGTACTCTCATAGAAGCCCTTAAGCCCGGCTTGCGTAAGAAATTTTGAATCAAAACCTCTTCTGGCTTACAGAGGTTCAGCTCTTGTGGCTATTCCTCTTACGTCTGATAGAAACATTGTTGGAAGGTGATTTGGTGGGTTTTTGGTTTATGTGGAGGCATGATTACTTAGATTTAGGGGTTTTGATTCAAAATTTCTTACGCAAGCTTCTGGGCTTCTATGGGAGTACCGCCACTCATCTCATGCTATTGTCTTATTATTTGTGTATGCCTTGTCTTATTTTATACCTATGTGAATTGAATTGTGAATTGTTTTTTCTTTATGTAATGCTATTGTATCGTTTTTATCTGATTTGTATATCTTTTTTATCATATGTGGTTTGCTTTTTTGTTGGTTTTTTCTTTGTCTCATGCTATTGTCTTATTATACCTGATATGAATATTTCTTATTTGTCCTTTGCTATTGCCTTGTTTTACCAAATTCGTATGTTTCTTTATCTTACATTGATGTCTTGTTTTGCCTGAGGGTTCTTTACACCTAGACTGGGTATAATACAGTTGAGCTGCCAGTGTTATGTACTGAGGCATCTAATATGATTTAATACTTTTTTTTATTACTTATCATTACTATAAATTAGATGCTATGTTTGTGTACCAACAATAAATAAATAAATAAGATACGTTTTTTAGAAGATTTGTTATCATAAATACTGCCGAAAACGCTAAAATTTTACATACATGCCCAAAAAGTCAAAAACTAGACAAAATAGAAATTTTAGAAATAAATAGGCTAAAATACAACACCTCTGACCAAGTAGTTCTTAATGACCAATTACTGTTGGTTTACTCCCCGTTGTTATACCCAATATAAACAAATAAAAAATATTCCTAGAATCGATTACTGCCGAAAAATGGTTTTGTTTGATTCCAGACCTTAGCAGCTATATGGATGGGTAAAACCGAATAAGGCGATGCCAACCTTACGGACCAAGAACTATAACATATAAGATTTAAATTCAGTATTAATAAAAACAAAATTACCAATTTTTCAAACATTATATATGAATATGTAAGCGATAATAAAATTTTAAATCCATTGTATTAAATACGAACCTCCTTGAATACCTGTAATACCAATATTTAAATTCAGTTAATTTTACATAAATATTTGAAGATTACTTTTGTATAGAATCATGTTGACCACCCCTGATCTGTACCTGACCAAGTTTACAATAGTGTCACCAGTCTGTCGATGCCAGCGAGCCTGGCGAAACCGGTCGCTGTCGAAATAAAGACAAAAGTGGAAGTTGTTAAAAAACATCGTTTTAATTATATTTTTATGCTTTTATGTTATTTAAAAATTCTTTATTTAAAAAAATGCGGGAAACTTTAAGAGTATTCACACATCGACATATTTATAATGATCGTTGAATATTGCTAAAAAGACAATTTAGACGTTTTTAACGATAAATTTGGTTACTAACAGCAGTCGTTTATACAAATCTCGACACGGTATTGTTCCGTTAAGTTAGGTTAATTTGTTTAATAAACAGGCAATCATGCGATTCCTTTGTGCATGGACATATCCTTTGTGCGGATAACATCCATGCAAAGAGCGGGAACATAGCACCACTAATCACCCAGAGGGTAAATCGCCCAGACAGAAGCACACATGGAACAAGATTCTCTGAATTGATGGCAATTAGAGACATGCGAATAATTCAATTATTCAATTTTCTTATGCATATTCAAGAAACATGGTGTCTGATTTTAGGATAAATTAAACTATTTAAATGCCAGTGAAGTTTAGAGCTGCCAAAAAGGATGAACAACAACAAACCATCACGCCGTTTCCCCGTAGGGGTAGGCAGAGAGAATAGACCGCCACACTATTCAATCCTGGCACACCTCTCTAGCTTCCTCCACATTCATACAGCAGGTCTCCAACGACTCTGTACTCCATTCACACCGTTAACGTATACTTTCTTAAGGCATTCTCCTGTATGCCTAGGAAACATGGACCCCATACAGAAGACACATACAAGTCCTAGAGCGATATCACCAACGCTGTCTACGTAGAATCCTAAATGTGAAATGGCAGGACAAACGGACAAATGACAGCATACTTGCTGAGGTCAATGACAAGTATTGAGGCTGCCATTATTTAGAGACAACTGCGCTGGGCTGGTCACGTCATCAGAATGCCTGAGACAAGACTCCCAAGGTAGATTATGTACTCTCAGTTTACCCAAGGCAAACGCTCACACGGTGGTCTGAGGACACGCTTTAAGGACTCCCTTAAAGTAAACCTACAAATGACTAACATCGACTGTGATTGCTGGGAAAAGACTGCAGAAGACTGACCGAGGTGGAGAATAACAGTACATAAAGGCGTGCAAGATTTTGAAGCAAAGCGCAGAGATAACGTCGCTGAGAGGAGGAGGAGAAGAAAGGAGAGACCACTGGACCACGGTGACGGCTCCATTACAATCGTCTTCCCCTGTCCCAGATGCCCCAGAATTTGTGGGTCCAGGATCGGGCTCTTCAGTCACTTGCGGACCCACAACCGTGACGGACAGTCTTCCTCGGATACGAGAGACAGCCGATGACTTTTTTTAACCATTCTTCTTTCATTCTTGAGTTCATTTGATCAAACAAACTGAGTGATCCCTTCATAGTTTTGTTTATAATACTGACTTCCGCTCTACATTCCTTCCCTATATCAGCATTTTAAATTCTGTCGTACATCTTATTTTTTATTTAATTATTCAAATAAAACTATTCAATTTCAAATAATCATTTCTAGCAGTAACCCTGCATTTATATACAGCGTTAATAACCGTAGCTAGGCCAAAATATCCCTGCGGATATACAAACGTCGGCGGAACAAGATATCTAGATTCGATAGCAATTATAGTGCGATTGGGGAATGTCATTAGAGCGTTTGACCAAGATATTGGAGGCCCTAGCAAAGCGGAGAGAACCCAAAGCTACCCAAGTATTGATGACTGTTTAGGGATTAGTATGTAGACTGATGTAACGCCGCTAATGAGTTTTATCTTGATAACATTAGGTACATATAAAATTAATAATAAATAAACTACTACTACAAATCATCGCGCCGTCTCCCCGAAAGGGTAGGCAGAAATAATGGACTGCCATACTGTTCTTTCCTGATATCTCTCGCTTCCTCGTGTTATGCACGCACGCCGATTTATCTGACTCCTCAAATGGCCGACATTATATTTGATTTATTTGATCGTGTCACGTTTTCCTCGGTCTTCCTCTCTTTCTGGTTCCATTTACATCGTTAACATATACTTTTTTTACCATTCTTTCCATATGTCCAAACCATCCTAATGATCCTTTTATTATTTTGTCCATAACACCATCATTCGCACCGCATTTCTTATATTGTATTTTCATTCGGATCATACACATAGTAGCACACATTCGCCTAAGAGATCTAATTTCTACTGCATTTATTCTACTTTCATCCTTCTTTTGCCAGTTCCATGCTTCGCTTTCAAACATAAGGGTCGGAAGAAGAACACCATTGTGCACTGCCATTCTAGATTTTTTGAATAGGTTTTTTTTTGCGATGACAACTTTAAGTACACCATTCACTTTGTTGCCTGCCCCAACCCTTCTTTCAATATCCCTCTCCACTGCCTGTAAACATACTACATAAATAATAAATTATAAAAAAATGAATTGATAATTTTTTTAAATGTATATTTGATTGAAATTCTCTCTCGCTACCATCTCCAGAAGGGCAGTAAGCTGCCGAAACCGACCAAAGACACAAACATTAGTGGTTTTTAATTAAATACATTTTTTTAAATATGCACAAATTATTCTGTAAAATAAAGAGAAGCCGTGGAGGAGCAAGGAAAACGTGGCATAACCAAATTAAATAAATAAAAAAGACGGTCACAGTCGATGTCGTAAAATAGACGAGCGTCCATTTTAGGAGGAATCTAGAGAAGTATGTCAGGACAGAACAGTATGGCGGTCCTTTATCTACCCTTCCGTGGAAACGGCGTGATGGTTAGTTATTTAGTTAGTATTTTTGCTTATGTACAGTATATACAAAAGATTTTGAATAAAATTTGTAAAACGAAAAATAGTAAAGGGTCTAAATGAATCGCAAAAAAATATATAAATATATTGATACATAATCATAGAGGCAGAAAAATCTAATTTTTCCAGACCAGATATTGTATTTTTGATTGGCAGAAACGCTTGTGGTAAAATAGAAGTCAGAACCCGACAAACCGTTGGGTTTGGCGTTTTACCCTCTTCAACTTCTCCGCTCACAGACACGGAATCCATTATTATCACGGTGTCATGACGTTTGATAACGCGACAGTGGCGCACTTGAAAATAATAAAATCATAAAAAAAAATCTCCTCGAAGGGGTAGGCAAAAATAATGGATCGCCCCGAAGGGGTAGGTATATATGACAAAACAATATAAATACGAAACTTATCCATAACACAAGAAATACGTAGGAAAACTACCCATTCATACCATTCACTCTATTGCCTGTCCCAACCCTTCTTTCAATATCCCTCTCCACTCGCCCATCCTAATATTTGAATGTATTTTATAAATGTTGTTCTTCTACCGACCCTTATGTATGGAAGCGAAGCATGGAACTGGCAAAATTATGATGAAAGTAGAATAAATGCAGTAGAAATGAGATCTCTTAAACGAATGTGTGTATATTTTGCGTATGATAGTGTCGAATGAAAATATAAGAAGTGAATGCAGTGCAAATGATGGTGTTATGAACAAAATAATGAAAGGATCATTAATATGGTTTGGACATATGGAAATAATGAATGAAGAAAGAATGGTAAAAAAAGTATATTTTAACGATGTAAATGTAACCAGAAATAGAGGAAGACCGAGGAAAACGTGGCACGATCAAATAAATCAAATATTTGAATGTCGGCCATCTGAGGAGTCAGAGCAATCGACGCGCGTGCATGACAAGATGTATGAATGTTGATGAATCGAGGGAAGTATGTCAGGAAAGAAAAGTGTGGCAGTCCATTTTTTCTGCCTACCCCTTAGGAGAGACGGCGTGATCGTTAGTTAGTTAGTTAGTTTTATTTTATAAACCTTCATACTATAGTTCTGTAATACTCAATCGTACGTAATATAATATTATGATAAACTGGAACTATTGGTCTGAGCTGTAAATATAGCCATACGCAGGTTTGAGACCATTCTTTTTACTGCATATAAAGCCCAGTCACACGATGAGGGCTAACAACTTAAAATTGTTTTATTCCATCACGAAACAATAATAAAAAAGGAACATGTTTGGAAATATAAGGGACACCCCTTGGGGGTAAGTTTTTCAGTGCAAAACAACATTTATTTCATTTGAATAACGTTATTATTATTGAGTTTAAGGTCGGTCAATTAGCATATCCCTGCGGTATACCCTCACCCACAAATATGACAAATTCAACCGAGGTCTTTGTTATTAACGCCGGAATGTCGGTCACCCAAAATATTTTCCAAAGCGGAAAACTCGACGCGTTCGGTGTTTTAGGTGGAATTCTTCGAAATGAAAATGAAAAATAAACGCGAAATTCTAGCGAGTATGAAAATTTCTAGGGGAATACGAAATGAACTATTTTTTTTAAACTTTTTTCACTGTGGAATTTATATGAAGTATGTGATAGACGATATTAGATGATATTTAAGGCAATAAAAAATATTATAATTAAATAAAACACAGAAGTAAAAAAACCCAATAAAAAATACAATAGCATGCGCCCTTGAGGTGATTACGTCACAAAACGGCGTTTTAAAAAATTCTCCGAGAGGCAGGCAGAGAGGATAGACCACCATAGTACTTTGTCATGACATACCTCTCTAGGTATGCTTATCTCGCTTCCTCAACATTCGTATACCGTGTCATGCACGCACGTCGATTTCTATTACTATTCAACTCCTCACGTGGTCGAAATATAATATTTGATTGTATTCGATTGATCACTAAGAATAATGTGCGGGAAAACGATATATGATAGAACATCAAATGACGAATAAAGGGCAGATGATTGCATCATAAGTAAAATTAAAAAAGGATCCCTGAGATAGTTTGGATATATGGAGCGAATGGACGAAATAAGAATGGTTAACATTTTGTATACAAGCAGTGTGAGTGTAAAGAGAATTCGTGAAAGACCAAGGAAAGGTTGGCAGGAAAGGTGTGGCATTACCAAATTAATCAAATACAATACCAAATTAATCAAATACAATACCAAATTAATCAAATACAATACCAAATTAATCAAATACAATACCAAATTAATCAAACACAGAGTACCGCAGTCTCGAATCAAGAAGAAAAGGTACATTGATGATCTTAGGATTTAAAATACTCCGTAACCTCATTGATAGCCCATACCTCTCAGAGTGTTATGGCCTCAATGCACCGGACAGGTATGGTCGCGCTAGAAGACACGATCTGTTGTGCATACCGCATAGCAGGACAAATGTCTTGGCGCAGCATACAATGACCCGGGGTATGGTGCTCTTGAATGAGGTGTCAGTCGATGTGTACATTCTCCAAATGACCTATACGTCCTTTAAGGAACATATAGGTACATACCACAATTGTTTTATTTTAACATGTATTTTTGTATGTATGTAAAATGCATACAGTAATAGGGTTCTAAAGATCTGTCGTATACAAAAAAAAATACCAAAAGCCGGCAACATTCGAAGTCGGAAAAATTGACGAGCGAGCATGTTAGAATTTATGAATGTAGAGGAATCTATAAAGGACAGGACAGAGCAGTGTGACAGTACATCTTCTCTGCCTACCCCTCCAAAATAACGGTGCGTTGATTGATTATATCTTCAAACATCCGAAATGATTAATTAAACACTAAATTATAAGTTAAGTGGCGCATAGAAGCTATGAATATAACATACATCAATGATGGTGTGCCAACTCGTGGGACGGCCGTGACAGGGCCAATTCGAACTTTGTGACTGGCACACACGTGAAGTTGGCAACAGTTTACCATGAGCGATGAGCAAGTTGGAAGTGAAAATGAGGTTAAACGCTAGGGGCGAATTTCGGAGGCAGCAACCGAAACAAGTGCAAACTAGACAGTCCCAGTCGATCGGCCTTGGGAGTAAGGGAACGAGAGGGAACCAAGTTTGATCGCACAAGTTGATCGCACAAGTTGATCGCCCCCAGGGAGTGTGCATATATATTTGCAGGCTAAGAATTCCTGGGTGTCATAGGTATGTAGTAAAGTTCTTAATATGATCCCTAATCAATTTGAAATATTGACCCGCTGTGAGACCTTCCTCTCAGATTAAGGGAATAATACAACATGCTAGATTCAAAATTGTAGAAATATATGTTGGTCAGTGCTGTTATACGGGGTGGAGTCATGGACCCTTAAAGTCAATGTTATGAACCAATTGGAGGCCTTTGAGATGTGGATACACCGAAGGATGTTACGCATCTCCTGGACTGACATGGTCAGCAACACAAACATTCTCCATAGAGCCAGAGTTGACAGAGAGTTGCTGACCAACATCAAAGTCCGTAAGGTGTCCTACTTGGCCCATGTTCTGAGAGGCGAAAAGTACGCACTATTACATCTGATCTTGGAGGGTAAGATTGAGGGTCGACGAGGTGTTGGGAGAAGGCGGATTTCCTGTCTAAGTAACATCCGAGAGTGGACGGGGCTAAGGACTGTGGGGGAGCTGTTCCGAGCTGCCTAGGACGGTGAGGCCAACTCAAGGGTGATAGTCAACGTTGGGGAGACCTGACAGGACACGGAAAGAAGAAGAAGAAGAAATATAAAGGTGACTATTTTTCCTCGAAAGTTCAAAATATATAAAAAGTCGATAAGGTAAAAACCTGAGTAGGGCCTATATTGACGTATGGAATTGAGCCAGAGCGGATACCACAAGAACGAAGGCTAAAGTACGGGTAGCAGAGATCCAGACGTTGATGACAATAGCGGAGATGGGGTGACGAACACGTCTACCGTTCCTCCGAAAGATCAACAAAAAGGTGTAGTGATAGCTGGGAGTTGACTTCCCAACAGAGGCCCAGCAGGAATAGGTTAGGGTCTAGAAGGATAAAGACTGAAAGTTATTTAGCGAAAAATAGAGAGTCGACAAGGTGTTGGCAGAAGGCGAATTTCTTGGCCACAAAACAAGGGATTGGACTTGCTTGAAGAGCGTTGAGGAGCGGTTTCGAGCTGCCAAGAATAGACAAGCCTACTTTCGGGTGATAGTCAACTTTGAGGGAACCTGATATGAAACCAAAGAAGAATGAAAGGTGACTAGCGCAAAAATACCAGAAGAAGAATTTGTCAGTAAAGCAGAATAAGAGCCTCCCCTTAGTTTAAGGGAATAAAACTATAGTATTTTAGTACAACATCCTAGATTTTGAATCGTCAAAATATAAAGGTGACTAGTACATGAAAATTGGGGTAACAAAGACGCGAATTAAGTAATAAAGCGAGGCGGTAAAAAGTATTTTTTAGTACATAACAGTTCTTAAACAGAACGGGAGTAAAGCAATCAAAACGGTTACAAAATAGTATGATTCCGAATTGCCGGCGTATTAGAATGTAACGTAACATAAACCGTGGTGGTTTCGTATTATTTTCCGCCAAGTTGTAACATTGTAGAATCTCATAAACCAAAACCCACTCATTTCCCGAGTAGCGCTCCGCAGGCAGGGCGTGTGACTTACACGGCCGAATGACGGAAATAGTCCAATACATCACAAGCCAAGCATATGACTTTACGGTATTATAAAAAAATCAATTATATTAGTTGTTAAGGGATATAATAAGAGTGATTTTTAAAATTTAAAATAAAATCTGGTTTTCAGTATGAAAGTATTGATTTATAATGTAGACATTGTCATAAAAGAGGCAGCTCAGATAGGCTGGAGACGTAACCAAATTGGACAACCAGTGTATCCGGGGCTGTTTTAAGGTAACCCTTATAATATATAGAGTTGAAGAAACCAGATTGAGATGGTTTGGCCACGTCATGCTTTGAGAAGATGATCATCATGAAGCCCAATGGTCCAAAAGGATAGAGGAAAGCCTTTGGTATTATGGGGATCATCTAGAGGTCACTGTCAAGAAATGTGAACTCAACAGACAGACTGAGAACAGACCCAAAGACAGAGTGAGACTAAAAGTGGGAAATAGCAAAGACCAAGAAGAATCTATACATTAGGGAATTTTATATGGAACAACACATTTGTTTTATAATCTCCATGCCTTTACCACCAGGGTTACAGCAGAGAGAGAAAGGACGTTTGGCGTATCTTAGGGGCCATAAAACTGAGACCAACCAGCTCAAGGAAGGTAACGGCAAAGAATAAATCCTGGAGATGGCAACGGGTTATCACTCCAGGATCACTTCTAAGGAAATCACTGTGGGGAGAAAGCATTCGAAATGATCGCCAAGGTCGAGGGGACTTGAAACGGTACTACAAGAATAAGAAATCCGGCTCTACTGTCCTGGGTGAACCTCAGGTGCCTCAAAAAAAAAATTGTCCACTTGACCTTTTATTGAACCCTGGAAATCCACTTCTCAGATCTGACTCATAACAATTTGCAGGTAAATTAGAATATCGTCCAACCAACGAAGCCGCGGCCTTCCAACGTGTATCTTCTCTCCGGACCAATGCCAACTGTGTTGACAGCTCTTAGATTCAACCAAATGTTCAACCCACCGAGGACTTTACAGCCCACCAAGCTTTATAAACTTGACACCGTCTGGTTGGTTTCATAGTCCGTACAACTCAAAGTTATGCCGGCGTCGCCAAATATTATCTTCGCTTAAAAGTTATAAAACACACCCCACACTTGTAAAAAAGTATTTGTGTGAAATTATAATACCACAATGAAATGACACTGTCGGCTAGATTGAATCACAATAGAATTAGCAATACAATAAATTTATCACATCACAATCAAAGAACACTCAGTTGTCACATAATCCTGACAGTCATTAACTCTGATTAAATTTCCATCATTTTACAACCCGACGCCGGCTCTACTACGTCCGACGCCGATATAATCCCATCCGACGCGGCGCCGCCGGTTGACATTGTCACTTCACGTGAATGCTCCGTCTATCTTAAGCGCCCTAGAGACGGTCAATTAAATTGCCATTATTTATACGTGATTGACGTATCCATTGAAGTGATATCGAAAAAAAAACTTTATTTGATAAAAACAAACTAACTAACCATCTATCACGCTGATATTTAAAAAAATACTAACTAACTAACATTCACGCAGTCTTCTCGAAGGGGTAGGCAGAAAGAATGGACTTCCATTGTTCTATCCTGACATACCTCTCGGATTCATTATCAAATGTAGAAAATTTGATAATACCTTAGACATAAAATATTATACAACTTCTAGAAAACATACGTTTTCATTCGTATTAATTACAGATATTGTTAGTTTTGTATGTCAACTTAAAACTAAGACAGAGGAGGTTAAGGTGTTATGTGTGGTTCTGCTATATGGGTGAGACATGGACATTAAAAATAAAAACAATGAACCGGTTAAAGGCATTTGAAATGTGGCTTCACCGAAGAGTGTTCAGAATCCCATGGACAGACAGAGTGGCGAACACAGAAGTCCTGAATCGTGCAGGAGTAAAAAGAGAGCTGCTGACATTGATCAAAGTCCGCAAGATTTCATATCTGGGTCACGTTCTGCGAGGAGAAAAGTATCGCCTGCTGCATCTGATTATGAAGGGAAAAATAGAGGGCCGCAGGGAGAAGGCAGATCTCTTGGCTGTGAAATGTGAGGAAATTGACGGAAATCGGAACTGTGGAGGAGTTATTCCGGAAAGCGCCGGATAGGGAAGATTTTACCAGAGTGATCGCCAACGTCGGGGGGACCTGACAGGGCACTTTAAGAAGAAGTTAGTTTTGTAAACATTTGTAAGTACACAACCCCTGCATAACGCCTTTCGATTTGTTTTAGTTTTTCGATAGTTGTCACAACTCACATGTGTTAGGACACTGTAAGTTTTATTGCTAGTAGAAGCTTCACTTAATGATATTTTGTTTAAACGGCCGTTGTTGTCCACTGCTGGACAAAGGTCTCAACCATACTTCTTCACGTATATCTGTCTTGTGCCTTTCGCATCCAATCACCAGCAAATTTTCGAATATCATCGGACCATCGTGTGGGAGTCTCTCTCTGTTTATTTTGTCTTCGCGTGGTCTCCATTCCACCACCCTTCTGGTCCATCTATCGTCTACCTTTTCTTCTATATGGTTCATTCGTTTCCTCTGTGCTACACGGAATCTCCTTATGGTCGACTTGATGAGGGTTAGCGTTTCTGCTCCATATGTCAGTACTTGAAGTACGCATTGGTTCTGGTTCATTCTGCGTTTAAGACTTTGGGTAATGTTACTGTCGAATAACTACTTCAGGACCTAATGATATACATACATACATCTAATCGCCAGTAAATAAACTATTCCCAGTGTGGCAGTAAATTTCTCGCATTTAAAATGTGTGGATAATTAGATTACTCAATACTAAAGCGATTATCGTAAATTTGATCGAAATGTTTATAAGAACTATCCGAACGCGAAATTTACGAATAACAAACAAATCGTAATAATCCGACAGCCACTATTAACAGTAGCGAGTAGTGTAAAGATTTACTGCTGACGAATTGGAGCATCGTTAACGATCGATATAACGAGCGCGGTTGCCTATTCGATCGGCACAACACTATTGATGGCGCACCCATCCCTATTCACGTGAAATTATACTTTAAATAAAATGTGTTACACCAAGAAACATATACTCGTATTATAGAGTGTTTATTTTAGAAGTTTGGTTTTTAAACTGTCAACATTGTTTCTACAGACTGTCAATTGGACAGTTGATAGTTGAATTGTAGTCAGTACATTTTGCCATTTTACTCAATAATAGTGTCGAAAACTGAACTTCACGATTGCGCTTCATTCGAGCTAGCCGTGGCGCTCATATGTCCGAAATCATATTTAAACCATAATGGCATAAAGTTATCTATTAAATAAAGCCAACATCATAGACATTAACATTATTTTAATGTGTTTCTTTTATCATATTGAATTTATATACCTACCTCTAAAAAAACACACCCTTTATGTAACAATGTGCATAAGATAATAAATATAAAAAAACATCCTATACATTAGTATGAAACAATAACATTGTGGTGTGACCTGACCAATCAAGAAAAAACGTAAATCTATACTCGTACGTATAATGACAAAACGACAGAACTTTCAGAACTAATCAAAAAAATATTGTTTAACAGTTTTTACATTATTCAGAAGAAGCTAAATATGAAACTTATTAGCTTGGAATTTTAATCTAACTTTTTGTAATATGTATCATATATTATATACAGCGTTTCGTGTACTTTTTTGTGGGGATGAGGCTCGCAACCCATCACACCGCGTCTTCCGCAGGGGGCTAAAAGCGAAGGATGGAGTGCCGCATCGGTTAAAGTGTGGCAATCCATTCTTTCTGCCTACCCCTTCGGAGAGACGGCGTGATGGTTAGTAAGTTAGTTTTTTAAACTATTTACATAGTAAAGAAAGTTTAAAGACAACATTTTGGGATAATGATTAATTAAAGGTATTATTTATACCGATTTAAAAATAAAAATAAAAACATCTGTTTTTTAGAAGTTTTACTATATTTTATGAGAATTAAATGATTTGCCACTATCAGAATATAACAAAACATATAGACAACAGAAATTTTTATTCGTATTCAATATTTAATGTAGAGTTTTAGATCACTGTACAATAAACAATAAATTAGCCATTAAAAAGTATATTATTTAGGAGTTTTATTATATTTTATATTAATTACAACATTCGATTTTATAGACATTTGATAATGCCTTAGCAAGGCGAAACGTGTAATTACAATAAAATATAATAAAACTTCTATAAAACAAACTTTTTAATTTGTATTATAGAATATGCCGACAGCCGATGGGGAAGACGGGTTCTGGAGTGGAGACCGCGTACAGGATTCCGTAGAGTTGGACGTCCCCCTGCCCGCTGGACCGACGATCTGAAGAGGATTGCTGGACATGGATGGATGGAAGCGGCAATGGATAGGGGGCGGTGGCGGGCTTTGGGAGAGGCCTTCATTCAGCAGTGGATGACAGACGGCTGATGATGATGATGATGATGACTTATAAAACAGATGTTAACATTCACGTGCGATATTTAACCTAGGAACAGACATTATTTTAATTAAAAGAAATATATACATACATTTGATAGTATTTTGGTATCGAAATCAGAAAACGAAAAGAGAATTATTTAAATGAACCAAAACAAGACAATTAGCCGAATACACATTAATTAGGATATTTACATAGATATGTCTGTATGGTATTAGAGGTACATTTTAATCTGTGTTGCTTATGTAATTGAGAAATTATACTATAAAGGCTTATTGGAAATTTGACGTGAAAATCCCGTATTAAGATTTAACTCGACGTCGAAATATTAATTAATTAGGGACTTGGCTAACGAGATGAATTTATTTGTACGAGTACTAATTATGGGTTGAAGTATAAATTAAACAATACGAAATAATCAAAGGGATAGTGATACCAAAAACTAACTAACTAACCATCACGCCGTCTCTCCGAAGGGGTAGGCAGAAAGAATGTGCTGCCACATTTTTCTTAACTAACTAACCATCACGCCATTTCCCCGGAGGGGCAGGCAGAGAGGATGGATCGCCACAATGCCCTGTCCTGGCATACCTCTTTGGATTCCTTAACATTCATACATCGTACCATGCACGCACGTCGATTATTCCGACTTCGAATGCGGTCGCCTTTTAGTAATTGATTAATTTGGTCATGCCATGTTTTCCTTGGTCGTCCTCGGCTTCTTTTCCCACTCACGCTGCTTGTGTACAACTTTTTAACCATTCTACTCTCATCCATTCGTTCCATATGTCCAAACCATCTCAGGGATCCTTTTTTAATTTTATTTGTGATGCAGTCACTTTTCTTTCCTGACATTTTTCTATCGCTTCCTCAACATTCCTAACGTCGAACCATCTCTCACGCGATTCTGGTAGTATACTATACACAAAATATTATTTTACCTGTTCTCAATAGATGCCTTAAAAATTCATTTTGTAATGTCTGTTGATGAATAAACTGATTTGATCTGATTTGAACATTCATACATCGTGTCATGCACGCGCGTCGATTTCTCTGACTCCTCACATGGCCGACATTCAATATTTGATTTATTTGATCGTGCCACGTTTTCGTCGGTCTTCCTCTATTTCTGGTTCCAATAACATAATTTTTTTTACCATTCTTTCCATATTTCCAAACCATCTTAATGATCCTATCATTATTTTGTTCATAGCACCATCATTCGCACCGCATTCACTTCTTATATTTTCATTCGACACTATCATACAACACAAAGCGATGGTGAATGTTAGGTTTAATAATTTTTAGTTTCAATCGATTTTAATGTTTCTAATGATATATTTCTTTCCATATCTACGCAACATACTAAAAACCGTAATTTAAGCAGTTATTGGTTTTTCCGTGAAAATGTATTTAATTCCCGGCGGAATACCTCATCGGCGGGTCTTCATTCGGTGTGAAAGGTCTGATAATACTTGTTTCGTGTTCATTCCAAATGTAAGCACTAATTCAATTACGCAAATCAAACCACGCCACAGCCTTACATAACGTGAAAAATGTCAATTCAAACGCCTTCACAATTCACGTATTTATTATTAGGTGAAATATCGCTGTACCCGTATCTACAATTATTATTCTTTTTCATATTAAAACAAAGTGAATGGTGCACTTAAAGTTGTCATCGCAAAAACCTATCCAAAAAGCTAGAATGACAGTGCACAATGATGTTCTTTTACCGACCCTTATGTATGGAAGCGAAGCACGGAACTGGCAAAAGAAGGATGAAAGTAGAATAAATAAGATATCTGAGACAAATGTGTGAATACTCCGTGTATGATAGAGTGTGGAATGAAAAGAAAAGAAGGAAATGCGGTGCGAATGATGGTGAACAAAATAATGTAAGGAATATGGTTTGGACATGTGGAAAGAATGAATGAAGAAAGAATGGTAAAAAAAGTATATGTAAATGATGTAAATGGAACTAGAAATAGAGAAAGACCGGGGAAACGTGGCATGATCAAATAAAACAAATATTGAATGTCGGCCACGTGAGAAGTCAGCGAAATCGACACGATGCATGAACGTTGAGGAAGCGTTAAGAAATATGTAATGAAAGAAAAGTGTGTGGTCCATTCTTTCTGCGTACCCCTTTGGGGAGACGGCGTGATGATTAGTTAGTTAGTTTTTAGTTAGGTTGTTGATAACAATGTCGATGGTCAAAACTTTGTAAGACCGAGTAAAACATGGCATGATTAAAATAATTAAATTTCAAAGTTCGGCCATGTTAGAAGTCGGAAGAATCGACGTGCGTGTATGACTCGATTTATGAATGTAGAGGAAGTTAGAGAGGTACGTTGAAATAGAGTAGCGTGTCGGTTCACTGTCTCTGTCTATCCTTCCGGAGAAACGGAGTGATGGTGTGTTGTTGTTGGAATGAGGATATCGACAGAATTTGGTTTATCTAAGTAACATGATAGCGTTTACCTTGTATGAAAAACTAGACCACAGTAATATTATACTTTTTAAAACATTTTGAATACGTAATAAGCCAAGGTTTCCTAACTAGATCGCATTATATATTGATAGCGAAATTGTATCATAATTATATCCTCACAAAACTTGTATAACGAGTCATTATTATTTTGAACGTAAGGAACGAATGTCAATTGTTTGACCGTGACATCATCAGTGTATGGAAAGTAAACCCAATAATAGTGTCCGAAAACTTGACATAAAAATACGTGTATCCAGTCGTATTTCGTTGCTAGAAAAGTGAACGTAAGTTTTTTTATGACGGAGAATCAAATATACCATTATATACTTGGACTTGGATCTTTTGGCTTACAGAGGTTCAGCTCTAATGGCTATTCCTCTTACGTCTGTAGGAAACATTGTTGGAATGCGATTTGGTAGTTGTTTTATGATGGGGCTAAATGTGTGGCCCGGAGTGTCACTCCGAAAGAAGGCGAGTAGGGAATTAGGGTTTATAATAAAATCTTACATTATTGTTAAGGAATGGAAGACCAGTTAGGGTTGGGATTGTATTTATAAAAAAAGTCTGTTCCTGAGGGGAAGATAAGAGGAGCAGTGCCTGGATGGAGTTGGGGTAGGAGATAGCGTCCTGTGATACGTAGTGGGTTATCGGGGAGGATTTTTTTTGTCCGCATTGATTGCGGGAGGGGTAAGGACTGAATGATGGTGGATAACTTGGTGGTAAAGGGTCATTATTTATAAGGAAGATGGTAATAATTTAGGTCGTGGTTAGTCGGTCAAAGAGATGAAGTTGGGGTAGTGCAAGGAATAATAGAGCAGAACAGCTGTCGCAGTATTCTAATGTACCAAAGGAGGTGGGCTGTCATCGGGCAAAGACGCTAACATTATTCATTAAATCATATGGACCTGTCTTTCTTCAATGCCAACCTTCCTCTTTAAAGAGCAAGGGAGAAACTCGCCGAAAATTTGAACATCGATGTTCATACTCGTATACCGTTTCGAGCTCTCTAATTTTACCGAATTAGTCCATGTGAAGTAACAATGGCGTAACCATTATATAAAACGTGATGATTCATTTGAAATAAATTCTTACATTTTATTCTTCTTGTTCTCTTACCTATGTGGTCTGTTCTCCAGAGTGTTGCTTCTCCTGTGTGGTAGACTCCCAGCTGTCCTTCATATGTAAGGAGGTCTTTCACGAGGACAAGTCCCATGAGGCTGATTATGTAGTTCAATATAGGGAAGTCTGGTGGTGTCCATTCTTTGAACATGACTATACCAGTCCCTTCTTCGCTGTCTGCTCCATCAAATAATATCTTCAACCTCACATATCTCTATGATTCTGGTGTTCCTTTCGCTGCCAAATTCTTTTTATATTTATTTATAAAATATGCTTTTTATGGCAATTCCGAGCTCCAATTATTACACATTGTTTTATCATTTGTAAAATCAAAGTGAGAAAGTAAGAAACTAATATGATTCAAAAATCGAAATGTAATTCGAAAATCAAATTCGAAACTTGATTCCACAATCAAGTTACATAGGCCAGTTCTTACATAAGCCGGGGCAACTCTACACGAAGTGTACTATATCACTAGTATATGTATAGCACAGATGGGCTATCTCGCGGTGTTGGTGTTCCTAGCAATATATTATTTTAACAGCCCAATAAAGTATCCGCGGGAAATAATACTCGAAATCACCGCCATCTACCCCGGAGACACCTATAACGGACGCTTCTGTTCGAAATTATTCGAATTTTATAGTTCTAGACAACGCCGCTCCGCGCGCTGCAAAGCGCGAGAAAATGGACCCTAAATCCAGCATTTTAATGTAGCTTTTGTCTCAGAATAAATCACAAACATTTTTCATTATTTTTATCGCATATCTATCTCAGCTTCAGCTCGTTTCCTTTTAATTTTTATTATATCATAAGAATTACAGGAGAGCTGGGTCACCTGGAAAAAGTATTGTCACAAGACGTGTTCCAGGCAAAAGAAGTAGAGGCAGATCTCCAGACCAGATTAAGTAGATGACTGGCAGAACAGAGAGGATTGGGGGCGTTTTGTTTTAGCCACGGGCAGCTCCATAGACCACGACCCTCAATAATGAGGAAACGAAGAAAGAAGAATAATAATTACATACGTAAGGTACGTATAAAGATGTGGCCAGCAGACTTAGCAAGGCAAGTAGATATTTCGCTATGCTTCGCCCTGTATGGCGTTCCAGTATCATTTCGAGAAAGCTTAAGCTCCAAATATTCAGCAGTAGCGTTAAAAGCGTACTGCTGTACGGATGTGAGACTTGGAAATCTACCGCGGACGTTATTATAAAACTCCAAGTGTTTGTAAATAGGTGCCTTCGCTCAATGTTCAAGATCTATTGGCCCCAAATTGTCAAATGCTGTTCTCTGGACCATGGCAGGCGAAAAGCCAATTAGAGAACAAGTCGCTAGACGCAATCGAAGACGCTGGCTGTGGATCGGTCACACTCTGAGACGGAACCCAGGGCGCATCGCTCAGGGCGCACTAGACTGGTCCCCTATGGGGGGAAAGAAGAAACGAAGCAGACCTAGAGCCACCTGGATAAGAGCCCTGCAGGACGAGGTTAAGGCAGCAGGCCTCACTTGGGATGATGTTAGGTATCAGGCATCCGATAGAGTCGGGTGGAAAAGGTTCCTTGAGGCCCTATGCACCACTAAGGTGTGATAGGACAAAAAGAAGAAAGAAGAAAATATGTTAAACATGGGTAGGCAATGAAAATAGAACGCTATGTTACTTAAGATAAACCTCTTTATAGAGTCATTTCTACACGTTCATACACGCAGTCAATTCTTTCGACTTCTAACGTGGCTAAATACTTAGATTTGTTTAATTTGGTGATGCCGTGTTTTTCTTGGTATTCCTCGATTTATGTACTCCATCCATATCGTTAACGTATACTTTCTACATACTTAAGTTCAGTTATTAAAATAAAAAACACTTATTTAAGTTAACAATATATGTTTAATGGTGGTTTACCCCGGCGAATAGGACTAAGCTGGGCTACTTTTGTCAAATTGAGATAAATACTTAGAAGTTAAGAGATGAAGATGGCAGCAAGCTGCCGAAACCGGTCGAACATAAACACAAGTGGAAGCACACTAAATGCATAACTGGTTTGATTATTTATAAATAAAGAAATTTTGTGTAACATTTTTTTTTAGTTTACAATTTTTTGCCTTTAAAATTTCAAAATTTTCTAATTTCTCCAATTTTTGAGGATTATTTGCTATATGTAAAAAGTTGGTGTTTTTGGTCTAGAAATGATGGTCAAAATTCACACAATGATTGGCCATTTCCGAAAAGATGTTTCTGTTTTTGTTTTTGTATAAAATAGTTCACAGTCCATGGTCTTCCGAATACCTTGCTCGGATGGACGATTATGTCGACCGTAAAATGTACGTAGTGCACGATAAGTTTGGCGAACCGAACCATGATTTTCAAAATAAGTTTGCACAATTTTCAAGCGCTGTTCTGACGTCAGTCTATTCATGGTGAAATGGCAAAACGTACTGACTACATATCAACTGTCAACTGTCAAATTGACTGTCTGTAGACACAATGTTGCTAGTTTAAAAACCAAACCTCTAAAAAAAACCTCTGTCCGTTCGGCCATCCGCTGTGAACATGCTACCTAAATACACAAATTCCCTCACCTGTTCCAAGTTCTCTCCATTTACACTTATATTACAAACTGTCATTTGCTCTTCCCTTTCGAAAACCATCACCTTTGACATTCCGACATTCATCATTCAATCGTTCGACTTGCATACCTCAAATTGACAATCTGTAGAAACAATGTTGCCAGTTTAAACCAAACGTCTAAAAAAACACTCTATATTATACAATATCATAAATCAAACTTTTGATTTAAATGGGTGTTCGTCAACTCTTTGTATTTAGCGATGAAAACGTTATTTGAAAGTCACGTGAAAGCCACGCCACGGTGGCGTTACGCAACTCGTTACGTTACTGAGAAGCTTTTCATTTGACATGAAAAAATAAGTGGTGAAAATACGACACTGAAAAATGAACGCAGGCATAAGTACCGCCATTTTGGGGGGGGCGGCGGCAACAAGTGGCGGGGAAATCAATCAGCCGGAGCCCAAAGGGACCGAATCGTGATATAACCGCCTTTCTAATGTCCGTGTAACGACACTTCCTTTTTAGCGAGTTCGCTTTGTTTTTATATTCCGAGTACGAAATGACATAACAGGTTATATTACTAATATAAAATGGAAATTTGTGTATGTATTAAATTGAAAATAATTTGAAAAACACTTGTACCTGTTTTATCTCCACTCTATTATTATCAAACCAACCGGTTTCGCTCATCAGAGTTACAAAACAAACTAATAAAAACATGTTTTTGTAATTATTACTGTTAAAAATTATAACACTATTATATTATAACATAACAATTTATTTTTAATCACCAAGAATGTCGCGACATAAGTACCTTAAGAGTTTATTGTAACACCTGATGATGCCAACATCGGTTGGCGAAACAGCTGTCGCGACATTCTCAGTGAGTTAAAATAAATTGTGATATTATAACAGTGTTATAAAATTTTAAAGTAATAATGTTGAAGTACTCGTATCGTAGTGTTTCGGCCAAAACAATGGACAATTTAAAGTTTTTTTAGTTTAACAGTATGAGATAACTAAGAAGAATGTGCGGGAAAACGTTGTATGATAGAATACCGAACGATGAAATAAGAGAGAAATGTAAGGCAGATGACTGCATCATGAAAAAAAATTAAAAATGGATCCTTGAGATGGATTGGACATATGGAACGGATGGATGAGAGAAGAATGGTTAAAAAGTCGTACACAAGCAGCGTGAGTGGAAAAGAAGCCGAGGACCACCGAGGAAAACATGGCACGACCAAATTAATCAATTACTAAAAGGCGGCCCCATTCGAAGTCGGAATAATCGACGTGCGTGCATGGTACGATGTATGAATGTAGAGGAAACCCGAGAGGTATGCCAGGACAGAGCATTGTGGCGATCCATCCTCTCTGCCTACCCCTCCGGGGAAATGGCGTGATGGTTAGTTAGTTAGTTAGTTTAGTGAAATAAATTCATTTTCGTAAATATCACAAACGTATATAATATCAGAAGTATTGTAATAATTTAATTAATTTTATAAAAAATTTAAATTAATTAAAAAAAAAAATGTTATTTTACAGGTTTAAGAAAACCTCCCAAAACAAAGTTAAATTGAGTATAAATCTAAAAAATATTTTTCCAGGTGTAGAAAACATACGAAGATATAAATAAACATGTTTACTTAATTTTATGTATTTGATACGTCATTTGTGGTTATTCTGTTTATATCCTTATCCTGACGATGAAGACATAATACCTTCGATACATACTGTAAATACCCGTTTATTTGGAACAGACAGTTTGTCAATTTATAATAAAATAACCATTTCCTGTTTATCTTTGAAAAAATTAATTTAAAATTGTACAAGACAAAGCATGACAAATTTTATATTTAAGGATTAATTGTATCTCAATAGAGACGAATATTTAAATTGTTTTGGAAACAGAATATGGTTAGAAATAAAAATATTTGAATAATCTTAATAGATGGCGCTAATGTAGGTTGAAATCAAATATGTGACGTGTTTCTCAACATAGTAGCATAAACATCTTTCAAAAGATTCATTAAGCTGTTGATTCATATGTGATAAGTGGCTAGTCTATCGCCATTTTTATTACCAAGTGAATTCTACAAGACCAAAAAACGCGTAAGGATTCTTTTTTCACATCATTGCCGGGAATTGAATCCGGGACCTTCGGTGTTACGTCATAGTTGTTGCTATTCTGCCATCAATATAATATATTGAAAAAAAAAATACGATCGGTTTCAGCCGGTCTTAGCTACATCGTTTGGTCTAACCAAAATCAATTGGAATGAATCTAACTAGAAAAGCAAGTGGATTTTTTTCTAGCTAGATGGAAGACGTTAACACTGGAATTGCATTGATAATTTGACATGATAATTTAACAACAATAACAACAAACCATCACGCCGTTTCCCCACAGGGGTAGACAGAGAATGAACCGCCACACTACTCTATCCTGACACACCTCTCTAGTTTCCTCAACATTCACACAACGAGTCATACACGCACGTTGATTCTATTGACTTCTAATATGACCAATTGACCAACCTTTAAAATTTGATTAATTTGGTCATGCCATGTTTACCTCGGTCTGCCTCGACTCCGAACTTCATTTACATCATTAACGTATACTTTCTTAACCATTCTCCATCCATGCGCTCCATATGTCCGAACCAACGCACCGATCCTTTCATAATTTTGTTCATAATACCTTCTTCCGCTCTACATTCCTTTCTTATATCAGCATTTGAGATTCTGTCGTATATCGTTCTACCACACATACGTCTTAGGGACCTCATCTCTACCGCATTTATTCTGCTCTCATCCTTATTCTGGCAGTTTCATGCTTCGCTTCCATACATTAGGGTTGGGACCAGAATTCCATTGTGAACGGCCGTTTTCGCTTTTATTGATAAATTCTTGTTTAAAATAATTATTTTAAAGCTCCATTTACTTTTTTACCCTCACCAACGCTTCTTTCGACGTCACTATCCGTTCGGCCACTTCCACACTACTTTCTATTTAACAAACAGATTTATATCGACTGTTCTTATTTTGAACATGCTTAACCCTTAACGTACCGTGTTCAAAACAAAACGCTCGCTCCCATGTGGTAAATTCAGTTTACCGCTAACTTTATCTAAATATCAAGCATATGACTCGATGAATCAAAATTTAATTTATGTCATCTTGTAGGGAATTTCATTAGGAATAGATGGATATCTATAACATACATGAATTATTTGAAAAACATATCATTATTAATTTTTTTCTGGAACCATGCGATTTCTGATATGGAATGCGTCACAGCATACGAGCGACTGACACCAAGTATAAACATGTCTTGCGGCCGGCGGCCGGCGGGGCGAAACTTTACGAGATTTTACGTATGATAAAGGCACCTAGGCAAAATGTATAGTACGTTCAAGACAACGAGTACGTATTAATATTTGTCCCTTTTGGTGTTAATATTTTCACAGTTCTGATATTATTAAGTTGCGTGCTGCGTTTCCTCCACAGTCGGTATTATTACGTACCTATGAAAAGGTCAAACATATAATTTATAATACGTTCAAAACAGCGAGTAAGTATTTGTCACTTTTGATAAAGTTGTAAATATTAGCAAAATAAATTCTACCTTAACACGAATGAAGGTGAGGGCAGTCTTAGAAAATATTTTTTTTTGGGATGAAGGAAGTAATTTTTTTGCTTTTTTTTTATTACGAAATATTGAGAACACTTCAATGGAGGATTACAATTTTTTTTATAATATTAGGGTGCATAGGTTTTAAGAAAATCAACTTTAAATTGGCAGTGGAAACTCAATTGACCACATGGCAACGCGACGGTTAAATCGGTTCATATTCCGACCTTCCACTTCTAATTAGAATCGTGTCTTATACATATGTTTATCCTAAATAAAAATTTACCTGTACTTGACCTACTGATGTCTGATAATGCAATACGTCGTAAGTCGCTTGAGGCCTGATTGGGCGCGTAACCACAATAAAAATAATAACAATTACGCAACAGCTCTGGCAGAAAACAATTTGCGCTGCTCACTCGTGTATGGGCATGTTACGTACATGTGTAGTCGATGCTATAGCCGATAAGTATAAAATGTATTTAGTTTCATTGTGTAATTATGCCTGAAAAGATGGTCTACCACACGGTACTTTCTTTCTATTGCATCCTCGACATTAAAATTTCGTGTCATGCATGCCCGTCAAACTTAAAATATTGGCTGCGACTCCTGACTCCCGTGACCCCATTTTTTCTGAATTAAAATACAGTTTATTTCATATTTTTCTCGGCATGTATCGAATATGTAAAACCTGTGAAACATGCCGAGAAAATAATGTCAAAAGAGAAAAACAACGTTTTAATTAATTAATACGAATGAAAACATTTGTTTTCTAGAATTTTATTTTATAGGAATGACATGTTTCGTCTTAATAAAGCATTATCAAATATCTTCTAGAAAACAGGCGTTTTCATTCATATTAATTATTCAATATGGAATTTTACGTCGCTGTTCAAGAAATGAAAAATAGTACTTAAAAATATTCATTTTGGAATTCCAGAAAGTTAACACCTTATTTAAGATAATCAAATGATTTCACTAAAATCTCATCGTAATCATTAAAAATAATAATGAAATAAAACGATGTTTTTTAACTACTTCCAATTTTGCCTTTATTTCGACAGCCTCGCTAGCATCAACAGACTGGTCCAGTAGCTGTACCAGGTACCAGTCTGTCGATGCCAGCGAGCCTGGCGAAACCGGTCGCTGTCGAATGGATGTCGGATATAATATCATTTAGGATCCCCTAACTATGTAACCATTGTTATAAGTTTTCTTAACGAGTTCCAAGAAATACTTTTTAATATTTCTGGACCAACCCAAATAATTATTTGTTAAAAATGCATAAAGTCACATAAATTTTCGTTAATTACCATATTCTGTTCCATTTACTAGTGTATACAAACTGCAACGAGTTGAATTTTCGTCACTTTTGATAATGCCTTAGAAGGGGGAAACATGTCATTTCCATAAAATATAATAAAACTTCTAGAAAAATGACTTCTAGAATAATGAGCTAAGATGGCAGTGCACAATGGTGTTCTTGTGCCGACCCTTATGTATGGAAGTGAAGCATGGAACTGGCAAAAGAAGGATGAAAGTAGAATAAATGCAGTAGAAATGAGATCTCTAAGACGAATGTGTGGAAATCTGTTTATGATAGAGTGACAAATGCAAGTATAAGAAGTGAATGTGGTGCGAATGAAAGTGTTATGAACAAAATAAGGAAAGGGTCATTAAGATGGTTTGGACACATGGAAAGAATGAGTGAAGACAGAATGGTAAAGAAGGTATATGTAAACGGCGTGAACGGAGCTAGAAATAGAGGAAGGCCTAGGAAAACGTGGCACGATCAAATCAATCAAATATTGAATGTCGGTCACGTGAGGAGTCGGAAAAATCGACGTGCGTGCATGACAAGATGTATGAATGTAGAGGAAGCGAGAGACGTATGTCAGGACAGAACAGTGTGGCTTTCCATTCTTTCTGCCTACCCCTCCGGGGAGACGGCGTGATGGTAAGTTAGTGAGTTAGTTAGAAAAATGACGTTTTCATTCGTATTAATGATTTAATATGGAGTTTTACATCATTATTCAAGAAACAATAAATAAGAGTATTTGCCTTCTTAACGAACTTTCACTAATATGAAAGACAAGGTCGGTTGTATAGGTTAATTCTTGAAAAAAATCACAAGTGCAACCAGATCTACATAGATGGCTGACTGAAACTGACACGTGAGGATAAATATGGATTTTGAAGTATATATACATCTTCCAAAAATTTGTCATGCATGATCACAAATAACAAAGGTGGAATGGGGAATGTTGTAATTACATAAAGCGTGCGCTTAACCCAACCAATGACAGGTCATAAGTCCTGTAAACACCTTGATCATCCATGTTCAGTTTCCAGTTTGCGTCTTCGTCTCTATTGAGATACAATTAAAATATGAAAGACGTCGATCTCCGAGGAGACCGCGTTCAGCAGATTGATTGCTCTTCCCACCGGTGTCACCAGAGGCAGGTTAGCAAATTTAAAACGAATATAGAATAAATGCCATAGATCTGGTTGATCTTATATCATATCCTGAGGTAGGACTCTTAAAACACTTCTGACATACATTTACACAATGCTCTGTTACGAAATTCGTTGACGAGGTCAACACCCACGTGGTACGAATATTTCTCACCGGTTAGACGGCGATATGAGCGTGTAGGAAGCAAATAGTTATCCGGAAAAGGTGTGCCTATTATCTCATTATAATTACACGATGGAAAGCACTCCGAGTACTGAATTGAAATTAGCCATGTAATACTGGCATGGATGATTGACAGAAAATTAGTTAAGAGTGGCTTTTAAATGGACCAACTCCCTTCCTATAATATTTGTCCTGTTACGTCTACGTCATAGGTTCCAAATTTATTTTGACCCATGGCCCCCCTTTCAGACACAAAATTACACAAGGCCCCCTGGAAATAGGGTCGAAGCACCAGTATTTGACCGCCCCCCAGTAAATGACCTTTGGTTAATAAAATAAAATATAATAAGAATTGCTCTATGTGTCCAGTCAAAAAACTTTAATCCCAAGAAACTATGACAAAAGAGGTAGGCAGAGACATCAGTTTTGAACTGTGCCTTGTCAAACAGTAAAAGTGCGTCTTCCCGTTGTTGTTCTGAGATTGTTAGTAGTTTTTTATGAGGAAAAGTGTGGTAAGTGTTTTTTTAACGTTATTTTTTATGTAATTCTTTGAATATTTCCATTTTTTTACATGTTAGGGTGTTTCATAGTGTGACAATGTAACAAAACCTATGTATTGTATCAATATAACCTAAAGTGGTCAATTATTGGTGATTGTGCTATTTTTTTAGAGAATATTAATTTTAATAGTAATACTCATATTTCAATAAAAAAAGTTAGAGAATTTAGAGAAGTCAATGTGTTTTTTATTGTTTTCTTTTATTTTGTACACTGAAATAATGATTTTAATGCCTTTAATGTGGATTTCAGTACAAGCTGAACCTTAAACGGTCATTCATTGGTGCTTTGACCCTAGTATAAAAAAAACGCCGTCTCCCCGAAAGGGTAGGCAGAAAGAATGGACTGTCACAACCCCTGAATGAAGAACAGAACAACCTTGGAACAACAGAAGAGGCGTAGGAAGACCACAAAAAAATTGGATGGATGATAATATCCAAGATGCGGGTTGTAGGTAGCAACAGATAGCCCAAGATTTAAAAAGTGTTGGAAGAATTTAGAAGAAGTCTATAAACAGCAGTGGAGTGAGAATAGATGAGAAGAAGAAACTGATGTTTGAAATATTACGAAAAAAAAACATCGTTATAAAACAAACTAACTAATAACCATCACGCTGTCTCCTCGTGATAGGCAGAAAGAATGGACTGTCACATTTTAACCGATGCGGCACTCCATCCTTCTCTTTTCGCCCCGCGGGAGACGCGATGGGTTGCGAACCTCATCGCCACCAATAGGCATCTCCCGCGCACACTTACATCATCCAACATCCACAAAAAATCTTAGAGATAATCAAGACCAAGGAAACCGTGGCATGATCATATAAATCAAATATTGAATGTCGGCCACGTGAGAAGTTGGAGAATCGACGTGTGTGCATGACACGAGGAAGCGAGAGATATCAGGAAAGAACAGTGTGGCAGTCCAGTCTTTCTACCTACGCATTTGGGGAGACGGCGTGATGGTTAGTTAGTTTTTTAGTTTGTAAAATAACCTCGCAACAGACCTTGAGCGGGAAAAAATAATAAATGTATTTTTTAAATAATACGAGTATATTATGTAATAGTCCATTGTTTTGACCGAAACACTATGATACCTCAACATTTTAAACTGTTAAATTAAATAACTTTGTTTTATGTATCACAATTTATTATATTTTACGCGACAGCTGTTTTGTCAACCTATGTTTATGACCTAATTACATTAAAAACTTTTCCCCTGTACAATACAATCTAGCAAAAAAAATAATACTACTTTCAACTTTTGTCACTATTCTTATTAATGAAATCTACTTCCTGTTATTGCTTATCGTTTTTAATTTATTATGTTTCATCGTTTTTGACTTTATACTATGTGTAATTGTTATAACTTCAAAATTATGAGTATATCAAAGAAATTATTCAAATTGATATAGGAATAAATACACATAAAGGTTCGAAAAATCACGAAAATTTGACATTTGATTGAGTTCATTGTAACACCTGATGATGCCAACATCGGTTGAGAAACAGCTGTCGCGACAATTTCAGTGAATAAAAAGAAATTGTGATATTATAACAGTGTTTAAATTTTAACAGTTATTATAATTAAGACAGTACTTATTACAATTTAGCTTATTACAATTTAGCAAAGATATTGCTCTATATTTATATCTTCATAATGTAAAATGGTTTATATTGGTTTCAGTGCTAGCGTCCATGGTAACCATGAAACCAAGATATTAGAATTCTGTTGTCTTGCCTTTATTTCAACAGCGACCGATTTCGCCAGCCTCGCTGGCATCGACAGACGGGTGACATTCTATACAAAAATAATATTAAAATATTTATGTATAATTTACTAATAAATTATAAACATTTAAATTTAAAAAAAAAATGTTTTATGTATCACAATTGTATTTTAATTTTACGCGACAGCTGTAACGTAAAATAAAATAAATTGTGATACATAAAACAAATGTATTTAATTTAACAGTTTAAAATATATCATGTGATTTATAGAACTTATAACAAGGTTAGCTAAACGAGTTGAGCAAATATCAAACCAGTAGTTTGCATATTGCAATCCCTTTCTCTCGTGTAGGCTGCAGCCAACAGACGTGCAACACTGAACTTTCGCGAAGTGAATGTTAATTGAATGTCAGAAATTTAAAACCAAAGATATGCACAAGATACGATAGGTACTATATCATCACTGCAAATATAAATATTCCAACTAAGGCAAAGATACTAACTAACTAAATAACCATCACGCTGTCTCCCTAAAGGGGTAGGCAGAAAGAATGGACCACCACACTGTTCTGTCCTCACATACTTCTCTCGCTTCCTCCAAATTCATACATGTCAACATTTTTTTACTTAGTATAAAACTACTTTATTTAAGTAAGAAATGCCAACGGGTTCACTCTGTAGCAAGCTTCCCCAGGGCTATACACAAACTGCCAGTAGTTTTGTTTTCTTCTTCTTCTTATTATAGATCTTGCCATCTATTTATGAAGGATATCAACTTTCTTCATGTGATGAAGACGACCAGTCTTCTCTCTATCTCTGTGATGGTCGTCCTGGCGGTCGACATCTCTCTAGAGTCCCGTCCATCAAGATCTTAGGAATTCTCGGTGGATCCATCCTCTCGATGTGGTTCCTCCAGAATCGTCATCTTTGCCTACTCCATCTTCCTTCGTCATCAATTTTGCAGAATTTGCGAATTTCTTTATTGGGTACCTCTAAGGGTTCTCCCCACGATAGGTCGCAATGTTCTCATTTCTGCTACTATTAGGAGATGTTTGGTTCTGGCAGTGTCTGCTCTTACTTATTACGGGCATGATGCAAAACAACAACAATAAACCATCACGCCGTTTCTCCACAAGGATAGGCAGAGAGAATGGACCGCCACACTCTATCCTGACATACCTTTCTAGATTCCTCCACATTCATACATCGAGTCATACACGCACGTCGATTCTTCCGGCTTCTGATATGACCAACCTTTAATATTTGATTAATTTGGTCATGCCATGTTTTCCTCGGTCTACCTCGACTCTTTACTTCATTTACATCGTTAACGTATACTTTTTTAACCATTCTTTCTTCACATATGCGCTCTATATGTCCGAACTAACGCAGCGATCCTTTCATAATTTTGTTCATAATACCTTCTTTCGCTCAACATTCCTTCCTAATATCAGCATTTGAGATTCTGTCGTACATCGTTCTACCACATATACGTCTAAGGTACCTCTTCTCTATCTCATTTATTCTGCTCTCATCTTTCTTCTGCCAGTTCCATGCTTCGCTTCCATACATGAGGGTTGATGCATGTTTTTTAATATCTAACTTTGCTTGCATATGTTCAGTCTTTATCAGTCTATATTTTAACTTCATTATATGGATTGCTGCAGTTAGATATCTCCATGCACGGATATCTAAACTTCATGACCTGTTCCATGGGTCTATCTATTTATCTATCTATGGGTCTTGTTCTATGTTAAACGGGTCTATATATCTTTTAATGTTTTCATTTATATTAATGATTTAATATGGAGGTTCACATCGTTCAAGAAACAATGAATTAAACGATTTTTGTTTTAACAAAAATATGAGGCCACTATGACAAGAGTGGTCTAAGCAACATTTTTTGAAAAATTGAGTTACTGGTCTGACCCACACCTATTTGTGACCAACTATAAAAGAAAAATTAATCTAACCACCATTTCCAAGTGGAAACATAGATATCGCCATAAATACTTATTTTGATCTGACAAAAAATCAAAATATATGGAGTCAAATGTGGTCTATTATAAGTAACCATCAAAAAATATCCTTAAACTTTATATTTCCCAATATTTCAAAATACTATTCTAAAGACATTCACCAAACAAACAAGGCTTATCACTAAAGAAGACTATATATAGTTTTTAAAAAAAATGGCGAAAAAACGTCAAATTTTCAATAGCATTTATCTCCATTGTCTAAATTTGGGGTTAGACCACTCTTGCCCTGGCGGCCTCATATATAAACAAACCAAAGTTTGGAGAGAAAAATTCGTTGTGTATATATATAAAAATGTGATCGATATTCTTGATGGGCGATGAAAGAGGAAAATATGAATGCTAAAATAATAGAAATAACATGTTTCCTGTGCGCGTATTGAAAGTATATGCTGTAACAAATATGGTAAGCGCGTTATTTTAGGCAACACTCCCCCATGTCACGGAAGGGATGATAAACAGAAAAACCTCGTATGTACAAAATCAATGTATGCTGATTTAGACACACGCTGAAATATGCGTAAAACGAGAACTGACATATTGAATAAAAATGTTGTATTAAAATTAACGATGGGATCGATTCATCGTAAAAAATAATCGATGCATAATCGATTAAAAAAACGTAAAAATAAACTGCATATACTGTTATCTAGAAAACTGGTATATTTTTACATAAGAGACGATTATTCGATTCTCAACACCCAAAATTCGTTATTTATTTAAATATTTAAATAAGATATTTGAGAACTTTGGAATTGAATTAAAAATCCACTGTTATTTATAAAATATTTTAATAACATTATATACTATTTGTTTTAAAACATATTTAATAATTAAAAGTGGAATAATAAAAGCGTTGTTGTCCAATGGAATTACACAGTGTTAATGCATTAACCTTCAATAAAACGATATTATAGTTTTCTGAATTTAATTTCACTTCGATGTAATGATAGAGTTATTATAAATCCCTATACGAAAACGTTACGATTCCGTGTTCGAAAACGTTTAAATAAAAACAGTTTTAAAACATAAAAAACTCATATAGAAAAAAAGCGAATGTGTGTTATTGTGTGCTTAGTTATCTTTGGAATCATCACCATCCGATCGCGAAGAAAACTTCAAAATTATTAACTGTACTCCGGCGGTTGTTCTGGTAATACTTTTATTACGAATTGAGCTTTAATTAACTTTAAAATTAATAAATTTATTGATAATTTTCGTAGGACAGGCGAATATAGACCATAATGATCGAACTCAGAGTTCAATGTTAAAAAATAATAAAAAGGGTATTTATCGTGTACGTACTGTTATAAAAAAGACTTCTTATGGTAGTTGTGAGAATCCAACAGATGATAAAAATCCGGAACTTACCTGAAAAAATAAAAATAAAAACATATTAATAAGTTTAAAAAATAATGATTTCCGAATCCTCGAGTCCCTGACTCAACGAACATATAAAAAAAAAATTATTGCAAAACGTAAAATATTGCGTATGAAATATTGGATAAATATACTTGGTTTTTACACCACAAAATTTTGTTCTGTCAAATCAACTGGTTTCGCTCCCACCGGAGCTTCATCTGGGTCACAAAACAAACCGTTTGTTTTTTTAACCCTGTTTAAGGGTTGTAAAAATAAAATAATATAAACAAGTGTTTTAAATTATTTTTTGCAAACTATTCGTTTAGACAGTTGAATACTTTTCCAGTGGTTTAAATATTAAATAGATAAAACTGTAATTTTGCATTCCCCAGTTAAAGTAAGTTCCGCATTGACGGAGGACTGACCTAGGGATTGCATGAGCGAAGCTGACGAAAGGGCGCCGCTACGTCTAATAACAGCTTCGGGTAAGCGGTGGGTACCTTTCAACGTATTTATTTAAGTGTATATTTATTTTATATGATTAAAATATACATTTGATAAAGAAATTTACGGTCTGTACTTGTCACTCTAGGAATGGCCTGTATCGTGTCAACTACATAATAAGAATGGCAATGGAATTGTTAGTATCATAGTGATTTGTTAGTGTTTGTTAGTAATCTTATGCTGACACTGGTAGTGGCTTATGGTAACGACATGTTTACATACTAGGAAATTTATACACGAGTACTAGGAAATCTATTATATTTGTTCATTTGTATACGTAATAATAATGACTGTATGTAACCCTACAATAAATATTCATTTAATGGAATTTAAAAAAAAAATCGATTATTTTAATCGATGATTCACAACTTGGTAGAAGCAATAATTCCCATCACTTATAAGGAGTATGCCAAAAAAGAGAGCCTACCCCGAGACGAAGAAAATAGACAACGGTGCCATAAACTTTCGGCGAATTCGCAATGACAGATTGTTGAATTGGTAATGATGAAAGAATAGACACGGAATGAGAGCAAGACGTGATAAAACGTTTACTAGGATCTACTATAAATATGAAATTGGTTTATCCAGTTCTGGGATAGTGGAGTTTCTGTTTCTGCTAGATGAGAAAAGTACTGGAAACTACCCATCTTTCTTTATGTCTTTCGAGGAAAATATTTTACGGTTTCAATTTGCTACTTTCGCATCCCCTATACGGGGATGCTGGAGAGAGGGAGAACGGGAGAAGCAGAATATTGATGTAACTATATGAATGGGATGAAAGTATAAATTCAAACAAAAAAGTAGACAAAGGTCACACTCGACACGACTGTTTTAAAGTTTAGGTTATTTACAGTGTCAAGGGCACAGACACGTTTACGGAGAATCACATTTGTTTTATTACAATATATGTATTTAAATACTCGTATTTTATGCGAAAATACTTAAAACAAAAAGAAAATCCTATTAATATTTAAAATATAATACAACATATTTAACAACCTTTTTTTTTTAACTTTGTAAATTTTTTTTTTAATATAATATCTATCAAAACTGACCACATTCATAAAAAATCTGTTAAAATATTTATAACACTGATGAAGGGCTTCTGTGTCCGTAACGTTTTTTTTAAAAATATTTTTATAAATTTCATTTTGTGTAAAATAATTTTTTTGATAAGTCCGCAACACAAGGTTATGGCTAATATAGAATACCCAATATAATTAGTTTAATTCCACTAAGGTTTAGGTCTGTGATCGGTTTAGGCAGCTCGCTGCCAACTTCTGGTCATCTTCCAGAATAATTCTTGCACCTAAGTGCAATTAATATGATGGAAAACGTCTGTTTTCTAGAATTTTTATTATGATTAGTTTATGGGAATGAAGGCATTATCAAAGCTTTAGAAAGGCGAAACATGTCACTCCCATAAACTATAATAAAACTTCTATAAAACAGACGTTTCGATTCGTATTAATTATGAACTGCTATAGATGTAACAACAACAAAAAACCATCACACCACTTCCAGAAGGGACAGGCAGAAAGAATGGACCGCCACATTATTCCATCTCTCTAACTTCCTCCACTTTCATACAGTGAGTCATAAACGCATGTCGATCCTTCCGACTTCTAACATAAGAAGGAACCCAGCCTGCATCGCTCAGGGCGCACTAGACTGGTCCCCTATGGGGGGAAAGAGGAAGCGAGGCAGACCTAGAGCCACCTGAAGAAGAGCCCTGCAGGACGAGGTTAAAGCAGTAGGCCTCACTTGGGATGATGTTAGGTTAGGTTTGGTTATCAAGCATGCGATAGAGTCGGGTGGAGAAGGTTCCTTGAGGCCCTATGCACCACGGAGGTGTGACAGGACAAAAAGAATAAGAAGAGAATAGAATAGGCTAAAATGATTAAAAACAAAATATCTGTACTGCAATAGATTTAAAATTGGGCACGAATAAAAAAAAAAGTTAAAGTACTGCATTAGAAAAAATAATAATTGAATGCATTTTACGTGTTAAGTAATTTTTTAAAGAGCCTTCAGAGAAAGACCTTCATTAGAAACGCGGTTTTAAAACGCTAACTTCATACCGATTTCATTGAGACGTGTAATAAAAGTCAAGTAACTAAAAATGATTAGTGTTAGAGTCCAAAACGTGGAATTAGATTACTTTCGATTTAATTGATTTTTCATAGTTCAAGGAAAAATTCGCAAAAACAAATGAGCACTCAGCAGAACTGGGTCAACAATCGCAGAAATTTAAGATGAGGTTGCAGATGAAATGTAACGCTTAAAGGTCGCTCACTTCAATTAGATCATACTGAGAAAAAAACTGATGTAGCATCGATAGATCGCTGAACCAAGGCGCGCATGTCCGCCATCTTGGATCAAGATTTGCCGGTCTGCGCATGATATTTAAAATTTCTTTTAACATATGATTATAACGCCTTTTTGCGTTTTTAGTCTGCGAGTTATTAATATATTGATTTATACATTAATTTACGAAAGATTAATAAAAAATAATCGGAAAAACAGACGTCTTAGCTCCGAAACATTATCTATTTAATCCAACATTTTAAATGTATACAAATTCTTGTAGACAAATACTGGATTTTACCCATCGCGGATAAATTATTTTTTATAAGGATTAATTGTATCTCAATAGAGACGAAGATGTAAATAGTTTTCTGGGAACTGAATATGGTGGCCGAAGCGCTTACAGGACTTATGACCTGTCATTGGTTAGGTTGAGCGAACGCTTTATGTTTTACAACATTCCCCATTCCGCCTTTATTTAATAATTGTGAAGAAAACTTCGGGATGGAAAAATTAAAATTATTACCTATTTGCGGCGAATCAGGAGATAAGCGATAGGTCTGGTACTAAAATAAAAAAATACGGAGGATATTTCGAAATAAAAAAAGAATGTACGAGTATCTATAACAGAGAGCCGCAAAGTAGTATGTGATCTTTTAAAAAATCTGAATAAATGGTGCACTTAAAATTGTCATCGCAAACAAAAGCCTATCTAAAAAAGCTAAGATGACAGTGCATAACGTGTTCTTGTGCCGACCCTTATGTATGGAAGTGAAGCATGAAACTGGTAAAAGAATGATGAAAATAGAATAAAGGCAGTAGAAATGAGATCTCTAAGACGAATGTGTGGTAATTCTGTATATGATAGAGTGTCAAAATGCAAGTATAAGAAGTTAATGCGGTGCGAATGAAAGTGTTATACACAAAATAATGAAAGGGTCGTTAAGATGGTTTGGACACATGGAAAGAATGAGTGAAGATGGAATGGTGAAGAAGGTTTATGTAAACGACGTGAACGGAGCTAGAAATACAGGAAGACCGAGGAAAACGTGGCACGATCAAAGCAATCAAATTTTAAATGTCAGTCACGTGAGGAGTCGGAGAAATCGACGTGCTTGCATGACAAGATGTATGAATGCCAGAGAAGTATGTCAGGACAGAACAGTGTGGCGTTCCATTCTTTCTGCCTACGCCTCCGGGGAGACGGTGTGATGATTAGTTAGTTAGTCAGTTGAATAAATAATTTGTGTTTCCCCGAGAACCATAAAGTTTTAAGTAATTTTTTTTATCTGAAAGAAGTTATGTACCTACTACAAATGTGAAATTCTATGAATATCGCGACTTGCACTAGAGTTAAAATATAATCAATAAAGAACATAACTATTATAACAATTCACGTGAATAGTTTTTCATAATATTATAATAATTATTATAATATTATGAAAAACTCTGATTCTGATTTTTTTTTAAATGGTTTGATTCATTTGGAGCTCCTGTAAATTTGGAGATATTTCTTGTATAAGTGAATTGTTTTGGTCAATTTGATTGTTGCCGCATTTTATGATAGTTATTTGTGACACAAAATACGTTTTCACTCTTCTGATGTTAAAATAATACAAGTTTTTTCGTTTATAAAAATAATTTTGACAGGTGTAAAAATAATTTTTTCATTCGTTCCAATGAAAATTTGAATAAATTCTTCAATCAAATTTTCAAGTTTAAGCTGGTGTTGGACTGTTTTAAGTGCCTAATTAAAATGAAAACAGTGGAATAAAAAATTAAATAAACACAAATGTTAGATCGTGCAGCTGACGGCAAGTGCACCAACTAAAAGAATATTATGTGTTAAATTATTTTTATGTGTTATTTTATTTTATATCATTGTTTTTTATAATTGGTTTTAGATTTATTATGTAGACGTTGAATGATCGAAGTGTGCGCGGGAGATG
The DNA here is from genome assembly GCA_022606425.2 of Lepidostoma basale. NCBI lineage: Eukaryota > Metazoa > Arthropoda > Insecta > Trichoptera > Lepidostomatidae > Lepidostoma > Lepidostoma basale. Next base: position 379,044 of record JAHDVF020001001.1, on the reverse strand, counting down.
CCTATTGGTGGCGATGAGGTTCGCAACCCATCACACCGCGTCTCTCGCGTTGGCGAAAAGAGAAGGATGGAGTGCAGCATCGATTAAAGTGTTGCAGTCCATTCTTTCTGTCTACCCTTTCGGGGAAACGGCGTGATGGTTTATTTATTTATTTATTTTTATTTAATTTAAGAACATAACTATTATTGTATGATTTTTAAGGTATATATGGTAAATCTATATATAGGTTATAAATATGCATGCGTACATATTTTTTGAGTAATTTGTGGAACATATATTATTACCATCAACTTAGTGGTTTTGACGTCAATCAAAAACATAGGATAACGTGTTATCAACAACTGCGGTTTGTGTGTGAAGTAGCTCGGTGTTTTATATTAACTACGTTCATTTTTAAAATAAATAAATAACATGTAATTATTTGACTATGCAACAAATGAAAATTGTGTGGGACGACCTTCGTGGCAGAGTGGTAAGAGTAAACTTCCATGCCGAAGGTTCCGGGTTCGATTCCCGGCGATGGCAGTGTGATGGTCTGGTGTAGAATTCACGTGACAATAAAATGGCGATGGATTGGCTACCTATCACATGTCACGAGAATCAATATAATAGCTAAAAAATAAATTGTTTACAGTAATTACAAACAACCTGTTGTATATGTATAAAAAATAATAATAAAAAAAAAATTAATTTACTACTAAAAACATGCGTTTGATCTTTTTTTCATTAATTTGAATAAAAATCAGATTGGCATTGTTTTTGTTCCAATTTAAATATATTTCTCTCATAAGAAAAATAAACTCAAAAGTGGGAAAAACATTGTTTTCATTTCTACGCATAACTCCACCGTTTTTAGTATTAAGTGATCAATCTCTTTTTCTTCTTCTTTTCCTTATAGCCTTTTGGTCTGTTCTTGAAATCAGAGTCAAGAGGAGCCAACCTCCTCTCTTGGGAGGTTGACTCCCAACTATCTCTCCATCTCTTTGGCGGTCTTCCGGGAGGACGGCAGCCAGCAGGAATCTGATGCGCCACAGCGTGTGGGTTTCTGGTGGGACCCATCCTCTGCACGTGCGCATTCCAGTATCTTCTGCGTTGTCTGCCCCATCTCACGACATCCTCCACCTTGCAGATCTCGCGGATAGCCACGTTCCTCACCCTATCTCGAATCATCTTTCCTGCGATCTTCCTCAGCGTCCTCATCTCTGCCACCCGTTACTTTAGCCTTCGTTCTTGTAGTATCCGCTCTGGTCTCAATGGTAAATTTCAGTATAGGCCTTACGCAGGTTTTATTAATTCTGACCTTACTGTCAGTTCTCATATACTTGTTTTTCCATATTATCATCAATCTGTTTTATTTTATTGTTTAAATTTTGTACTTTGAAAAAGGTTGGGGCACAACCAAAACATTTATATGAAAAGTGTAATTCATCATCATCGGCTGTCCCTCGTGTCCGAGGAAGACTGTCCTTCACGGTTGTGGGTCCGCATGTGACTGAAGAGCCCGATCCTGGACCCACATATTTTGGGGCATCTGGGGCAGGGGAAGGCGCCTGTAATGGAGCCGTCACCGTCTCCCAGTGGTCTCTCCTTTCTCCTCCTCCTCCTCTCAGCAGCGTCGTCTCTGCGCTGAGTCTTGTGTGCCTCTATGTACAGCTGTTCTCCACCTAGGTCTGTCCTCTGCAGTCTTTCCCCAGCAATCACAGTCGATGCCAGTCTTTTGTAGGTTTCCTTTAAGGGAGTCCCTAAAGCGCTTCCTCTGGCTACCGTGTGAGCTTTTTCCTTGGGTAAGCTGAGAGTACATAATCTTCTTGTCTCAGGCATTTTGATGACGTGTGCAGCCCAGCGCAGTTGTTTTTGGATAATGGCAGCCTCAATACTTGTCATATTGACCTCAGCAAGTATGCTGTCATTTCACTTTTAGGGTCCTACGTAGGCAGTGTTGGTGATATCGCTCCAGGGCCTTTATGTGTCTTCTGTATGGGGTCCATGTTTCCGAGGCAAAAAGGAGTGTTGGCAGGACAACGGACTTGTAAACAAGCACTTTGGTGTCCTTTATGAGGTCATGGTTGTCAAATATTCTCCTTCTCATCCGCCCGAAGGCTGCTCTGGCCGACTTTATGCGGTGATGGACCTCTTCGTCAATGTGTACCTTTTGGGATATGTGGCTACCCAGGTATTAGTAGTGTGAAAAGTGTAATTAAGATATGCATCTACAACATAAAGTGAAGGCGAATATATAAAAAAAATTGGTCAATACATTGTTTTAAACGTATGTACAATAGACAAATACATTTTGTGTGATGTTCAAAGGCGTTCACCTTTCCAAATAGACGTAGATAATTCTCCTTGTTAGCGGACGCGCGCGGGAAATTCGCGATAATGCATTGCAAACATCGTATCGTATATTTGCACATTTTCAATGTCAAACGCTTCGCACGGTCCAAATTCGACGGTCTTAGTCATCCGTCGCGGTGGGTGGGCCAAAACGGATCGATGCAGTTTTCGTTGTCTATGCTTGCACTCGCCTGGGCAATGATTTAACAAAATATTTGCGTTTCTTTTCCAACTAACTGGCCATTTTAAACATAATAGATATTATAAACAACCAAATAAACTTATTTTCTAGTCCAATATTTCATTTGTTTCCTTTTTCCATACTTACTTACTTCAGCATTGTATTAATTGGTGAAAATTTGGAGCAAGTAGTTGAGTTCGTGTATTTAGGAAGTATGTTTACAAGAGATGGGCGAATGGAGAGGGATATTGAAAGAAGGGTTGGGGCAGGCAACAAAGTGAATGGTACACTTAAAGTTGTCATCGCAAACAAAAACCAATCCAAAAAAGCTAGAATGGCAGTGCACAATGGTGTTCTTCTACCGACCCTTATGTATGGAAGCGAAGCATGGAACTGGCAAAAGAAGGATGAAAGTAGAATAAATGCAGTAGAAATGAGATCTCTTAGACGAATGTGTGGTTACTCTGTGTATGATAGAGTGTCGAATGAAAATATAAGAAGTGAATGCGGTGCGAATGATGGTGTTATGAACAAAATAATGAAAGGATCATTAAGATGGTTTGGACATATGGAAAGAATGAATGAAAAAAGAATGGTAAAAAATTTATATGTTAATGATTTACCGGTTGCTGTCGAAATAAATACAAAAGTGGAAGTAGTTAAAAAAACATCGTTTTATTAAATTATTATTTAAAATGAACTTCCATCAAGAGATTTTAGTAAAATCATTTGAATATCTTAAAGTACACAAGTCACCGTTATTGGCGCTAGTATACAATAAATCATATTATGGCCTCAAATCACATCTATTCCCACTAAAATGTGTCATTTTTTTTTAAAGAATAACTAAAAAATGACACAAGCCAACTAGGTATAACTTTAAAAACGTGTTTTTCGATGTTTCCTGCACACAAAGTGTTGAAGGTGTCTATGGAAAAAAACAGAGGATAGGTCAGTGCGTGCTGAGATGACGTCTAAATTGGATCAAATGAATCCATTGTTGTCTATTTAAGAAGCGACACGAAATAATAATTTAGGAGGGGGGATGCATTCAAAGATTAGTAATATTAAGGTTGATTAAGGTTAAATAGTTTATAAAACTATGACGTCATTATCCATTTAAATATCTACAATACATATTTCCTTTTACTCGTACACTCATGGGTGCAGTAAAATGAACAATAATAAAAAAAAAGTTATGCATGGAACTAGCAAAATGATTGAAGTAGAATAAAAAACAGTAAAAAATGAGATCTCTTAGACGAATGTATGGAAAACTGTGTATAATGAACAATAATAAAAAAGGGATGCATGGAACTAGCAAAATGATGAAAGTAGAATAAAAACAGTATAAATGAGATCTCTTAGACGAATGTATGGAAAACTGTGTATAATGAACCATAATAAAAAATGAATGCATGGAACTAGCAAAATGATGAAAGTAGAATAAAACAGTATAAATGAGATCTCTTAGACGAATGTGCAAAAAAACTGTGTATAATAGTGTCAAATGAAAAAAATATAGGAAGTGAATGCGAAGCGTAAAAAAAAATGTATTGAACAAAAAAATGAAAGGATCATTAGGATGGATTGGACACATGGAAAGAATGGTAAAAAATAAAGTATACGTTAACGATGTAAATGGAGCTAGAATTAGAAGAAGAACGAGGAAAACGTGGCACGATCAAATTAATCAAATCTTGAATGACAGTCACGTAAGGAGTCGGAGAAATCGACGTGCGTGCATGATCTGCATTGGAAAATGCAAGTTGTAATAAGATATACATAACTAAAAAATAAATCTATGCTTTTTGAGTGTTTTTTGGTACAATAATGAATACTCTTTCCACGGACAAAGCATATTATAGTGAAGAGTAAAAATATATTTTGAATATTAAATTATTTCAAAATATGTTTTAATTAACACATCCATATTGTAATTTCACAATACAATGAAAATAAACATTATTATAATGTCTTCTATATTCGCCATACTTTGTGTTGTTAAGATGCTTTATTTATCTTTTTCTTTTTTATATACTTTGTATATACGAGTACAACACTTATATTAAAAAAATAAAATTACATAGACATGTTTTGGACAACCAGTCCTTCTTCAGTGATACATTTTATAAAGATACATATTTAACATATTATAAAAAAAATTACATGATCTGACAGATGTTAAAAAGTTTTATAACAAATAATAATTTACAAATAATTTATAATAAATCTTTATAACATCTGTCAGATTATGTAAACAATTTTATAATAATTTTAATATGCATCTTTTAATTGTACTGAAGTACTGGTTGTCCGAAACATGTCAATGTAATTTTATTTTTTTAATATAAGTGTTGTAAGGTATATAAAAAAAGAAAAAGAAAAAAAATTATAATGCTTTGGAGTGTTGGGATAGTTTTTTCTGCTCTATATTGAAAATTTTACGAGTATTTAAAATTAGATTAAGCATTACAAACCATAAATTATATAATGTTATTATTAATTATTATATAATATCCATGAGATAATGCCATAGCCGAAAAAGAAGACTAAGAAGAATCGATGGTGTTTTTAATGGATAAAGTGGTTTATATACAAATATTACATGTGTATTATTATTATATTTAGATAAATTTCAGTCTAAGAAGCTTCTAGTATGGAATAACCGCTTTGTCATCCGCCACAACTTCACATGAAACAAACGTCCTAAAAACCATAGACATTTGCATTTACCTTCTACATAGTCGTAAAGCTCCGTTTCCATAAACATTTATAGGTTACGGAATACACAGATGGCCGCTCCGCAAGTCTATTTCTTCAATTTTCTATGAACGGGATCCACTCTGCTATTTCAAATCCGGTTAACTCTTTCATACAATTTCCTTGCTGGAGCATTCGCGCTTCCGAAGTTCTTGCATATGTGTGTAAATTTGATCAAACGTTTCCCGTTCCTTACGTAAAAGGAAATTCCCTTTGAAAATATCCACATACATAATTATTATATACTATTAAATGCTCTTGTACAGACCCTTATGGTGTTCTTGTACCGACCCTTATGTAGGAAGCGAAGCATAAAACTGGGAAAAGAAGGATGAAAGTAGAATAAATGCAGTAGAAATGAGATCTCTTAGATGAACGTGTGCATACTCTGTGTGTGATAGAGTGTCGAATGAAAATATAAGAAGTGAATGCGGTGCGAATGATAGTGTTATGAACAAAACAATGAAAGGATCATTAAGATGGTTTGGACAAATGGAAAGATTGAATGAAGAAAGAATGGTAAAAAATATATATGTTAATGATGTTAATGGTACCAGAAATAGAGGAAGACCGAGGAAAACGTGGCACGATCAAATAAATCAAATATTGAATGTCGGCCATGTGAAGAGTCGGAGAAATCGACGCGCGTGTATGACACGATGTATGAATGTTGAGGAAGCGAGAGAAATATGTCAGAAAAGAAAAGTGTGGCAGTCCATTCTTTCTGCCTACCCCTTCGGGGAGACGGCGTGATGGTTAGTTAGTTAGTTAGTTTCTAAACCATTCTTTCTCCATCCATGCGTTCCATATGTCCGAACCATCGCAGTGATTCTTTCATAATATTGTTCATAATACCTTATTCCGCTCTACATTCCTTTATTATCATTATGTATATAATAAATATTAAAAAAAAATATTAAGAAAACACAACAAATAAATAAAAACACATGTATTAAAAAATAGTATCACGTAGATCAAGAACGAGTTTGGTTTGAAAGTTTATTTTTTTTAAAACTTTTACGTAACTCGTAATAATTGTAATAGTATCACGTAGATCAAGAACGAGTTTGGTTTGAAAGTTTATTTTTTTTAAGCGGGCTTCACGTCTCGCTACCAAATTGCCCGTGAGACGCGTGACGTAACTCGTAATATTTGTAATTTTGGCGTTCTAACCTTCAATTCGGCGAGTGTTTTAAGTGTTGGCACACCGCTGGATCAGGCCAGACAGCTTTTCGTTGCGGCAGGCAGTGGCGTCGGTAATTATTTGGCGTTCACGCTGACCCTAATTGAAGATTTATTATTGTTTTGACGCAGCGATCTTAAATTGTTACAATTGGAAAATTATACGCTTAACGGTCACGCGAGAGATTAAAAAAATATGCGAGAAAGCCCCAGGCGAAAGGCTTAACATGTTTTTATTATGTATTCTGTGGTGTAAGAGATAGGGGACGAGTGGAGTAAAATAGAAGAAAAGTATATCCAGCAATTGAGGAAAGAAAGCTGAAGAAAAAATAACAATAAAAAAAAAATTTAATATATTTATAGTAATCAAGTAAGTAAGGAGACCACGTTCAGCAGATTAATTGCTCTTCCCACCGGTGTCACCGGAGGCAGGATGAATCCATCGTCGAAAAAACGTTTCGTCTTTTAATGCAATCTAGGAATCGACTCAATTCATGACACCTGCATATGGATGAAAGTGCCACTCTTCTAAGGCATGCGTCATGGATACCAGGAACGTGATGAAGCAAGATTTATTAAAAATAATAATACATTTATATTAACGATGTAAATTGATGGAGACCGAGGAAAACGTGGCACGATCAAATAAATCAAATATTGAATGTCGGCCATGTGAGGAGTCAGAGAAATCGACGCGCGTGCATGACACGATGTATGAATTTTGAGGAAGCGAGAGAAATATGTCAGGATAGAAAAGTGTGGCAGTCCATTTTTTCTGCCTACCCCTTCGGGGAGACGGCGTGATGGTTAGTTAGTTAGTTAGTTTTTTTTCTTCTTTAGTGTAATATAATAAAAGACAGGGACGAGTGAAGGAAAATAGAAGAAGACTATATCCAGCAGTGGAGGAAAGACGTCTGAAGAACAATAAGCAATAAAAAAATATTAAATATATTTATAGTAATCGCTGCGTATATTTTTTGTATTCGACTTCACTCTGTGATGTGAAATTATATTTAAAAACTTTGTAATTTTTTTAAAATAAACTTTGATGTGATCCTTCATATTAAGATTTTTCATAAGGATGAGAACTATCCGAAACATGTCCATTTTTAAAAAGCTAATAAAATGCTGTGTGATGACAAAACAGTTGATTTAATATTCCTGTAGGCCACCGTCCCCCCCGGAAGACCACCAGAAAGATGTAGGAATAACTGAGTCAAGAAAAAGAAGAAGAAGAAGAAGATTAAACCTCTCCAAAAAAACTAAAATGGCAGTGTACAATGATGTTCTTGTACCGACTCTTATGTATGGAAGCGAAGCACGGAATTAGCAAAGTAGAATAAATGCAGTAGAAATGAGATCTCTTAGACGAATGTGTGGATACTTTGTGTATGATAGAGTGTTGAATGAAAATATAAGAAGTGCATGCGGTGCAAATGACGGTGTTATGAACAAAATAATGAAAGGGTCATTAAGATGGTTTGGACACATGGAAAGAATGAATGAAGAAAGAATGGTAAAAACGAGGAAAACGTGGCACGATTAAATAAATCAAATATTGAACGTCGGCGACGTGAGGAGACAGAGAAATCGATCTGCGTGCATGATACGATGTTGAGGAACCGAGAGAAAAATGTGGCAGTCCATTCTTTCTGCCTACCCCTTCGGAGAGACGGCGTGATGGTTAGGTATTTAGTTTGTTAATACTTAATATTCCATACATATATATATAAAAAAAAATGAGCATTGAAGCTTACGTATGCCAAATAATTTGAAATCTAATAAATTCATTCGAAATTCAAAAGACACAGAAATAGTATATTCTCTTCAGCCAATAGCATAAATAACGCCTCTTTTGCGTTGAAATCTCCGAGGGGAAAAAGGTTTAGAGAATTTTACAATTGATTGTATCGACTTTTCTTCATATGCCTCCGTAGCAGTCAACCAATCTTTCTCGAGAGCAAATCGAAGTCCCCACAATTCTTATTCTGTGGGTCTTCCGAATTTTTATCCACCTTTTCCGGTCATGGACACACACCTCTATCAATTACCAATCCACGTACCACGTCGCCCCCCTCTCCCTTCGAAGGTTTCCGACGCGAGTCGAAGATACCCGAGCGTTTTGTGTCATATACAGGATGGCGTTGAATTCGTTTTACATTTTTAAGTAACTAATCTATTTAAACTGTTAAAAATAATTTTATTTTCTGAATTACAGTTGTATTTTATTTAACTGTATTGTATTTTTTTACACTATATCTAGGCAACCTACAAGATGTAAGCTGACTGTTGATGATATACCTGTAGAGCAAGTAGTGAGTTTCAGATATTTGGGAGTGGAGATCTGCAGCCAAAATGACCTTTATACCGAAGTACGTGGACAAGTCAGTAAAGCCTCTGCGTGTCGACAGCAAGATCAGAATCTATAAAACATGCGTGCGACCTATCATGACGTACGCTGTAGAGACGCGGGCTGACACTGTGCGAACCAAGGGACTACTAAGAACATCGGAGATGAAGGTTCTAAGATCAATCACTGGAAAAACCCTCTGAGATCGTGTCCGCAACGTAGATATAAGAAAAACTTGCGAAATAGAGGATATCGTTCAGTGGAGTAGATCCAGAAGAAGATACTGGAGGGACCATGTAGCCCGAATGGATGGTGACAGACTTGCATATACAGGCGCTTTTGAAATCCCCTCCAGACACCGCCCACCTGGAAAACCGCCTAAGAGATGGAGGGACAGCTGGATCTCATCATCCGACGAGATATGATTTCTGTGTCACAGATCGTCAGATCTATTAAAAGAAGAAGAAGAAAGAAGAATTTTATTTTACGCGACAGCTGTTTCATCAACCTATGTTGACATCATCAGGTGTTACAGTGCTCGGCCATTATTGCCCACAGTTGCGTCGGAGCGACGATATCTGGAAGAGTGTAGCAAGTGTCTGGATGCGGATCGCTCAGGATATTAGGGAGTGGAAAATACGAGAGGAGACTTACGTCCAGAAGTGATGTTTTTGAAATGAGAGAGTTTGGTAGCTATCCGTGGCTTTATCCCACTGCATTCCTCTTGGGCATGCTGGGGACCAATAGTTTGCAGATACGAAGAGATGGGTGCACACTTACCCATTTCTTCAGACTTATTAGGTGATTCTTTGAGAACTCCGTTATCTTGGAGGCTATCCATCTTAATGTTCCAGATGGTTATCTTCGACAGCGTCAGCACAGACTGTTTTATCTCCCAGCACGCAGAACCAACCTGCCTCTGGTGATGCCGGTGGGGAGAGCAATCAAACTGCTGAACATGATCGCTTCGGAGATCGACGTCTTTTAAATTCGTGAAAGTACATTCAGAAGACAAATACTCGTCTATATCTTGTATTCCTAATATCGAACTATCTCGCATGCGTTCCTGGTATTATATATTTTTATGTTTTACATATATTTTTATATATGCTTTTGAGAAAATAAATTGATTTGATTGATTGATTGAAAAAGTGGACGGCCACAACAGGCTGAAGAAGAAGAAGTTATAATTATTTTTTAAATTTAATTGTATCTCAATAGAGACGAAGACGCAAACTGGAAACTGAACATGGATGATCAAGGTGTTTACAGGACTTAAGACCTGTCATTGGTTGGGTTAAGCGCACGCTTTATGCAATTACAACATTCCCCATTCCACCTTTGTTATTATGATCATGCATGACAACTTTTTGGAAGATGCATATATACTTCAAATTCATATCTATCTTCACGTGTCAGTTTCAATCAGCCATCTATGTAGATTTGATTGCACTTGTGAATTTTTCAAGATTAACCTATACAACCGACCCACTAACGCCATCTATGGAGAATGATTTTCGGCATTTAGCAAACTACCTGATTAACACAATGCGAAGGCTGTCGCCTAATTAACGTATTGTTAGAAGCCGCCAGGAGTATTATTCCATTCTATATGCCAAAGAATTGACCAGAATAATTACAAATATTGTAATTATTTTTTAATTCGTATTTGTTTGTATGTCTGTTAGTCCATTATTTTGACGTTATGGCTTCCTATCTCCCTCACAACGGATGTTTCGAATGGGTTATTCATATCGGAGCTTCCGCAAACTACTCGATAATTGAGCACTTGTGATATAACATTTTGAGTGTTCATCTCGGAATCAAAATGACAACTTGGGGTCCATTAATTTATTCGCGTCACACCATGCGTACATGTACGAAAGGCATTACGTGATCGTGCCTGGAATAGAAGTATAGTGTGACAATAAAATTAAATAAATTGGAAAATGTAAGAAAATACGTAATACGTTTGTACTGTTTTGATGTTAAAATTATACAAGTTTTTTCGTTTATATAAGAATTTTGACAGGTGTAAAATAAATTGTGCCAACCCTCATGTATGGAAGTGAAGCTTGGAGCTAGCAAAAGAAGGATGAAAGCAGGATAAACGCCGTAGAAATGAGATCACTAAGAATAATGTGCGGGAAAACGTTGTATGATAGAATACCGAACGATGAAATAAGAAAGAAATGTAAGGCAGATGACTGCATCATGAATAAAATTAAAAAAGGATCCCGGAGATGGTTTGGACATATGGAACGAATGGATGAGAGTAGAATGGTTAAAAAGTTGTACACAAGCAGTGGAAAAAGAAGCCGAGGACGACCGAGGAAAACATGGCATGACCTTCTTCTTCTTCTTTTAATAGATCTGACGATCTGTGACACAAAAATCATATCTCGTCGGATGATGAGATCCAGCTGTCCCTCCATCTCTTAGGCGGTCTTCCAGGTGGGCGATGTCCGGAAGGGATTTCATAAGCGGCTGTATATGCGAGTCTGTCACCATCCATTCGGGCTACATGGTCCCTCCAGTATCTTCTTCTGGATCTACTCCACTGAACGATATCCTCTATTTCGCAGGTTTTTCTTATGTCTGCGTTGCGGACACGATCTCAGTTTTTCCAGTAATTGATCTTAGGACCTTCATATCCGATGTTCTTAGTAGTCCCTTGGTTCGCACAGTGTCAACCCGCGTCTCTACAGCATACGTCATGATAGGTCGCACGCATGTTTTATAGATTCTGATCTGGCTGTCAATACGCATGTGCTTGTTCTTCCAGACCAGATTCTTCAGGCATCCTGACACGGCAAAGGCTTTACTGACTTGTTCACGTACTTCGGTATAAAGGTCACTTTGGCTGCAGATCTCCACTCCCAAATACCTGAAACTCATCACCTGCTCCACAGGTATATCATCAACAGTCAGCTTACATCTTGCAGGTTGCCTAGATATAGTGAGACTTTTTGTTTTGTTGACTGATATAGCCATATTTAGCCTTTGGAATACTGTGTGGAATTTGTACAACATTCTTTGCAGGTCATCTTCAGACTCTGCTATTAATGCGGCATCGTCCGCATAGCAAATGACGTTCACAGTTTTACTGCCCATTTTATAACCTAGTCCCAGGCCAGCTACCTCTTCTATAATTTCGTCCATAATAAGATTGAACAGAAAGGGGCTCAAACTATCTCCCTGTTTTATACCATTGCTTGCAGGAATTTCCCTAGACAGTTCATTGTCAACCTTAATTTTCGTTTTGCAATTGGTATATAGATCTTGGACAGTCTTTGTCAATGTATTGGATATTCCTCCTCCAGGAAGGAGGAATAATAATAATAATAATAATAATAATTAGGCTAATTTGTATAGCGCCGTTTTCGTGAATAGCTCACCTCAAGGGCGCTTTGACAATGTTTTTAGTCGTGAGAGCTGCATGTGACACCAGCAATCAGATAACCGTTGTTTACATTTTATGGGATATTTTGAAAAGGTGAGTTTTTAGGTGAGATTTAAAGTCTGTCGGATTGTTGAATATCCAATGGCATGACCAAATTAATCAATTACTGAAAGGCGGCCACATTCGAAGTCGGAATAATCGACGTGCGTGCATGGTACGATGTATGAATGTAGAGGAAGCCCGAGAGGTATGCCAGGACAGACCATTGTGGCGATCCATCCTCTCTGCCTACCCCTCCGGGGAAATGGCGTGACGGTTAGTTAGTTAGTTAGTTTCTTGGCGTGAAATAATGTAGATTGTTAATTAGCGATAAACTTGTAAAGGAATCCATTCAAAATGCGTAACAAAGCGATCACTGTCCTAAGAACCCCTCCGCCGAAGGAAGTTCCCACGGCGGAGCACGGTGGTGCGAGCAAGCAAGCGTGCTCGACGAACACAGCAAACCAATGGCGAGAGCGGGGCGCGGGGTGCGGGGACCGCTGCGTCCAACCGGAACACGGACGGCGGCTGTGAACAACCGGCGGCAAGGTCGGCCGCGCGTGTTGCGCGAAAAGTGAACGCGATTTCTTTTTTTTTATTTATCTCTTTTCGATTTGCGAAATGGTCATTTTCATCGGCGACCTCGAAACGTGTCTGCTCTCCTCATCATAAGCGATTGCATTGTTTATTTTTGTGCGACTTCAAATTTTATTACGGTGCCAATGATTGAACTTCAATAGAAATAATAAACATAAAGCGAAAAGGAAATGGCTTATCTCAGTTAGTGCGGAATGTCTGATCCACTTACCAAAATAAAATTATCATGTGTGACATCATTGTAATATCAAAGGAACAGTCATGAAAATTTCGGGGTGCGTAATTTGTTTAACATCAAAAATCACGCGCTTATTAAAAAGAAGAAGAAAAAAATACAGTGTACTAAATTTTAAGCTTAATTTTAACTTTAAGTGCAACATACTTATATAATGAACCAATATGATTTTTTACGTTTTTTGTACTTTGTGTACAACACTACCCTAATTAATTATTTTTTTAAATATTAGACATGTTTCGGAAAACAGGACATCTGTCTTCTATCGGGCCCTCGGCGTCTCTCAATTAACCCTTCCAATATCAGTTGGAGAAAGTGGGACTTTTCCCCACGCAGTAGGTACATGACCCAGATGTGAAATCTTCCGAACCTTAATAGTTGATTACAGTTCCCTGTCAACTCTGGCTCGCCTCAGGACTTTGGTATTGGTAACCATGTCTGTCCAGGGAATTCTGAACATTTGGCGATAGAGCCACATTTCAAATGCTTCCAGTCTGTACATTGGGTTGACTTTTAAGGTCCACGTTTCACACCCATACAATAAAACAGACCACACATAGCATTTGATCATTCTCTGGCGGAGTTTCAAGTTTATGTTATCATTGCAGAAGAGTGATTTAATTTCATTCAATAAGAAAAATAATATAATATAATTCCACAAAGACTTACTTAATGAGTAGTCATATGATTGAGAAATAATAATCATAAAATTACAGATTTCCGTAAGATTCGCTCACTTTATTACAAGCCGGTGTGAAATTAGTAAATATTTAATTATTCCGCTTTATAGTTTTGCAAAGTTAGGCAATGACTCGTTGCAAATAAATCACCGAACACGTTGTAAAATAATGCATTTGAAATGACATTTCAAATGCACGCGGATTTAAGATGGTCTCTTAGCGGCCATTAAAGATTATCTATACCCGCAATTAGATCGTTTCAAATCCGCATAGTTACGAAAATATCTTGTGCTTAGTCATCGTAAATTATAAATATGAGGTAACAACAAAATCGTTGTAAAATTTTAAATAAAATTATTAACATCGGGCCGGAGGCGTCACAAGACTGGACCACATAAGCAACGAATAAGTGAGATACTTTAAGTTTGCCCCGATAACGGAAAAATTAAGAGAATCTCGACTCCGGTGACAGTGAATACATTGTCCAAAAAGCCCTCAGCATTCCCACAAAACCAAGAAGAAGAGGCCGCCCAATGGGAACATGGTGGGCCAACATGGAAATGTAGCTCTAACGCAAGAACCTGACAGTGGAGATGAGTAAAAATAGAAAAGTTTGGCGTTTTCGTACGAGGAGGACCGACCCCAGATGATGGGAAATGGAAAAAGGGAAAGAAGAAGATACTATCCATGAGACTGACGCTGTCGAATATATCTCTTTGGAACATAAAGATGGATACTTTCCGAAATAGCAAAGTTATCGAAGAACCCCCTAATCTTCTTCTACTTCTTCCCCCCAGTGGCAATCACCTCGGCGAACCACATGTACCAGAAGATGGCAGCGAGCTGCCGAAACCGATCGAAGACACAAAAATTAGTGGATTTAAAGTAAATAAACATTTAAAAAAGATTTTTACATATTTTTTTATTTTCAAACAACAACAACAAACAGTCACGGTACACCAAACGACGATAATTTTAAATATGTACGGTATAATATAGTATTATTTAATATTTGAAAGGAACTTAAAGAAATTGGTGATAAATATATATTTTTTTAAATTGTAGGCTGTCACTTAAAAAAATAATTACAATAGACTAAATTGAATTATTTAAAAGCGAAAATTATTTTATTTTTAAATTAAATTAAATTATAACAATGTTTAAAAAAATGTGTTTTTACCTTCAATAGGATATTTTGTCGTACTTCAGAATCATATTGGAAATTAGAAATTAACAGGATCTTACGGAAGGAACTTACCTGAAAAAATAAGAAAAAAAACAATTAGATTGTAATCATTTAAAAAGTATATAAATTCTACAACATAGTCTGTCGAAGCCAGCGAGCCTGGCGAAACCGGTCGCTTTTCGAAATAAAGGCAAAAGCGGAAGTGTTGAAAAACATCGTTTTATTACAATTATTATTTGAGGTGAATTTTATTATGCAAGATAAATATTGTTTTTCTTTAAATGGCGACGATGACGATGATGATGATGAAAATCATACATCGTTGAAGATAAAAATGCAGTTTTCTCCGATATATAAAAACTTTCTGAATCACTTTCACTTAGAAACAGCTCCAGCGTTCGCTGAAATACGTTGACAGATTTAAGAAACACCACTATCCACTTACAATAACAGCTTTTGATGCTCGCCGATAGCGAAATATCTTATTTATTCTTCAATAAATGTCCTTCGATATACCTGTAAGATAAGGTAATCGGGTCATAATATTTGTTTTTGTCACTGAGGAGGAAACGCAATACGCATTATAGAGTTTTGAGAAGTAAAAATATGTTTTATATGTTTATATGTTTTATATACTTAAATCTAATCTTCGTAGATGGCGCATTGAAACTGACATGTGAATTGTAGTGTTGGATATTAACATAATATATACAACTTCCAAAATTTTATCAGACATGGTGGTCATAAGATAGGTGGAATGGGGAATGTTGTAATTACATAAAGCGTGCGCTTAACCCAACCAATGCCAGGTCATAAGTCTTGTAAACACCTCGATCACCATATTCAGTTTCCAGATTGCATCTTCGTCTCTATTGAGATAAAATTAATCCTTGTATAATGCATAAGTAACTTTGGTATTAATAAATACATCAATGAAAGCGAAAAAATGCTGTTTACAATAGAGTTCTGGTCCCAATCCTAATGTATGGAAGCGAAGCATGGAACTTGGGAGTTGAACATCACTTGGGAGTTCACTTCTTTCAGCTGATTGGCGGCCGTACACAAAACTCGGATGTCCTGAGTGATGTAGGTCTATTTGTCCCTGATTACCTTCGTCAAAGACAGCTCAGATTGTTTTATTTGCCGCACTGCAGAACCAACCTGCCAATGGTTCGCCTCGGAGGTCGACATATTTCGTGATAGTATGAGTTGCCTCAGGGATGCAATATCAATTCTTTCTAATTCTTAAGCAAATTTGTTTTATGCTTATCTTTTAAATTCTTATAATGTAAGTGCAAACGATCTGGAATTATGTGTCTGTAATGTTTGAACTTTTTATTAAAATAAATTAAATGAAATAAAAAATAAATGAACTGTCAGAAGAAGGATTAGAGCAGAATAGAGATGATTTTGAAATATATATTATAAATAAATATTTTTGATATATTTTGTAACACCTGATGATGTCAACATTGGTTGATGAAACAGCTGTCGTAAAATAAAATACAATTGTGATACCAAAACAAAGTTTTTTCATTAACAGTTATTAATTATTATAATTCAAATGTGAATTCACAATACAAAGTGATGGCGAATATATAAGAAAACAATGATAATAATAAAATAGTAATAAATGGCATTCACTAGAGATGACAACTCTTACAGCAAAAAGTGGCCACAGGCTCAAGTGTCACGTCCCCCTGCCCGCTGGACCGACGATCTGAAGAGGATTGCTGGACATGGATGGATGGGAGCGGCAATGGATAGGGGGCGGTGGCGGGCTTTGGGAGAGGCCTACATTCAGCAGTGGATGACAGACGGCTGATGATGAGGCTCAAGTGAACACAGAGGTCCATGGAAAGACAGATACTTGGTGTGAGCTTGCGTGACCGCATAAGAAATGAAGAAATCAGACGCCGCACCAGGGTTGCTGACGTCATGGACCGAGTGGCAAAATTGAAATGGCAATGGGCTGGACACTTGGCTAGATAGGGTGGCAATAGATGGATACCCAGGATACTCAGTTGGAGACCATGGGAAAATAGGCGAAGTGTCAGAAGGCCACCGATGAGATGGACCGATGATATTATCAAAAGGGTTGGAAAATCTTGGATACAAAGGGGGCAGGATAGAGACGAGTTGAAGAAATCGGAAGAGGCCTATATCCAGCAGTGGAGGGAAGAAGGCTAGCAAAGAAGAAGAAGAAGAAGAAGAAATGGCATTCTTTATTAACTCGGTTTATTGAAACGTTTGAAAATTTTATTATACCTATTATTGTGTAGAACTAGCTCCATTGACATTGCAAGCATTTTTCATAACAACGAATTCCAAAATAACTCGATTTATGTAATTCAAATTGGATACCTTTCCTTATTAAACCTGTTTGAATTCGTTATGAGAGTGTTTTCATAATCCGAGTGTAGAATTCCTACGCGAATATTTGTTGTGCGTAATCAGCTCACGTGTTTGCTTCTGCGTTTTTTATATTCTCTACCAGCTGAGAACTGAACTGGCAATAGTCGATAACGTGATATTTGTATGCCGTAACAAAAGCGGTTGTCTGTGGTACCACGTGAATAGTAGCATAAGAGAAAAGTGTTACAAATCTTATCATATTTTTCTTTCGGGGCTGTGTCAGGTCCCCCCAACGTTGGCGATCACTGTAGCAAAGTTATTTCTATCCTGCGCCACTTGGAACAGGTTCTGAACTCTTGTTATTCCTGTCCACTCTTTGATGTTCCGCAGCCAGAACAGCTGCCTTCTACCAACTCCCCGTTATCCCTCCACTTTACCCATTAATATCAGTCGAAGGAGGTGGTATTTTTCTCCCCTTAGCGCATGGCCCAAATATGAGACCTTTCTAATTTTCACACTCGACAACAGCTCTTTATTGGCTCTGGCTTTCTGCGGAACGTCTGCATTACTGACACAATCGGTCCACGGTATACGGAGCATTCTGCGGTATATCCACATCTCTAACGCTCCACATCCACTTTTAGTCCATGTTTCGCAGCCATATAGTAGAACAGACCATCATTCTTTGTCGGAGTTTCAAGTTAAGATTATCGTTGCACGAGAATGATCTCATCTTAACTAACTAACTAAATAACTATCATAGCTGAAGAACACTCTAAGATGCTAGAGAGTTGGTTTTGGTAGTTGTGCTGGTGGTATTGTTGCAAAAGGAGCATTACGATAATTTTAGGGGCATACTTTCCAGCAAAGCATACTCTCTTGCTTCCCCAAAATTCATACATCGTGTCATGCACGCACGTCGATTTCTTCGACATTTAACCCTTGTCGGACGCTAGCTTTTATATATTTTGTATATGTTATTCTATCAATATTTAATTTTAAAAATGCACCGTGTACGTAAATCGATCCATTGATAACAATAAACTGACAAAGTAATTACGCACAGACTCCACAGACAATAAGATTTAACATGATTCATCATGTTACCTTACATGTGCCATACGACTGCAGCGAGATAATTCTGTTGTCACGTCAGAGGTGACTTAAGTCCGTTAAGGGTTGATACTACATTTATTGGACTTTTCCTCAATCTCTCTCTATTTCTTTATCATTCTTTCTTATGTGTACCATCTGAATGATCCAGTCATTATTTTGTTCATTACACTATCTTTTTGTTCTAAATTCACTTCTTATATTTTAATACGACACTCTACAACAAATCACAAAATAAACTTAAAAAAAAAAATAAAGAGGTTTTAACAAAAACAAAGTAGTGTTGTAACTAGTAAAAGTTTTTTAATATTATTTTTAATAATATTAACATGTTATTTGATGTATTAGTTGCAATATATTATTTTCGTAATTTTAATATTAAAATAATAAATGATAGTAAGAGTAAAGATCTTGTTTGTGAATATAGATGTGTACTGAATAAAATGACATTAATTGAAAATTATTTTGATTATACAACGAGTCTTTAAATAGATTCTTCTATTTGAATTAATTGTGAAATTAGATATATTTTTTCAGATTTTTATTTTGATTATTTTTTTTATTCACGAGTCGTCACTGGTGAGTGCTCCAGTTATCCACACATAATATTAAAGACAATGAGATCAGGACAAGCATATAGTAATATAGCAGCATTCTTTGATTAGATCTCCTTGGTTCGTGTTTTTATAACATCCATTGTCTACTGAATGCAATTTAGTATGTTATATTTTGTTATTAAATACTGCATTGTTTCATTGAATGTTGAATTAATATCTGTTTTAATAGGAATATTAAATGTTTTAAACCAAAAAACGTAATTTACTGAAAAACTACAGATTCCCAAGCTTTTTTGGCTTACCGCCCCCATTACAAATAAAGTAAACACCGCCCCCATAGGTTAAAAAAAACACTGCTACCTTTCGTAAAAAATTAACTCGCCGCCCCCTTTCATAAAAAAAATAAACTCACAGCCCCCTTTCGTAAAAAATATAAACTCACCGCCCTTTTTAGCAAAAAAAAAACAACCTTAAAGACCTTCTTTTATAAAAAACAACCTTAAATACCTCCTTTCATAAAAAAAACCTTAAAGACCTCTTTTCATAAAAAACAACCTTAAAGACCTCCTTTCATTAAAAACAACCTTAAAGACCTCCTTCATTAAAAACAACCTTAAAGACCTCCTTTCATAAAAAAACAACCTTAGAGACCTCCTTTCATAAAAAAACAACCTTAAAGACCTCCTTTCATAAAAAAACAACCTTTAATACCTCCTTTCATAAAAAACAACCTTAAATACCTCCTTTCATAAAAAACAACCTCAAAGACCTCCTTTCATAAAAAAACAACCTTAAAGACCTCCTTACATAAAAAAACAACCTTAAAGACCTCCTTTCATAAAAAAACAACCTTAAATAACTTCATTCATAAAAAAACAACCTTTAAGACCTCTTTTCATAAAAAACAACCTTAAAGACCTCCTTTCATAAAAAAAAACTCGCGCCCCTTTTCAGAAAATAAAACTCGTATTTAAAATTAATAATTTATCGTATTAAAATCAATAATAGGCGACGTTTATGGGTGGCAGTTTGTCCTAGCACCTCCAAAATTTGTCGGCCTCTCTCAAATGCCGTGGGGTTGAGAACCACTGCTTTATATGCTATTAAAATAGTGTATTTACATGTGTTGTCATGGTGATCATCAATGTTATAAACATTTCGCAATTTTACGCATGCAGTAGCGACCATCTGTTCGATGTACAGGTTGATCGTGTCATTTATGATGTTTTACATAAATTATACAACAACATAGTCTTTATATGCTAATGGGATTTTCCTCGCTCGCTGGCATCGACAGACTGGTTCAGTCAATCGATGCCAGCGAGCCTGGCGATACTGGTCGCTGTCGAAATAAAGACAAAGGTGGAAGTAGTTACAAAAACATCGTTTTATTTCATTTTTATTTAAAATGAACTTCCATCAAGAGATTTCAGTAAAATCATTTGATTATCAATCAAATATTGAATGTTGGTCACCTGAGGAGTCGGAGAAATCGACGTGCGTGCATGACAAGATGTATGAATGTAGAGGAAGGAAGAGAAGTATGTATGTCAGGACAGAACAGTGTGGCGGTTCATTATTTTTGCCTACCCCTCCGGGGAGACGGCGTGATGGTTAGTTAGTTAGTTAGTTAGTTAATAAAGTGTTGTGAAAATATGTTTGTTCAAATAAATTCAAATGTGAATCCACAATATAAAAGAAATTCGTTTAAAAAAAAATCTATTATACTTTTTATTTAAAAAAATTCTGGTTGGCTGAATTAATTTCAAATAGGACCTTATTTTGAATGGAAAAATATACAATAAATTTTCAATAGGTTGTGCTTGTATAGTTGACAGTTCTGTATTGTGAATTTGTTTTTTTTATGACATTCTATATTTTTACACCTGACAACGGCGCGGCGCGCCCACTAAGTACACAGGGCCTCACCTTATTCCCATCAAACTATACAAATGAAACGTACAAACTTTTAATGGAAATTCCACACAATTAGCAACGAAATTACAGTATCAGGTACATTGACGATACATTTAATTGGAGGAACATACAGGTGAAACGGGCGAAAGGTGAAATTATACACATTTTCTCTAAAAAATATATATACGAGTATAGACATGTGTTCGTTCACACGCACATCAAATTTCACGAGAAATAACATAAATTACTATGAAAATGTATGATATAAAACAATTTTACGTGTAAAAACACGAATTTATAACTAGCAAGGAACGAAACTACTCGTATATACCTGTATAATTATAAATAAAAACAAATTTATTTTTCTAAAACACTTTAGGTAATAAGGCATTGTTAAAGTTACAACAACTTGTTAGGAACTTAACTAGTGTAGATTGAACTAAAAATGTGAAGTGTTTCTCAATATATTAGCATATATACATCTTTGTTTATTCATTCATTCTTACCATGTGCCCAAACCATCTTAATGACTGTATATACTCGTATACAAAATGTGCATCATAAAAAAATTATGTGTTATTTTTATTTTGTTATTTTATTTTAGTTTATTGTATTGTATATTACATGTTTTAGATTTATTTTGTAGACGTTCTCACATCACACCGCATCTCATCGAAAAGAGAAGGCCCTTCTTTGCTGACTTTTTTTTTCAACTAACTAACTAACTAACTAACTAACCATCACGCCGTCTCCCCGAAGGGGTAGGCAGAAAGAATGGACTGCCACACCTTTCTTTCCTGACATATTTCTCTCGCTTCCTCAACATTCATACATCGTGTCATGCACGCGCGTCGATTTCTCTGACTCCTCACATGGCCGACATTCAATATTTGATTTATTTGATCGTGCCACGTTTTCCTTGGTCTTCCTCTATTTCTGGTACCATTTACATCATTAACATATAATTTTTTTACCATTCTTTTTTTTTTTTTTCAAAGTCCGTTATTTTGTTATTTATCCCTGAAATTTAACTTCTGTAGTTCCGACCAGTCTTGACATGTCTTTAGATTAAGAATTTTCAAGAATTTTTGATTTCAGATAACATCAAGATCACCCGGGCCAAAATCACCCGGGCCACCCACGCGCTTTTTTGCGATGTGCCAACTTTGAATAATAATAATAATAAACTATTAAATTTATTCAAATATTTTTTTTTGTATCTTTAATATGTAAATAAAAACATCCTAAATTTCCAAAACAATTTAAAAAAAATTTCCTACAAAATAACGCCCTCCAAAAAAGACATGAAAATCGGCTGAAGTTACCAGACTTCTACCTGAACGCCTTAGTTTATTAAAAATTAAATATGATAGTGTCATATCAATAAGAAGATAAGAGAGTGCGAACAAACGCTTGAGACCTTGTGCAAAGATCAAGAAAAAATAACACATTTTCCATAGAAGAACGCACCGGTGGGTGCAATATGATTTTCATACGACTGAATGGACGATCAGTCAGAACCGGGTAATCGGCGCCTGCGCACAACTTGCCGGGTAATCGGCGCCTGCGCACAACGTGCCGGGTGACGTAGCCACCGCCGGTGAAAGTGGCGTAGATTATGCGACCGTTGCGCAAGGCGCGAACCGCGAACAAAGAGTAGGTCGTGAGTGAGTGTGTCGGTCGGGTATCCGTGGCCATATCGTGGTTTCAATGCCGATTGAGCGCCACGAATAAAAATACACAAAAACTAAGGCTTAACCTTTCTACTGCGCAAAAAATACACATATAACGGTGCTGTGTAAACACTACACAATTTTAATTAAGTAATTTTTACAATGTGTTCCTATCAAGGTAAAGGATATTTCCAGAGATATAAAATCGGAAGAAGGTATTATGAACAAAATTATGAAAGGATCGCTGCGTTGGTTCGGACATATGGTACGCATAGATGGAGAAAGAATGGTTAAGAAAGTATACGTTAATGATGTAAATGGGGTACGAAGTCGAAGCAGACCGAGGAAAACATGGCATGATCAAATTAATCAAATTTTAAAGGTTGGTCATGTTAGAAGTCGGAGGAATCGACGTGCGTGTATGACTCGTTGTATGAATGTGGAGGAATCTAGAGAGGTTTGGCAGGATAGAGTAGTGTGGTGGTCCATTCTCTCTGCCTACCTTTGAGGGGAAACGGCTTGATGGTTTGTTTGTTTTAAAATCGGACAAAATGAAAAAGGCACAAATTATTATTAATATAATTGCAAAAAATATTTTTAAAATTGGGAAAACGCTCAGAACGTTTAAAAAAAAAACAATAAATAACAGGTCCGCTCATGACAAGCGTGAACGACCAACTGATACAATTTTCTAATTTGCTGAATAATATCAACACTGTGTCTTGAATATAGAATTAGCGAGAGTGAGACGTAAATAGTGTGTACGAGAGTATTTTTTCGCCTAGCCATTTCCCAGAAGGAGGCTAAAACTCTTCAATAGTTGTATGGCCATAGAAAGTAAGACAAAAAGTCTCCCGAAGGGGTAGGCAGAAATAATGGAACGCCACACTGTTCTGTCCTGACATACTTATCTTGATTCCTCTACATTCGTACATCGTGTCATGCACGCACGTCGATTTCTCCGACTCCTCACGTGACCGACATTTAATATTAGATGCTAGTTCATAACACTTTCATTCGCACCACATTCACTTCTTATACTTGCATTTGACACTCTATCATATACAGATTTGTCACACACTCGTCCTAGAGATCTCACTTCTACTCCATTTATTCTACTTTCATCCTTCTTTCGCCAGTTCCACGCTTCACTTCCATACATGAGTGTCGACACAAGAACACCATTATGCACTGCCATCTTAGCTTTTTTGGATAGGCTTTTGTTTGCGATGACAACTTTAAGTGCACCGTTCACTCTGTTGCCTGCCCCAAACCTTCTTTCAATATCCTTCACCACTCTCCCATCCTTTGTAAACATACTTCCTAAATAAACAAATTCATCCACTTGTTCCAGATTTTCACCACTACACTAATGTTCACTGGTAATCACTGGGAATCAATGGTGTAGAAATACCTCGTAGAAGGCACTAGACCCGAGTAACAGACACGTAGAAACTCCTGTCTAGAAGTATCATACAATTACGTCTGCCAATTACCAGGGAGGTTGAGATAAAGGAGAGATTAAACAATGCGGTGATTGGAGGGAAAGGTGAGTTATGAGGAACAGAACGGCGGCGATAATGCCAAGGCTATAAGCAAAAGTGAGTCAGTGCAACCATTGCAGAAGGCGTTAATTGCAAGTGAACCAGATTCAAAACTGTGGCTCGTGTGGCCACAGATTGTCGAACTTTTTTTGCCACGTATTGTCAACTATTTTTTAAGCAAGAATTTATCAATG
Source organism: Lepidostoma basale (assembly GCA_022606425.2). NCBI lineage: Eukaryota > Metazoa > Arthropoda > Insecta > Trichoptera > Lepidostomatidae > Lepidostoma > Lepidostoma basale. Next base: position 354,741 of record JAHDVF020001001.1, on the reverse strand, counting down.
AAAATTTGCATGGAACTGACAGAAGAAAGATAAGAGCAGAATCAATGCGGCAAATATGAGGTTCTTAGGACGTATGTATGGTAGAACGATGTGTGACAAAATTTCATATGCGTATGAAAGGAATACAGAGCGGAAGAAAGCATAATGAACAAATTATAAAAGGATTACTGCGTTGGTTTGCATGAATAAAGAAAGAATAAATACGTTAGCGGTGCGAATAGAGTATGGAGTCGAAGAAATATGGCATGATCAAATTAATTCAATTTTAAAGATCGGCCATGTTAGAAGTCGGAAGAATCGATGTGCGTGTATGACACGTTGTATGGATGGGGAGGAATCTAGGGAGGATTGTCAGGAAAGAGCAATGTGACGGTCCATTCTATCTGCCTACCCATGCGGAGAAACGGCGTCATGGTTTGTTGTTGTGAAATGATATATTACTGAAATGGTAGAGATGAGGTCCCTAAGAACCCGAGACCTTCGGTATGGAAGTCAGAGCTCTTACTACTCTGTCACGAAGGTCGTCGGTTGTTGTTGGTTATTAACGGTTGTTGTTAGTAATTATGTGATTAACATCCAAAAGGGTATCCTCAACTATTTTGAGTTGTTTTAATTGAATTATGATGGGCGAATTTAATTGGATTTTCAAGAAAAGGTTACGAAACCCTGGAGTGGGATTATAGAGCGAAGACAGAAAGAGTGGGCTGAAATGGGATTGAGAGTCTTGCGTAGGTGTGTGTGTGTGTGTGTGTGTGTGTGTGTTTGTGTGTATGTGCGTGAATCTACAATACTGTATGTCGAAATCCACGAGGCTATGTGATCAAAACAGTAACCATATGAAGACGAATACAAACGAAATCAGATAAAAAAAAACAATTGTAATAGATATTTATTATTTCTTGAACAATGATGTAAAACTTAATATTAAATAATCAATACGAATGAAAATGTCCGCTTTCTAGAAGTTTTATTATATTTTATGGAAAATACATGTTTTGCCTTATTAAAACATTATCAAATGTGTTAATATAACATTTGATATTGCCTTAACAAGACGAAATATGTAATTCCCATAAAATATGATAAAACTGCTAGAAAACAGACGTTTTCATTCGTATTAATTACAATGAAAGAGCTTTAATTTTGTTTCTTGATCAATGATGTAAAAATCCATATACGAGGTCTGTTCAAAAAGTATCGCGAATTTTATATTTTTTCAAAAAGTATTTATTTATTCATGAATATTATCTATTTTGTCCCCTTCAAAGTAATTCCCCTCGGATATAATACATTTATGCCAACGTTTTTTCCAATCCTCGAAGCACTTAAAAAAATCATTTTTTGTGATCTTGTTCAGCTCCTCCTTCGATGCCGTCTTTATCTCCTCAATCGTGACGTAGCGTCGTCCTTTCATGGGCCTCTTCAGTTTTGGAAACAGGAAAAAGTCACAGGGGGCCAGGTCTGGGGAATACGGTGGCTGCGGCACCATTACTGTGTTGTTTTTGGCCAAATATTCGCGCACAAGCAACGATGTGTGAGCAGGGGCGTTATCATGGTGCAAAAGCCAGTTTTTGTTCTTCCACAAATCCGGGCGTTTCTGGCGGATTGCTTCGCGCAAATTGCGCATAACTTGCAGGTAATATTCCTTATTGACCGTACTACCCTGTGGCAAGAACTCATGATGCACCACGCCCCTGCAATCGAAGAAAACTGTGAGCAAAACCTTCACGTTCGACCGAACTTGGCGCGCTTTTTTTGGTCTTGGCTCATGCGGCAGCTTCCATTGGGATGATTGAGCTTTGGTTTCCACGTCATAACCATAAACCCATGATTCGTCACCAGTTACCCTCTGGAGCACATTTGGGTCGTCACGGACCGAGTCCAACATCTCCTGAGCAATGTTAACGCGATGCTGTTTTTGGTCGAAATTGAGCAATTTTGGCACGAATTTCGCGGCGACCCGACTCATGCCCAAATCATTGGTTAAAATCGAATGGCACGAGCCAATCGATATGTTTAGGTCCTCAGCAACTTCTCTAACGGTGATTCGACGATTGGCTAATACTATTTTCTTCACTTTATCAATGTTTTCGTCTGTTGTTGACGTGCTCGGGCGTCCGGCACGCTCTTCGTCGTTCATATCTTCTCGGCCCTCTGAGAACATTTTGTACCACCGATAAACGTTGCTTTGGTCCAAGGTAGCTTCACCATATGCCACAGTCAACATTCGAAATGCGTCCGCGCACTTTATTTTGTTTTTCACACAAAATTTGATACAGATTCTTTGATCCATTTTTTGGAATAGGCAAAAATCGAAGACGAGCCAAAACACATCCAAGCAAAACAGCTGTCAAAAATTAACTAAACATTCAAAATGGCCGACCTTGTCAGCATAAGTAAGGGACATGAGTACCAACATAACGCTACAAAAAAATCAAAAATCAAATATACGTAGCCAGCGGAAATTCAAAATTCGCGATACTTTTTGAACAGACCTCGTATGAATGAAAACGTCTGATTTCTAGAAGTTATAATATATCATAATTTATGTAAACTTATTGAACGCTAATATACGCTTATATATGGAATACCATAGTATTATACTTAAGAAATTTAAAATCTTTGTTTAATCCACTATTTAATAAAATATATTAAAAACCACGATTTCAATCTTTTCTTCGTCTTCATTTTATATTGTATTTGTTTCTTGTTGTTCAATTAGGTATTCATTCGACAAAGGCTACATATTCGACATCTATCAACATCTTCACAAAACACGTAGGATCAGTCCGTACTGCAAAGCAAGACTGAACTTGTTTCAAACGTACAAACGGAGATGAGAGCGTCTGCACGTGAGACACTCGTGAGCGATCGTTGATCGAACAAAAAACGATGGTTTAAAAATATTGTGCGAAAGTCGAACGTTTGAAAGTCGAGCCCGCCACAAAAAACGACGGTCGAAAAATGTGCGAAAGTCGAACATTCGAAAGTCGAGGGTAATTTCACCCAAAAAGGTCTGTATTCTTTGTCACCTCGTATAGAAGACGAATCACTATGTCATAATTAAATCGATGAAAAAATTGCTGATGTAAATTTTTAAATAATTACGACGCTAATTATTAAAAAGCGGTTCAAATCTAGGCGGAGTTACGTAAAATTGTGATGGTTTTGATAGCATATGGATGTGTAAGGCGTTTATTACGCCATTATCCTTTCTCGTTACGAACGCGAGCAGTTAGGTCGCGAACAATTGAAACACACGGAATGAGTTTTTGGCGATTTTAGCCTTTGAACGAGCGATCGATACCCGATTACAACGCCGCTATTGAATTCCGGAGTCGTTCGATCGCGTTACATAAAATAAAATATATAAAAAAACGTACGAAGCCACATACAAAAGACTTCACACCTAATATCCTATTCCAGTTCCCTTATAATATTGTACTATACGGATGGTGGTTACATTTGGAAAAAAATATGTAAAAACAACATTTTTAATGTTTCTTTTTCGATATTCTTTGTATACAGCACTCACACATATTGAAAAAATAGATAAATAAATAAATATTCTACATATTTCGGATTAACCAGCCCTTCATAAGTGATATTATAAACTAACTAACTAACTAACCATCACGCCGTCTCCCCGAAGGGGTAGGCAGAAAGAATGGACTGCCACACTTAAAAAAAAAGACTAATATCAAGGATTTATATCAATGCTATTAGAATTTATTTTACAATCTTCAATGTGAGCAGAAATAGCTCATTATTATGAAGAAGGAATCTGGTCGGGTCCAGGCTTGAACCCATGTCCCCTGGAGCAGGAGCCAAGCGTTCTATCCCCTAGACTACCACCCGATTTTCTTTCTTGACATATTTCTCTTGCTACCTCAATATTCATACATCGTGGTACACACGCGCGTCGATTTCTCTGACTCCTCACATGGCCGACATTCAATAGTTGATTTATTTGTTCGTGCCACGTTTTCCTCGGTCTCATTATATTATATATTATATTAGTGATATTATATAAATATTTAAAATATTATAAAATTGTTTACAAATATGGTTAGTTTTGACAAATGTTATAATAATTTATTTTAAAACGTTTATGCTTGTGTAATAACAAATATTATGAATAAATTTAAAATTTAAAATAATATTATATAGTTATTATTGGGGTTCAGGTAATTCACCTACAACCAAGGAAATAAATCAGAGATTGGACTTGACATTAAATTTATTTGATTATTTATAAAATTTTCTTTATTTTTAATTGCTTTTTTAATTTCTAAATATTCGAGATTGTTCAAAGTTATATTTCTATAATTAACATGCAAAATTTTAACGCCATTATCTTTATTAAAGAATGATCTTTTTCAATGAAATGGTTAGCAAATTCAGGAAAGTTATTATTAGAGGACTCTTACGTGCTCTTTTATTCTTAATTTAAAAAAACGCATTGTTTTACCAATATAAAAAGATGAGCAATCATTACATTTTAGTTTATGACCTTTTTACAACTCTTTTTACCTGAGCATGGCATGATTAAAATAATCAAATTCTAAAGGTCGGTCATGTTTGAAGCCGGAAGAATCGACGTGCGTGTATGACTCGTTGTATGAATGTGGAGGAAGCTAGAGAGGTGTGTCAGGATAGAGTATAATGGCGGTCCATTCTCTCTGCCTACCCCTGCGATGAAACGCCGTGATGGTTCGTTTTAAAAAAATCCAACAGATTCGAAGGTCATTGACCGATTGACTCATATAGTCAACCGCCCATTTTCAGGTTAAATTAATATTTCTTTTAAGGATTAATTGTATCTCAATAGAGACGAAGATGTAAATTATTTGGAAACAGAATATGGTAGTCGAGGCGCTTACACATTATCTTAATAGATGGCGCTAGTGTACTCGTAGATGGACCTACCAACAGTGAAGTTATTAAAAAAGATTAACATATATACAAGTTCCAAAAAAATTGTCAGACGTGGTGTCGTAAGAAGGGCGGAATGGTGAATGTTGTTAAACATAAAGTGATCGCTTAGCCCAACCATGACAGATCATAAGTCCTGTAAACGCCTCGACTACCATATTCTGTTTCCAAATAATTTACATCTTCGTCTCTATTGAGATGCAATTAATCCTTAAATGATTAACCCGCAATGGGTAAAAATCCAGTAATTTTTTTGTATATAAAGTATTTATATACAAAAAAAATACTATTATTTCTTTCTTAATTGCTTTTGCCTTATGAAATTATGAGCATCTCGATGTAATCAATTTGCATATTTTAATCGATTATTAGCATCAGTCCATCACTAATCTTTGCTATCGTGTATGTAGTGCATGTTATGATTATTGCCTAAGGCTTTTTTTATTGCGCATTCTACGAAAAATTAAATCATTTTCATGGTGCTATGACTTCACTTTCATTCACCATACATGTGAAATTTTCGTGCAAAAAATTTCTGACGAAAGTTACATGAGTTTAAAAAAATACGTGCTACTTGATTTATTAATACGAAAAATGACTTGTTTCGCCTATTAATGGCATTATCCAATGCCATTTGAATTATTAACTGAGCTGTTATTTTTGATAGCGGAATAAATCCGTTTTTTCATGTTTCGAGATATTTAATAATTAGCGTTTGAATGAATTAAAAAAATTTGGGTGACGTTTTACCCTTATACCCTCTCTACGATTCTGTCTTCACTCATTCTTTCCATGTGTCGAAACCATCTTAATGACCCTTTCCTTATTTTGTTCATAACACTTTCATTCGCACCACATTCACTTCTTATACTTGCATTTGTCACTCTATCATATACAGATTTGCCACTCATTCGTCTTAGAGATCTCATTTCTACTGCATTTATTCTACTTTTATCCTTCTTTTGCCAGTTCCATGCTTCACTTCCAAACATAATAAATGATTAATATATTATTAAAAGGCGGGCCACTCTGTTTGAAACAAACTCTCCACAGGGGTGACCTTGGTGGAGAGCTGTGGAGCCCACGGTTGGTGTAGCGTCCACACTTGGTTTAAAACAAGCTCTCCACATGTGGAATGCGTGTTTAAACGCGCGTCCCTCCACAAAGTGTGTTGAAGGTCAAACGAATTTTGGTTTCAAACAAGTGTCTACACAGTTTTAAACCGCCAGTGGAGACCGATGTGGAGAGCTTGTTTAAAACAGTGTGGCACGCCTTTAATGATTAACAGCTTAAAGCCTGTATGCGATGCTCGTCGGGCTAAGAATATGTTCAAACTAGTAGATAGATGCTTCGGTATTGTAAAATTGAACGAGAAAGGTTTATTATAAAAAAGATACGTATAGAAAAAGTCTTTCACAGCCCACGATGAAGTGACGATGCAATTATTATACACACAAAAGAAATCACACGAATCCAGAGTGTTCCTATCAAGATAATGGATAATTCCTTCAACACGAGAAGAAAACACAGCGCCATGCTCCAAGATAGATTATGAAAAAAAAAATTAAACACCTGTGTACAAAATAAAAATCAAACGAATAAAAGTAGAAAAGCGGTCCAAACAGATGGATATTCTGGCACACGCCCAAGAACGAGCGAAAGTTTGATGGACCTCATTGAAGATAAACTGGACTTCATTAGATGGGAGATTGGTGCCAAATCAGAACGTCACAGTGCCAGGTGTGGGAAGGTGGAAGACGACAATCAAAGTATTCCATTTTTTGTTGAAATATTTAAAACTCGTAAACATGATACAATCCTAGTATTCCAAAATTGAAATAGTTTTGAAGCTAACTAGTGTGGGATAGCGGAATCCAAGGATTCCAAATTTGAAATAGTTTTGAAGCTAACTAGTGTGGGATAGTGGAAGACAACAATCAAAGTATTCCATTGTTTGTTGAAATATTCAAAACTCGTAAACATGATACGAATCAGTGGCGGTACTCCCATAGAAGCCCAGAAGCCCAACTTGCGTAAGAAATTTTTAATCAAAACCATCAAATCTAAATAATCATGCCCCCGCATAAACCAACAACCCACCAAATCACCTTCCAACAATGTTCCCATCAGGCGTAAGAGGAATAGCCACAAGAGCCGAACCACTGTAAGCCAGAAGAGGTTTTGATTCAAATTTTCTTACACAAACCGGGCTTTTGGGCTTCTATGGGAGTACCGCCACTGATACGAATCCCAGGATTCCAAACTTGAAATAGTTTTGAAGCTAACTAGTGTGGGATAGTGGAATCCCAGGATTCCAAACTTGAAATAGTTTTGAAGCTAACTAGTGTGGGATAGTGGAATCCCAGGATTCCAAACTTGAAATAGTTTTGAAGCTAACTAGTGTGGGATAGTGGAATCCCAGGATTCCAAACTTGAAATAGTTTTGAAGCTAACTAGTGTGGGATAGTGGAATCCCAGGATTCCAAACTTGAAATAGTTTTGAAGCTAACTAGTGTGGGATAGTGGAATCCCAGGATTCCAAACTTGAAATAGTTTTGAAGCTAACTAGTGAGGGATAGTGGAAAACAACGATCAAATTATTCCATTGTTTGTTGAAATATTCAAAATTCGCAAACATGATACGAATCCCTGGATTTTAAATAGTTTTGAAACTAAATAAGGTGAGATGGTGGAATACGACTATCAAACTATTCATTTTTGGTTGTAATATTCCAAATTCGTAAACCTGATATGAATCCCTGGATTTTTAATTTGAAGTAGTTTTGAAGCTAGCTAGTGTGGGATGGTGGAAAACGACTAGCAAACTATTAAATTTTTGTTGAAATATTCCAAATTCGTAAACCTGATATTATTTATTATTATTATTTTAACTGTTAAATTAAATAACTTTGTTTTTTGTAGCACAGTTATATTTTATTTTACGCGACAGCTGTTTCATCAACCTATGTTGACATCATAATATGATATGTATGGCGACTTTATCGCTGCGGTTGTATGGCACATGTGAGGTGACATGATGAATCATGTTGAATCTTGTTGTCTGTGGAATCTTCGCGTAATTACTTTGTTAGTTGAATATTACCATTGGAGCGATTAACACACACAATGCCTTTTTCAAATAATATATTGATAGAATAACACAATAATGAACTATTGAAAGACGGCCATGTTCGAAGTAGGAAAAATCAACGAGTGTACGTGTCACGATGTGTGAATGTGTTTTCAATGCGGCAGCACGACTTATAAAAAGTGTACCAAAAAAACTAGCATATTTCACAACATCTAAAAGATCTTCACTGGCTCAAGTGTCCTGAAAGAATCAAGTATAAATCATGCTGGGCGGTTTTTGAAGCGCTTCACGGAATGGTACCAGCCTATATATCTGAAACACTGTCAAAGCGCCCTTGAGGTGAGCTTTTTACGAAAACTGCGCTATATAAATTACCTTAATTATTGTATTATTATTATAGGGCTTGGTCATGCCCAAAGAGTGGATAACACCGGACTTCCCTATATTGCACTACATAATCTGTTTCACGGGACTCGTCCTCGTGGAAGATCTCCTAAAAGATGAAAGGATGCCTTGAAATCCACCTCACAGGAGGAGCAACCCTGTGGAGAACAGAACACATAGCTTCGAAGTTCTCCTGTATTGAAGGCGATTCGTCTTCTTAACTAGGTGGCAAAGGAGATAGACCCTTTCTGAATGCCATTATAGCGAATTCGTGAATACCCTTACGATAAGAGCAACAAAGAGATAGCTGTCTCGTTTCTATTCACATGGTTCTGATGTATATTTCCACCTAAAAACCCACCTTTTCAAAATATCGCATAAAATGTAAACAACGGTTATCTGATTGCTGGTGTCACATTCAGCTCTCATGACTAAAAACACTGACAAAACGCCCTTGAGGTGAGCTATTCACGAAAGCGGCGCTATACAAATTAGCATAATTATTATTATGATTAAGATTATTATTAAGAGGCGCGAGAGTTATGTTCAGGATAGAACAATGTGGCGATCCATCCTCTAGACCTACCCCTCCGGGGAAACGGCGTGATGGTTAGTTAGCTATAGAATAACTTATACAAAAGATACAAAAGCTAGCGTCTGATGAGGGTTAAAAATATTATTTTAACGTTAAAAACACGAGTATACGAGAACTTACATAATGGTCAGATGTAAACACAAACTCTAAATCAACGAAAATAAATCATTATATATAATACAACAGCAATGAATATCAGCTTATTCCAGAGTTGAAGATGTAGAATTATTGCGAAATATTTCGTTTTCGCGTGTTCTGGCATCGTAAAAATAAATAAAGAAAAGCCCCTTGGCACCAAAACTCCTACTGGTCCATTTAGCAAAGATTAGCAAAGAGATGTAAGAAACACGGGATTTCTATAGGTAACATTTCATTTCAAAACATACGAGGGTTGTCCGTAAAATAAATTTCCCCGTTTGCCAAGGGCGCGCGGATCGCTGTTACGTGCGATCCGGCAACACTGGATCGTAGCTTGGCTTTCCCCCTCACATCCCCACCCAGCCGAACTCGCTGCGACGCTCAGTGTCGGTTTGGCAGCCGTAAATAATGGAGCCCCAGTGTGAAGTACGCTCCGTGGTTCGTTTTCTCGTAATATTACATTCGGGGTTTGAATGAATGGTCAGGGCCGTGGGGGGACATACCGTGCTGGAAGGTATGTGTAACGCCATAGTTGCATAACATCAGCAACACTACCATTTAGTCCGACTCTCTGATCTCGTGTGATCTTTATGATCCCGCAAACACTGAGTGTGGCATATTGAACGTACTCTTATGTTGATGTGCCACAGCTAACAGAGAGAGGGCGAATGCCGATTTTCGACGCCACAAAACGGGTCACCCTCAGCTAAGGGAAGAAACACCCCTTCAGAAAAACCATGGTCCTCCTTGTAAGGGGTTGGGCTTTAGGCCAACAACCTAACCTCATAAAACAACCAACGTTACGAACACTTCAAGAAAATTGTTTCTTGGAGGAGGCTGAGACCCACCAAGGGTTGTAGCGCCGGAGAAAAAAAACCATTTCATTTCATCGCGATATTGCCTTTTATCATGCCAATTGGAAAGGCTATCGAAATGTAGAATGATTCTTTTCGTTTCTGTTTCTGATGCTGATGTTATGGAGAGGCAATATTTCCTAGTAAGATTCTCTAACTTTCAGAGATAATTCTGAAGAGATAACGCAAGGATTGATTACGCATATATTGAAATATATAAATTCCTACGAATGTATGGTAAATCTAACTGTAAATATAGGAAGTGAAGGCAGTACGAATGAAAGTGTTATGAACAATATAATGAAAGAATCATTAAGATGGCTCGGACGCACGGAAAGAATAAATAATATGTTAACGATATAAATGGTACTAGAAATAGAGGAACACCGAGGAAAACGTGGCACGATCAAATAAATCAAATATTGGATGTCGGCCACGTCAGAAAAATCAACGCGCGTGCATGACACGTGTATGAATGTAAAGAAAGCGAGAGAATAGTGTGCCAGTCCATTATTTCTGCCTACCCCCTCGGAGAGACGGCGTGATGGTTAGTTAGTTAGAATATTTGTATTTAAAAGTAAAATTAGCATTTCTTAACGTAAAAATAATGTATTATTCGACGACATTAAGTGAATTAAAACTTTTAAATCGGGATTCAGATGGTCGCAGGCGGGTAGAAAGTGCATCGCAAATAAGTGCATAATATACAAAATAAAAAATCTCTTTGCGCGGCTATATTCGTGTGTCTGTGCAAACGGGATATCTGGGTCGCTTCTCGGAAGGAAAAATGCACAAAAAATAAGTTAAGTCATGCAAATTTATTGCGAGTCGGGGCATGCAGACAGACCCGATATTCAGACGGCGGAATGGCTTCGAGTTTCCGCGGTTCTGATTCGGAAGATTACGCTTTTTTACGAGCCAAAAATAACCATGAGAATATAATAAGCGATGCACCCCAAATACAGCAGCTGCGTGCCGGTCGTAAAATGTCACCCTCTTGCCCGAATTAAATCTGCATTGGAGAATGCTTAAAACTGCTGAGGATGTTGTGGATGAGGATGTATTACAAAATGCTCCGTATGCATTCATCCTTCTTTTGTTAGTTCCATGCTTCACTTCCATACATAATCTGTATATGATATCATTATTATTAGTTCTTACTGTTAAAAAATAATTATTAGTACTTATACCAATTCAGGTATCTCGGAAGCGAAGTAACCAGCTCTAATGACTTCCCCAGAGAAGTAAGGTCACAAGTAGATAAGGCTGCAGCGGTTGCAGACTGCATGAAATATGTCATATGGAGAAACAAGGACATGAGGACTGACAGCAAGGTACGCATTTATAAAACCTGTGTGCGACCAATCCTAACATATGGCATTGAATCGAAGGCAGACACTGTCAAGACAAAGAGCATGCTCAGGACAACCGAGATGAAAACACTCCGGGCTATAGCTGGCCTACCCTACGTGCAATCCTACGTGACTAGCAACCCTACGTGATCGTGTTAGGAATACAGCAATCCGAGAAATCTGCGAGGTCGAAGATGTGGTCAGATGGGGACGTCAAAGACGGCGATACTGGTATCAACATGTAGAAAGAATGAGCTCAAATAGGATACCATACATAGCTCTCCATGGAACGCCAAACGGACAACGCAGGTAAATTTTTAAATTTGAATTATTGTACCGAATTATAAATGCGTTTTTAATTTGTCGTTCTTTGTTTAGTTTTTATTATATTTTCACACCTGAAGATGGAGGTATCCTCCGAAACATGTCGTGTTTTTTAATAATTAGTGGATAAAACAAAGTTATTTTCAATTTCCTAAGTAAATCATAGATATATTGACGATGTGTTTTGATGAAGAGTTTGATTGCTCTTTCCACTGTCATCACCAGAAACAGGCTGATTCCGCATGTTGAGAGATAAAACAGTTTATGCCGACGCCTTTGAAGGGGCATTTTCATATTAATTTCCATTTTTTCTAAGTGTCTACACCATCTTAATGAATCGTTCATAATAACGTTCAGAAGACTTGAATTAAGAGAGAATTAAGTTATGTTATAATCTTTAGAAATATTTTAATTTTTTTAAAGTATTTATAATATTATCATCGCAGGAAATATTGACGATATAAAAATAAACTGTTTTCCTATCATTCATTTGCTTTTCTTTATCATTGTATTATTGTAAGGATTACTACGATAAGGATTAGATTTTCAAGAATGAGGGTTTTTATTTTTATATTGAACTGAATGAAAGCTTATTGCCATAGTAAAGATAATCGCAATTTTATTGGTGATTTTGATTGTGTTATCACGAAAAGTCAGACGTCCAGGTTGTCGTACTAAAATCAGTTTTACAATTATGACTTTGTGATAGCAAGCCCCTTAGTGACGTAAGAAACAAAAATTAACTCCTGTATTTATTTATTTATATAATACACAAATGAGACATAAAAAACAAAAAACATTTAAGCGACTCATTTCGACACAAAACGGTGTAACAAAGATAAAACAACGACATGAAACCAAAAAAGTATAAAAAATAATTGCAAAAAAAATATTGTAGCACATTGTAGCGAAAGCGTTGTGGATGATGTAGATATTGAGGAAGGGCTTCTGTGTCCCAAAACATGTTTGTGAAAATGTTGTAAAAATACAATGTTTTCTAAAAGTTATTCAAAGGTGAATCCACCACACAAAGTGATGGCGAGTATAGAAGAAATTCGAATATATTTTTTAAAATTAGCTTGGAATAGGAACATTCTTTTTTTAAACCTATTTTTTCAAATTAAAAGCATTCGAATCAGCAGCAGTTTATTGCAGTTTGGTCCAGACTAATGCAATTATCTGCGTGGGTCTGTACTGATGATACTTGTACGCTCTCCGGGCAGTAAACAAGGCTTAATCAAAAAACTTTTTTTTTTGCTTGGATAATTCTGAACGGATGGCCGACGAGTGGTCGTTAAGTGGTTATGTCGCTCGAGTTCTAACCCAAATTTAAAACGAAACGTTAGTCTAATGCAGCGGTTCTCAAAGTGTGCTCCACGGAGCCCCGGGACTCTTCAAGGCCTCTACGAAGGCTCTTCCGCGACAAGCAGCGTAATAAATCGATCTGACTGCAAACAATGTATCTATATTGTGGTAGAAATCATTTTCACTCTTCTTCTTCTTCTTCTTCCTCAGCCTATTTCCGTCCACTCCTGGACAATGGCCTCCTCTATTTGCTTCCATGTCATTCTGTCCTGTGCAGACTGCATCCAGGTTATTCCGACGTGTCTGTTTAGATCATCCTTCCACCGTAGTTGCGGTCGCCCTGCACTTCTCATCGCCGTCCACGGTCTCCAAGTCAGCAGCCTTCTTGTCCATTTTTCATCTGAGCTTCTGGCTACGTGACCTGCCCATTGCCATTTTAGAGTCGCCACCCGGTGGATGATGTCAGTGATCTTTGTTTTTTCTCTAACCGTATCGTTACTGACTCTGTCTCTTAGGCTTATTCCTAACATGGCTCTTTGGGTCACTCGTAGTTTCTCGGCACTTTGTTTGGACAATGTTAATGTTTCAAGACCACAAAGTACTAACTGGCAGAACGCAGGCATCATAGACTTTTCGTTTAATGTTGATCGGTATTTTCCGGTTTTTAAGGTCTACAGATATATATTTTTTTTCAATCGCTCTTTACACCATTACAGCGCGAGCCAAATCGATGTAAATGGTATAAAACTTCTAGAAAACTGACTTTTAATTCATATTAAATACTAAATAAGGAGTCTAACGGAGACTAGAGGCTTTTGAGATGTGGTCCTATAGAAGACTATTAGGAATTTCCTGGAGAGACCACATCACGAATGAGGAGGTTCTTCAAAGAATCGAAGGAGGAAGGCACCTGTTCAGGACCTTGTCCGAAAGGCGTGCAAAATGGATCGGCCATGTAATACGTCAAGAAGGCCTCTTGCATGCCATAATGGAGGGTATTACCGAGGGGACAAACTCTAGGGGACGCCCACTCCGAGAGTACCTGGAGGACCTGTTGGTGGACGTGCGCTGCTCATTATATGCAGAATTCAAAAGAGCCGCACAAGACAGGGGAGAATGGAAGAGAAGAATAGAAGAAATTGCTGCAAACCAATCCCAGAATTGAAACTTTCTAACTAAGGAGTCTTACATAATTAATTATTCAGATATAACCCATAAACAAAAAGTTTAGCCGTAAAATTCCTACGATTTGGTACTAACTCACTTCAATGGCCCCCTTTAGTACGCGCCTTATACTTCCCGCCCATTCTCGATCATATCGGCTAGAGAAAATAAAAATAAAATACTGTTAGTTGTTACGATCACCGCTTCTGGGTAGGTACCCAGTCTGTATTATGTTTTATTTATTATCCTGGCAGCACCGCCATAAACACTTTCTGTATCTAATTCCGATGCCAATAATTTGATTCCAATCTCATAAAAATCGTCACTGACATAAGTGTCTATAACAACTTATATTACTTAATGTTATAAATAGCATACCTGCATTAAATTATAAAATAATATTAGGTCCTTACATATGAAATTGGCGTTTTGTATGGGAGGAACATAAAGTTGATTTTTTTTAAATATAATATATTTATTTAATCAAAGTATGTACCATTGCTATCTATGCACTTTTGCCATCTCATAGGTAGTTCATCGATCCTTTATATAAAAAAAACATTCGGACGGGAATCAATAAAATCTTTGAAGTCGGTTTGGACTGCCCCATCGGAGTTGAATTTTTTCCCTTGCAAGAAGCTATCCAAATTTCGAAAAAAAATAGTAATCTGTTGGGGCAAGGTCCGGAGAGTACGGTAGATGTCTTAGACATTCCAATTGAAGCTCTTCTAATTTGGTAGCCGTCTGTTGTGCAGTGTGTGGTCTAGCGTTATCATGAAGCAGCAGTGACCTAGAGCGATTAACCAGCCTTGGTTATTTAGCAGCTAGCTTTTCCATCATGGTTTGCAGTTGCTGACAATAGACATCTGCCGTAATCGTCTGGCCAGATTTAAGAAAGCTGTAGTGAACGACACCAGCACTAGTCCACCAAACGCTCACAAGTAACTTTTTTGGAGTCAATTTTCGCTTAGGGCATGGTTTGGCTGGTTCGGCAGGGTTCAGCCATTGCGATGAGCGCTTCCGATTATCATACAGGATCCACTTTTCATCACAGTTAATGATTCGATTCAAAATCCCTTCATTATTGTGCCGGTTGAGTAATGCAACGCAGCAGTCAACGCGCGTTTGTTGATTTGCTTCACTCAATTCGTGAGGTACCCACCTTTCAAGCTTTTCACCTTCCCAATTTGCTTCAAGTGGATTAAAACAGTTTTATCACTAACACCGCAGCCTGCAGCTAACTCGGACGTGGTTTGCGATGGATCCGCTTCCACAATAGCCTTCAATTCTTCATTATCAACTTTCGTCTCCGGCCGTCCACGGGGCTTGTTCTGCAGGTCGAAATTTCCAGAACGAAAACGTTGGAACCAAAAACGCACTGTGTTTTCTTTTGCGGCACTGTCGCCATACACATCATTAATCCTTCGAGCCGTTTCTGCAGCACTGGTGCCACGGTGGAACTCGTACTAGTAAATAATGCGATATTTCAAGTTTTCCATTTTGTAAACTGAGTGACGCAAAGAAAAAAAACAATTGAGGAAAAAACAAATGAATTATAATTTTCGAAACACAAATACTTGAGTAAATAGCTGCATAAATTTGAATTTGGAATTCCTAACCAAAGAGAAGATATTTGAGATCAAAGTTGCCAGTACGGCAAAACGCCAATTTCATATGTAAGGACCTAATAGTAAGGTCCAAAGGTCTGACATAGTCAAATATAATAAAATGAATGAAAATATAAGAAGTGAATGCAGTGCGAATGATGGTGTCATGAACAAAATAATGAAAGGATCATTAAGATGGTTTGGACATATGGAAAGAATGAATGAAGAAAGAATCGTAAAAAAATTACTTGTTAATGATGTAAATGGAACCAGAAATAGAGGAAGACCGAGGAAAAAGTGGCACGATCAAATAAATCAAATATTGAATGTCAGCCATGTGAAGAGTCAGAGAAATCGACGCGCGTGCATGACACGATGTATGAATGTTGAGGAAGCGAGAGAAATATGTCAGGAAAGAAAAGTGTGGCAGTCCATTCTTTCTGCCTACCCCTTCGGGGAGACGGCGTGATGGTTAGTTAGTTAGTTTATAAAAACATACAAATGAATAAATATCACCGCACTTTTCACAGACATGTTTTGGTCGTGACCCATCCTTTTTCAAGCAAAATTTAAAACATTTAATAAGGATTAATTGTATCACAATAGAGACGAAGATATAGATTGTTTTCCGGGAAAAAAATATGGTGATCGAGGCGCTTACAGGACTTATGACATGTCATTGGTTGGGTTAAGCGATCGCTTTATGTTAACAACATTCCCCATTCCGCCCTTCTTAAGACCACCACGTCTGACAATTTTTTGGAAGTTGTATATATGCTACAATGTTGAGGAACACTTCACATTTTTAAGTTCAATCTATTAAGATCTTTTAGCGCCATCCATTAAGATTGGGTTAGGTCACAACCGAAATATCTCTGTGAAAAGTGTAATAAAGTGTTATAAATATACAAAGTGCAGCTATATTTGTTCAAATATGAATCCACAACACATAGTAAAAGCGAATATAAAGAAAATAATATTGAAATTCGTACCCCGTATATTTGATTTTTTGTTTAAATTGAGAAAAAAATATTTTCATCTCAACGTTTCATTAATTATACGAACGGAAAAAAAACGTTTTAGGCTGAATTAGACCGTTTTTCTTTGGGTCTGAAAAAGCTTGAAATTTTTTAAGGATACGTCAATTAAGCACCAAACTTGAACAACGGTCTGTGGTAAAGTTTAACGCTTTACATTGCAGCGGAAATATGAATCCACGCAATATATACCAAGTTTATTCACGCGTAAAATATGTGTAGATTAATCGTTTTGGCTAAATAGAACATGCATATTTGACAGATATATAATCCAATTTCTTACGGTTTTCTCGCTGAAGTTTATTATAATTATTATTACTATTTTTATTATCTAGTTGAATCGGCGCAACATCCCGGTGTGGGACTTGGCCTCCTCCACAATGGTCCTCCGCTGACTTCTGTCTCTGGCCATCTCTCTCCATTCCCCAGCTCCTTCCATTTTCTACCAATCTTGTTCCACGCAATCCGCCCAACTTTTCCTCGGTCTGCCTCTTGGTCTCTTTTCGCGAGGCACCCATCTGGATATAATTTGTACAGCTATTATATTGATTCTTTATATGTGATAGATAGCTAATCTATTGCAATTTTATTGTCACGTGAATTATTTAAAACGAATGAAAACGTCTATTTTCTAGAAGTTTTATTACAATTTATGTGAATGACATGTTTCGCCTGTCTAAGGCATTTGATAATGCCTTAGACAGACGGAAAATGTCATTCACTTAAACTGTAATGAAACTTCTCGAAAACAGACGTTTTTTATTCGTATTAATTATTTAATGTGGAGTTTTACATCACTGTTCAAGAACAAAGTCACATGAATTGTATACCAGATCAAAAACAGTGTGAGAATCACACTTTTATCGCCGGGGATTGAGAACCCAGGACTTCGATTTGGCAGTCAAATATTTTATTTTATTTTTTATTTTTTTATTATTGAGGGTAACAAACAGCAATTACAGTATATGAGTATAAACACACAGAGACAACAAAACAAGGCCAATTACATGCTACCACAAATATTATATAACAACTGACATAAGGTTAAATATATAAGAATAATAAAGTAACACTTTGATAAGATAAAGAGAAAACTAGTAGTATTAGTAATAATGAATAATTAATTTAAAATGAAATATAATTTTAAAATGTAAAAAAAAGAAAAAGACAAGAAAAGAAAAAAAATAGAGTAACTAATTTCATTCGCCCCGAAGGGTTGGTTGCTCCAACCATTTTTTTAAAATCACTTTCATTAAGATGGAACACATCGATGTTACTAAAGCACTTATTGTACATGTCGCACGTCCGGTACACCGCCGCACTCTCAGCGTAGTTAGTCCGATAAGCGGGAAGGTGGAATATTTGGTTCGCAGTGTGTCTTGTGCCAAGCATAGGGGTATTCAGTAATAATTTACTAAGAAGTTCGGAGTTGTCTATTTTAAAGTAAATGATTTTGTGAAGCAACATCATATCATTAATTGTTCGCCTATTTTCGAGAGAGTCCAAGGAATAAAAATTAAGGGCAATCCAAGGAATAATATATGTTACCACTCTGCCACGAAAAACGTCAATTATCTATAACATGTAATTAAAGTTTTGATTCTTGCTTTTCGTCGAGATAAATCTCTAATACGAAAGAAAACGTCAGTTTTCTAGAAGTTTTATTATATTTTATAGGAATGACATGTTTCGACCATCTAAGGCATTATCAAATGTCATTTGACGTTTTCATTCGTACTAATTATGTAATATGGAGTTTTATATCATTGTTCAAGAAACAATTAATGAGATAAATCACGATCACGAGCCAAACAGGTCGAAACTATAAACGTATTGTTTTGAAATAAATTAATAACATTTATATATTAATATAATTTCTGTTTTAATTGAATGAATATGGGTTAGATATGTATTAAGTAGAAAATATTGAAAGTCTTATTTTTTGGATCACTCTCGGGTCCCAATGCGTTGATGGAGAGAGGCAGTCCGCCTAGGATCGGAGCCATAAATCTTCCAATTATATTCCAATTTGGCACGAGACAATAATAATTAGCGGCCGCCTCTGTCTGCCGCGGCGAGCAAAGTTGTTGACAACACTCGGAGCACCTGAGATTGCGTAATCCGACCCTCGTTTCGTTACGACTTTTCTCGGAATTTCGGGACACAATTAAGAAATTATACTTTCCAGTTTTGTTGGTGAGCGGTCTGTAATCTTTGTGCTCTGTTTACCAACCGTTTGGAAGAGCTTACACTTGTACATATTGAACATTTTTTTCTGTTGGGAAAATCACGATTAAGCATCACGAAGCAACATGATTTTTTTTTTAATTTAATTTTTTTTAACTCATGATCTCAAAGGTTTGCCTATTAAATGTGAGATAATAAAAACATGCATTTTGAGTAGATTAGGTTACGTATACAAATAGAATGAATGAATAATACACGACTCACAAAAATATTTATGTAACATGGAACCGAGCAAAATTATTAAAATCCATTGTTTTGACGATAACACTTTGAAATTTTAACATTATTAACTGATTTATTAAAACACTGTTATTGGTTTGAACATATGGAACGAATAGATGAGGGAAGAATGGTTAAAAAGATATATACAATTAGTGTGAATGGGATAAGAAGTCGAGGAAGGCCAAGGAAGACATGCAATGACCAAATTAATCAATTACTGAAAGGCGGCCATGTTCGAAGTAGGAACAATCGACGAGCGTGCATGTCACGATGTGTGAATGTAGAAGAGTCGGGAGAATTATGCCAGGATAGAACAATATGGTGATCCATCCTCTCTACCCCTCCGGGGAAACGGCGTAATGGTTAGTTAGTCTGTTATAGAATATCACAATTTATTTTATTGATTTTGAAATTGTCGTAGCAGCTGTTTCTCTAATCGATGTCTGCATCACCCGGTGTAACAATCAACCAGTTGATTGTAACACCTGATGATGCTTATATTCTTTAGCGAAACAGCTGTTACGACAATATCAAAACAAATAAAATCAATTGGGATATTCTTTAATAGTGTTTTAATTAAGCAATCAATAATGTAATGTAATGTAATAAGTGTTTTCACCAAAACAATGGATTAAAAAATTAGTTTACTATAATCTCTTGATGAAAGATTAATTAAATAAAACGGTGATTTTTTAACTGTTTCCACGTTTGTCACGTTGCTCGACCAGGTCTGTAGATATCAGCAAGCCTGGAAAAACCGGTCACTGTTAAAATAAAGATACAGTGGAAGTAGTTTTTTTTAAAAACATCGTTTAATTTAATGATTACTATTAAATCAATCAGAGTTTACACAATAAATCTTAAAGATTAGAAATATCATAGATACAATCTTAAAGAATAGAAATATCATAACCCTTAAGCTCGTGATGGAATCCACGTCCTAGACCAGTTATTTATGCGTTCTTTCTGTAAGCAGCATTAAATGAATAGCAGCCATATAAAGCTAGTTCTTTAGAGATCTCATCCTAAAGTTGAGATATTGGGTCTCGGGATAAACGAAAGCCGAGGGAGCGGTACAAACAACTCTCCAAATTAATTAGACACCTATAAAAAATGCCCTACTTTCCTGAAAGTCCTAAAAAAACGAGCGAATGTCATCGCTGAATGGGCCGCCCGATGCAGGGCGGGGGCGGGGGGAGGACGGGGCAGGGGCGGGGAGAAATATCGTCTTCTTTACCAAACGTGAGCGATACTATTTCTCAAGCTTTACAATTTCTGCACTGTACACACAACATAATACATAAACCTTCTCGCTTTATAACATCTCGAGAGGAATTTTTCTCTTTGAGCAAGTGAATGAAAGGTTCAGATGGATATGGGACAAAAAAAAACAATAATATTATTTATAAAAGCTACTGGTTGCATCATAATACGTATACAAATATTTATTTATAAAAAATATATTTTATTTGAAATTTCATGGTAAATGTAAACAATGAAAATAAAAAAATATAACTTTTTTTAAATGAATATTAAATTAAAATACTGAAAATGCCCCTTTTAGCGCCAGACACTAATGTTTGTGTCTTCAACTGGTTTCGGCAGCTCGCTGCTACTAAATATATATTAAAAAAAAAAGATACTAAGGATTTAAATCAATGATATTAGAATTTATTATTACAATCTTCAATGTGAGCAGAAAATAGCTTATTATTATGAAGAAGGAATCTGGTCGTGTCCAGGCTTGAACCCAAGTCCCCTGGATCCGGAGCCAAGCGTTCTATCCCCTAGACCACCACCCGATTACCTAGACCACCACCCGATTTGGGCCACCCGATGCATTTAAAAAAAAACATTTTATTAATAATTTTTAATAATACTCCGTTTAAGAAATTGAATTATGTATTAAAAATTATATTGAAGTCAAATTATTACGAGTAAATTGATGTATGTATGTACAACAACAAAAAAATTACAAAACATGCATCAGGCCCATATGACTAACGGAATCCAAGAGCAGACACTGTCAGAACGATACATCGCATTAGTACATCAAAAATGAAAACATTGCGACTTATCGTGGGTAATTAACCTATGAGATAGGTTACCAAACGGATACATAAGTAATACCTACAATATTGATGATATTGTAAGAAGGAATAGGCAAATAAGACTTTTGAGAGACGCGTTGAAAATATGAATCCGGCGAGGATATCCAACATGCTTGCACGAGAATCCAAAAGACCCTCATCTACCAGCGCTACTATCAAAGGGTAGAAGATACGTCATTATTACAGGACCAAAATTGACATCCTATTTAAACAGATCACAAGATCTGCGGAATGAAGAAGAAGTAGTCAAATTTAATAATCTGGTGGAAAAAAGCTTAAAAAAAGAAAATATTTTTGCTATTTTTTACACTGCCATAATATACTTATAAGGTTCCACCTACCATTAAAGTAGAGAAAAATGTTCCTTTTAGCGCCATCTTTGCCAATATAAAGCTGCCTTATCATTGATACGAAGAAGAAGATAATTAAGTAAAACGTGTCACGCGGTTATAAAAAATACATTTGTTTTTAAGAACGCAAATTTTAATATTGATGTCTTTTTAATTTTAGAGCTATCTTTAAAAGGAGCTTAATATTCTTTCAATAAATAATTTCTTCTCCTAGAATATCACCAAAAACATATTATCATTTGTAATTAACTTAATTCTGGGACCTGTGAATGACGGTGAAGGCTGAAGAGTGCCGCATAATGACGAGCTGTACCATATTTACAAAGTCAGACTGAATAGACTGAGATGGACCGGTCACGTGCAGAGGATGCCGTCATCGCGAACCCCAAAAATATTGCTGGAGTGGCACCCAGGTGGTAGAAGACCAATTGGATGACCAAGGTTGCAATGGGAGGATGAAGTTGGGAGAGATGGGGCGAAATTGTTACGAGTGTCAGATTGGAGGGTCGAAGCGGAGGACAGGAGGAGTCGGAGGCGAAGAATACTGGAGGCTAAGGCTCGATATGGGCTGTGAGGGCATCGAAGAAGAATTAACTGTCTACTGTTTCGTTTAACAAATATTAATCATGCATTCTGTAATACGTTTAATGTTTCTGTTATTATCTAAATAACATAATATTTCGTGTTTAATAAGTTAAACTTTGTCATTCGGGAGATAAAAAAAACTTAACGACACAATTTTCTTTATGAATTGTGGTTATTCTTGTTTATATTTCAATCACCCTCTCGGACAAAGGTCGCACGTTTTTCCGGACAACTCGTAATATTTCATGCAAAATTATTTTAAGCCAAAGAGAAGAAAAACGGTTATCATTTGTGTTTTATATTGCATTTTTATCTCTGTCAAGGAAATGTTTAATTAAGATAAAAAAGAAAGTTACTCAAGCGTATGTTCCTTTCTGCGCTTAAACGATGAACAATATTATTTTATTGAACATTATTCAGGAAAAATATGCTTCTCTTCAATATTTATTCCTTTTTTGTACTGGCATTTACTTATATAATTAGAATATCTGATGATATCAGTTTAGTAATCGATTGTCTATTATTTCAACTCACTGAAGCTATTTTTCTTGATACATATAAAATTATTAAATCATATTGAAGTTAACATTGTAATAAATGGTTCGAGTTGAATAAAACTTTTAATTTAATATGTCAATCAATAGATCAATCATAAAATAAAAGTTTCGCTGGCAAAATAATTATGAATATAAAATTCCAAACAAGAAACTTTCGTATTTTTTTTCATCATATTTATATGCCACGTAAATCTCATGTTCTATAAATACCTTTATTTTTTGTCATTACTTATGGAGAGCGAAAAGTTTTTAATGGATTTGTTGAAAAAACTTCTGCGTAATCAAGGTTTTGTGATGTTTATTAGTTTAAACAAAGTTCTTTATCTAATTAAAAAGATTCTTGATAGTTTTATTGTTTTCAACGTATATATTCAGGCAGATAGCTCTGTGCTGAGGAGACCATTTAAATATTAGCGAGATAGTAGCCGCAATGTCTAAACAATGGCTCAAACTCCGAGAAAGAAGTGTCCCAAGTACTACTCGGAATCTTTTGAGCTCAAACGAAGGACACTTGTGCAAATTTAATGATACTAAGAGAGGCACAATGCAATGGCTAAGTGCTGAAATATTTATTAAATTTAAGAGTTCCCATTGCAAGTTTACTACCCCCACCTCACCCCATTCTCCACCCGAGGGATTTTCTTAAAGTATTAGTTAAATATAGAAAGCTCGCGAGATTTAAATATTTAGACTGTTCTACCAAATATTACTTAATACTTTATGAAAAGACGATCAAATAGGTTGATTCTATAATATTTTATATTTATTTCGTAAGATTTAAGACATTAACAGATATTTCTTGTATTAATTTTAATATATTCAAAATATGGTTTAAATTTATTATTAAAATGAAAAATGTGAAAATATTTTCATTATGTAGATTTGTACTTTGTCTTGTCATATGCGAGTTTTCTTAATTTTTTTTTAATTGTTATTTTATGAGAGTTTGTTTTTTGTTCCGCATGGGTCAATTCTTCTCAGCGTGTTTTGAATAATTGCCTTAAAATATATGGGCTTTTTTTATTAAGTGTGATTTTTAAACAATGATTCATTTTTTATTTCCATTGACAAGTTTTAAGAAACAGAGTAAAACGTTTATTTTAAGTTTAAATAAAAATTAGCACTAGATTGAAGATAACCAACATTAATTTAAAAATGCAACACCTTTTTTTTTAAATAAATATGGATGAAAATATTTGTTTTCTAATATAAAATTTCATTTGTTTAAACAAATACCTTTGGAAGGCGAAACATGTCATTCCCATAAATTTAAATATTACTTCTAGAAAATATACGGTTTCATTCGTATTAATTATTTAATATAGAGATTTACACAATTGTTCTAGAAACAATAAAATATTAGATTATATTGCCTCTTAAATTCAAAAGTCAAAATTTTAAATGAAAATAAATAATTTACGGTTTTTCTATCAAATATAGAAATTGTCGGTATGGCGTTTGAAAATCAAGATTTTTTTTCTAAATCGTTCCCCCTCGCAATCCAAACATATGTGTACTACGTGTACTCTTGCGGCGATGTAGAATTTATCCGGCGTCACTCACACTATATGGTAGGAAAGCGTTTTTGGAGTAATCTTGGGCGCGGAAGAATGAACGTAACGTTGCGTAATTACTAATTACTTACTCGAGGAGCGGACAAACAACGGAACGTTTATTACTCAACTTCCTTTGAAAATAAATCTAAGTTTACTGGCCGAATTATTGAAATACAAGGACTTGTGAAAGACGTTTCATTGCCTCCTAAAGCTCCAGTGAACTTAACGAGTGTAACTTATGCTTTAAGAAGGGAGGACTTGTGGAAAAGTTCCTGCCGCCTACGCCCGGGGCGGGCTGTAGGTGTACTCGCAGGGCGCCTAACGCCATCTATTATAGCGGAGCAGAGTGAGGCACCATCGGTAACAATTAGGTGTAAAGTGTTAGGAGTACGAGATGAAAGGGGGCGGATCCGAGAGGAAGTGATTATTAATAATTTACGATTTTTTTATTGGAATTTTATGGTTGCACAGCAAAACTTGGATATGTTAACATATGTGTATTTAAGTTGCGATTACCCACTGGCTTTCTGCAGTAGGTTTAGACTATTGTATTATTTGTAAATAAAATACTAAAATAAAACATATCCATTACTTTATTGTTTCTTGAACAATGATGTAAAACTCCATATTAAATAATTATTACGAATGAAAACGTCAGTTTTCAAGAAGTTTTATTATATTTTATGGAAATAAATTGTATCGCTCTTCTAAGGCATTATCAAATGTGTAATAAAACTTTTAGAAAACTGACGTTTTCATTCGTATTAATTAAATATCCTTTAATGTTTCCCATCGTATTAGGTAATGGTTACCTTCCTATATCTACCGTTGTTATTGTACAATTAATAGAGTACTTGAATAATTTATCTAGCCAAATAAATTTTAAGTATAATATTTTATATGTTTTTTAGATGAAAGTTTATAATTTGAAAGGTTTGATTTAATGGTAAATCATAAAACATCTTCAACACCGAAAATAAAATTAACCTAAACATTTTGAACACACACTACCAGATCACATTTATCATTCCGGACGATACTCATTTGCTAAAAGCGCGGAGCGAAATCTGTTTCGCAACGGTTTAAGAAGAAATAATTGTTTCTAGGATAAGGCATTTAATAAAGGGCGGGAATCCTGGCGAAGCAAGTGTAAGGAGTGCGGAGTAACAGGCCGGCGGGACCTGCGAGGAATAACATTAATTCAATTTGTCAGAAGACTCCAGAAGGAGGGCGTGTTGAAATGTAAACTGTCAGTTGGGCTAATGGCGGAGCTGTATTCAAAAACCATTTCCTTTTACGCTCGGAGCTCGCGGGAGACACCGGCACCGCCCGCAGTCCGCGGCTAATGGATATCTTGCGCCCATTGTAGCCGAGATCCGCACGAGTATTCATAACGCATAACATCGCGTTATCTGCGCCCTTGGCGGCCACATAACCACATAAATCACGGTGCTCGTGGGGCCGGGCCCGGCCGAACTGAAAACAATTATTGTTCCCGACATCGCTAAGACATGCGTTACAATTCTGAAATATGATATCGGAGGCATACGAGTAATCTCACAATTGTCTTCTTCTTCTTCTTTTTGTCCTGTCATACCCCGTGGTGCATAGGGCCTCAAGGAACCTTCTCCAACCGACTCTATCGCATGCCTGATGCCTAACATCATCCTAAGTGAGGCCTTCCGCCTTAACCTCGTCCTGCAGGGCTCTTCTCCAGGTGGCTCTAGGTCTGCCTCGCTTTCTCTTTCCCCCCATAGAGGACCAGTCTAGTGCACCCTGAGCGATGCAGGCTGGATTCCGTCTCAGAGTGTGACCGATCCACTGCCATTTGCGTCTAGCGACTTGTTCTCTAATTGGCTTTTCACCTGCCATAGTCCAGAGAACGGCATTTGACACTGTTTGGGGCCAGTAGATTTTGAATATTGAGCAAAGGCACCTATTTATAAACACCTGGAGTTTACCAATAACGTACGCGGTAGACTTCCAAGTCTCACATCCGTACAGCAGTACGCTTTTAACGCTACTGCTGAATATTTGGAGCTTGAGCTTTCTCGAAATGATACCGGAGCACCATACAGGACGAAGCATAGCGAAAGCTCCCCTTGCCTTGTTAAGTCTACTGGCTACATCTTGTATCGTCGTCGTGGTCACGAGGGGGACACCGTGGAGCAAGATTGGGGTGGAGTCATTTGTGGACACTCGTAGGTCTACTGTCTTGGACATGTTAATCTTGAGACCTACTTTTGCCGCTTCCTCGTGAAGTCTACAAAGTTTCCGCTCTGCATCCACCCGGTTTATCGAGAGCAACTCACGATTGTAATCGTAGCAAATAAAATCCTCGCATTGGACCTAGACCGAAATCCTCTTTTCGTTTATACTTTTAGACATCATCTGCGCCGATTTTGAAAAAAAAACAGGTTACTATTTGTGAACACGTAAATTTTCTGTAAGTTTAAATTTATAGTGACGCGTTTTGCCTCGCTAGAGTATTTTCAGAATAAACAATTTAAGGGTAGCTATTGTAGAGGAAGACTGTAACGACCTCCAAAACTTCGAACGTGGGAGACAAATTTCACGGATATACCCAATATCCTAAATAACGTGTTACCTACTACCAGCCTTGAAAATCCACGTTATATACCTATATTGGTTTAAAAATAACTCTATATTTTCTCTAATATGTAATAATTAAAATGCACGTTTTTTATAAACATAAAGATTTTTACAATTTTCGCGTTAACATAAACACTCATACTTCATTTAGAACTAATTGTATCTCAATAGAGACGAAGATGTAAATTGTGGTCGAGGCGTTTACAAGACTTGTGACCTGTCATTGGTTAGGTCAAGCGATCGCTTTATGTAAAACAACATTCCCCGTTCTGCCCTTCTTACGAACACCATGTCTGACAATCATTATTTGAAAGTTGTATATATGCTACCATGTTGAGAAACATTTCACATTTTTTAGTTCAATCTACACTAGCACCATCTATTGAGACTAGATGTAAGCATTAAGCAGAAAATCTTTATTAATGTAATGTGAAAGGCTATCAACCCAATTATCACACATTACTGGACAGCGCCTTAAGAAAATTGTCCAATTTTTATATACTACCTTGACCAGTTTTTATGCAACATTTTGTTTTTTTTAATGTATACAAATACTTGTAGACAGATACTGGATTTTACCCATTGCGGGTTACTCATACATTTTACTCATACTCCAGACTGGAGAAGTCTGAAAAGTCCATCGGTATAAAGATGCAATGGTTTAACTAAAGCGACATTGTACTCGTAACTTGGAATCGTGTATCCAGCGACAAGGAGCAGAGAAGTGTTCGAAGGGCGATAATATTATACGAGTATAATAAGTTTAGAAGTGATTGAATTCCAGTGACGCCGCCACGTGGCGGGTGATTTATTGGCGCTAATAACTGCGGGAATGAATGAAGTTAAGTAAATAATGATTTATTAGACATTCATTGTGGGCCCGAGCTGCCGCCCTGAACCCAAACTGTCTCAGTCTGGGCTCCACAGACGGAAAGCGTGAGCTTTGACATCCCAACAATAAACATTGTATTTCTTTAAACAATCAAATCAATTCTCTTCATTTTATCCAAATACATCACAAACATATTTAAATTATTTATTGTTTCTTGAACAAAGATGTATAAAACCATAATAAATAATTTATATAAATGAAAACGTTTGTTATCTAGTAATTTTATCAAGTTTTTTTTTTATGGAATAACATGTTTCGCCCTTCTCAGGCGTTATCAAATGAGAGGAGAATCAAGTTCGGGATCGTTTATATAACCGAGTGAGTGTAACATAATATGGTAATTACGGCAATTAAAATAGTTTAGAAATATAACAAGGTGAAAGTTACAAAATTCAGAAGAGCATTTCTCGAAATCAATTAACAAATTTTATGATTAATTTACAAAGCTTATGTGTGCATTTATAGACTTCTAATTGACGTTATGAAAATATTAAAATACTTAAAGGGTTAGGGGCAGTCATAGGAATGAAAAATATCAAAGGTTTTTAAAATAAAAAAATTTGTCAGTAATTTAATTTTTTTTATAAAACCAACAATATAAAATTATTATATTATGTTTTAACTTGATTTGAACAAATTTGAAAAAATGTATAAATCATAATGCGGTGACCAATATAAATTCTTACAGGTTCTTCTTAAATCATTCAAATAAATAAATAAATATGTTAATAGTTAATCTGGTGCCTGATCAAAAGATTTTTTTTATGTTTAAAAACTTCTATTTTTTATAAACAATTGACTGTTGCATTTTACCTTGAAAATCCGTAAGTAAATTATCAGAGGCCGGCATTTTGTTTATTAAAAAAACGCTACGATTAGATACTAGATTAATTATTAAAATATATATTTTTTAATTTGAATGATTTTGGAATAACCTGTAAGAAGTAATAATGGTCATCGCAAAGCACCACTTATGGAACAGGGTCTAAGAAATATGGCGATAACTTCATATATAATTTATATATTTATTTCAAATTTGGGTCAAATCAAGTTAAAACAAAATATAATAAATTAATATTGTTGGTTTTATTAAATAAATTAGATTGTTGAAATTTTTTTTTATTAAAAATACTTATTTGTTCATACCTCTGACTGCCCCTAACCCCTTAAGCTATTGTTTTTTATGTTTATTGCGGGATTGAAAAGCAGTATCAATATTATTTTAAAAGTTTACTTAATGGTAAACTGTTAGCACATTCATTTTGCAAAAGTTTATAAAAATAATTTCCACGTTGGAGTGGAAATTAGAAGACGCATCAGATTAAAATTAAGTGTTTTCTTAGAAAAAACGCCTCTCTACAATTATTAATGAATTATTATGAATTCTATTTTCGATCATCTAAAAAATAGCGGAATATACAAATTAGAATTGAATGATTGTAATGCCGTTTCTATTGGCTAAACAGGGCGTTCCTTCAGTACACGTTTTTCTGAACACTCAAGGTTCTTCAGGCTTTTAAAATAGACCCGCAATTTGACAAACATTTCACAAAAAATACACATATTTTAAATTCAAACAATAAACTTATTCCGCTACACATTCAAAATAAAGGATATAAGTTTAATTTAGTGGAACAATTAGAAATTATAAACGATTATGATATGTTTATTATCGACTTAGATATAAGTTTCTGAGGAAAACGTGTCACGATCAAATTTATAACATATTGAATGTCGGCCACACGAGGAGCGCAGAATTCGACTTGCGTGCACGATACGATGAACGTATGTTGAGAAATCGAATGAGTATATAAGGAAAGGACAGTGTGGCGCTTCATGATTTTTCTATCTACCCCTTCGAGGAAACTACATTATGGTTAAGTAACTAGTTAGTTTTAGGTTTATCTGTAAGGTTTGTGGTTTTTTGAAGAAATAAAATAGAAAAAAAAATCAAAATGAGTAAATGATTTATTTAATCATCTGAATTAACTTAAACTAACTAACCATCACGCCGTCTCCCCGAAAGGGTAGGCAGAAAGAATGGACTGTCACACTTTAACCGATGCAGCACTCCATCCTTATCTTTTCGCCCCCGCTAGAGACGCGGTGTGATGGGTTGCGAACATCATCGCCACCAATAGGCATATCCCACGTACACTTCGATCGTCCAACATCTACAAAATAAATCTAAAAAAAATCATATAAAATGCAATGATATAAAATAAAATAAAATTACACGCATCCACCGTTGTTTTTAAATTAGCTGCAATTAGGCACTTAAAGCAATTTAACACCAGTAAGAACTTAAAAATAATATTGAAGAAATTATTCAAATTGTCATTGGAACAAACGAAAAATTTATTTTTACACCTGTCAAAATTATTTTTATAAACGAAAAAACTTGTATAATTTTAACATCAAAACCGTACAAACGTATTTCGTGTCACAATTAACTATTATAAAGTGCGGCAACAATCAAATTGGCCAAAACAATTCACTTATACACGAAATTTTTCCAAATTGAACCACCACATGAACCAAACCAAATTTTCAAAATCAGAACCAGTAATTTAATCATCTTAATTTTCAATATCCGTCGCGTCAACAGGCAGATGTTTAATAAAACAAGTTTTCCTTCCGGAATGATCTTCGCTCATCTGCACGTTTACGTCATACTGTATTATTTTATCTGGAAATAAGAATATTAATACCGACGTTTTGAAATGTGGGTTTTATTTCCATTTCTCGGCAAAACGGCGAGTAGATTTAGCAATTTAAATTTGTACCCAATTTGCATTAGAATTTGTAAAGAATAACAGTCCCGAGAGGATTCGTAATAATTGTTTGTTTCTTCGGAAATTTGATTAAAAGGCGAATCGGTGTCGCCGTGCTAAGAGCCAATAGAGTGACCAAACATTTTTATTCCAATATTTAACCCCGTATATCTAGAACAAGACAAGTTTATGATTTTTATGTTTATTGCGGGATTGAATTGCAGATCAATATTATTTTAATAGTTTACTTAATGGTAAACTCTTAGCACATTCATTTTGCAAAAGTTTATAAAAATAATTTCCACGTTGGAGTGGAATAGAGAAGTCGCATCAGGGTCATCGATATAAGGATACGCATTGCGAGGACGAAGTGGTAATGGGCTGGACATTTCTTTAGATTACTCAGTGGGTGTTTCGAGAACTCGGCCGTGCTGGAGGATGTTCGGCTTTTTGTCCCTAATAGATATAACGACAGCGACAGCATAGATTGTTTTACCTTCCGGCCGCTAGAACCAACCTGCCTCTAGTGACACCGGTGGTAAGAGCAATTAATCTGCTGAGCGCGGTTTCCTCGGAAATCGACGTCTTTCATATTAGTGAAAATAGGTTCAGAAGGCACTCCTGAGATTATCCTGCCTTTCTAATGTTTAACCATCTCTCATGCGTTTCTGCTAGTATACTATACACCAAATATTATTTTACCTGTTCTCGATAGATGCCTTAAAAATTAATTTTGTTATGTCTGTTGATGAAACGAGAAGACGGAATGATGAATGATGGAGCCAGAGGGTTACTGAATTGGAACCAAGGTTGGAGGGGGGGGGGGTGAAATGTTGGAAGACGACCTACCAAGTGGAGCGGTGATATTGTGCGGACGGCGAGAAGGGCTCGGAGAACACTGACAAGCGAACGAGAGAGATGGCGTGGGGTGAAGAGGCTTACGTCCAGCAGTGGAGACGAGCTGACGAAAACAAAAATAATAAATGTTTATGTATAATACAATTCCATATTAAATTAATATTATTTTTAATTAACTATATACAATTACAATGGACAAGTTTTATAAAATATATCAAAAGTGAAAATGTTTTAATGTATTGATGGTTGAGGTATTTATTTTGTAAAACTCCATTATTAATTTAAAATAGTAAACACGATTGTTTAAAAATCATATAAATTGTGACAAATTTGTTTCGCCTTTCGAGGGCATTCTCAAACTCTTTGAGAATGCCCTCGCAAGGTGAAACAAATTTATGTTTTGTGTGATTTTGGGTAACGCCGTGTGACGCCGTGGGTAACGTCCTTCTCTACCGACGTTTCGGAGATCGTTGCAGTCTTCAGGGTAATGTGGTGGTGGTAATGACACAAAACGTTAATGGTTAACCAAAAATCAATCACACAAAACATATTGCTGACAACCGTGAAAATTCCACGCAATTATGAAACAAATTTGTCACAATTTATATAATTTATATAAATTAAATCCAAGTAAAACCACGAAACAATCGTGTTTACTATTATGTTGAAACGTATTTGCAAAAATTAGGCCAGTCGTTTTTTAATCAAATAATCGAATCCTTGTATAAAAAATAGGCAATAAAAATAGTGAAATACATTCATATTATATTAACAACAAAAAAAAGAAAATGATCTCGTCAAAATTCATAATCTCCTTATGCTGTGATTACATATTAAATGATTATTTTAAACATTGTATTTTAACATCACTTGATTACACTCTTCACAAACATATTTTGGATTCCAGAGGCCCTTCCTCGGTGTAGAAATTTCACCACAAATTCAAAACACAAATTTATGCTAGAAGAAACCATATTTTCATATACCATATTTTCCATTCTTTGTGTTTCAAAACAAGATAAATAAATTACGTTTTGATATTACGAGTATATTAAATAAATATTAATTTTTACCTCCTAAAAAAGCTCAGGTATCACATATAAAACTCCAAATACTATGGAAGTTCCTTCTTTGGCTTTGCCGTTTTTCCCCGCAGTGTTTTTGCGGAACAAAGCTTCCCAGAGCAGGTCGCCTTGTTCAGCAGAGCCCGGATTACAAAAGCAACATTCGCTTCACTGGAAAATACACATTAACGATTCACTTTGAAAAATACGCTCTGCTTGTTTGGGAAAACGTATATTTTATTTTTATCCATAATATTTTTTATCAAAAACACGACTCATTAATACTCATGAATATTAGACACACATAGAACGGGTTTTTTA
Source organism: Lepidostoma basale (assembly GCA_022606425.2). Lineage (NCBI taxonomy): Eukaryota > Metazoa > Arthropoda > Insecta > Trichoptera > Lepidostomatidae > Lepidostoma > Lepidostoma basale. Next base: position 321,805 of record JAHDVF020001001.1, on the reverse strand, counting down.
ATAATCGTGGAATGTAATAGTTATTAATTTATATTATAAGCCCTAATATTTTCATCAAATTTTCTGTACCGTAAGATGACTTATGATTTAAAAAAAATATACGTTTAACTAACTAACTAACTAACCACCACGCCATTTCTGAGAGAATGGACCACCATACCGCTCTATCCTGACGCACCTCTCTAGCTTAGTATTTGATTAATTTGGTCATACCATGCTTTCATTGGTCTTCCATGACTTATCTTTCCACTCACACTGCTTGTATACAACATTTTAACCATTCTCTTCTCCATTCGTTCCACATGTCTTAACCATCTCAAGGATATTTTTTTTAATTTTACTTATGATACACTCATCTGCCTCGCATTTCTTATTTATTTCATCGTTCGGTATTCCATCATACATCGTTTTCCCGCACATTCTTCTCAGTGATCTCATTTCTACGGCATTTATCCTATATTCATCCTTCTATTTCCAGCTTCTAGCTTCACTTTCATACATAAGGGTTGTCCATTATGTACTGCCATCTTTACTGTAATGGATATATTCTTATTTATATTTTTTCCATAAATTTTACTTTATTGAGCATATTACGAGTCAAATATTTGTTGATTTATTTAATATGGCAGCACGAAGATGTTTTAAAAATATTAATTGTCCCATAAAAAATTTCGAACTCTGAGCATATGCTTTGTATGTACTGAAAGGAATAAGTGACAAACAAAAAATAATTCTAGTATATGCGGCAAGCGCCAATATTACGTGTTTTGTAAATATGCCTCTCCTCTGAATTGTTCTTATCTGAAATATTTCCACTGCAGCTGTGATGCGAAGAAAACCATTAAGTTCATTGGTTTAAGTATTCTTTTTTAAATAATAATAAATTTGAAATGAAGATTTTTGGTTAAATTTTTGGACAATGGAGATTTTTTTGTTATTATTATTATTATTTTGTTGAATCGCTTTTTACATCATTACAGCGCAAGCCAAATCGATATTAAGGGTATAGCTATCATATTGATTCTCGTGACATGTGATAGGTAGCTAATCTATCGCCATTTTATTGTCACCTGAATTCTACACCAGACCAAAGACACTGACAGGATAAACGTATAACTATTATAAGAATATACATCACCGCTCGATAATAACAAAAAACAACAATAAGTGTCTGACCGTCTCTATGGTTAAAGCAAATACGCAACGTAACCAAATATTTAGTGGTAAAAATATTATGAACCAGATGAGATGAGACAATAAGACCATTCAAAGTTACCATTGATACGTCGTTGACATCAATACATTTTTAGATATTATATTTCAGGTAAATTTTTTCTAAATAATTTATAACAGATGGTAATTGCAAGGGTGCGGTGCGGTCCCTTCATTAATGATATAAACGCAATCCAATAAAAGGATAACTGCCGAAAGTAACAAAAGCCGGTAAATCAGATTGAATCATAAATCCCGCCTGCTGGCGGATCCTCCTTTCCTCTGGAGAGGGCATTAAATATCTTGCTGACTGGAATATTCCCGCCGGATCTGTTTGATATCCGTCTCCGGGCGCCCCGACCAGCTCGGCCCTAACCCGAGTTCTGGCCCTACTATACAATCATTCAACGGGACTATTTTTCAAATCTATTAGGTATATCAACAAATTTTTTAGGCAAATATTAAAAAACTATACACACATGTTGTTTTTGATAAATTAACAAATAATTACATTTTTCTGAATATTCATAATGTGATTCACACTAATACTGGAGATGATCTTCCAATTTAAAATGTTCTCGTACTCGTTTAAAATATGTGTCTTTTTATTTATTTTTTGTTATCAAATAATGATTACAAAAAAAAATTGTGGATCATTTCCTTATTATTTTGTATTCAGTGTTTTTCCACTTGTGTTTATCGTCGACCGGTTTCGGTAGCTTGCTGCCATCTTCTGGTCGCTCTCCCAGAAGATGGCAGCAAGCTGGCAAGTGGAAGCACACTAAATATATAATAATAAAGACATTTTGTATCATTATTTTTTTGTTTTCATTATTTAAAATGAACTTCTACTAAGAAATTTCAATTAAAAGTATTAATTACTCTTGCAATTAGTTTATTGTATGTCAAAATCACAACAACAACAACAACAAAAACATTAGATTTATTCCGCTAGTTTTTTTTTCATTTTGAAAAGTAAATCAACTTGTACAAACTATTTAGAAAATTGACCAATAAGTAAATTTAAACCATCCAAAAATTACTAAAATTAAATATTATTTTCAATGTCAACATTGCTCTAAATTTTATTTTTGTGGTTGCATACTTTAAAATATCTGGTAGTATACTATACACAATATATTATTTTAACTGTTCTCAATAGATGCCTAAAAATTATTGTTGTATTGTCTATTGATGAAATAAACTGATTTGATATATATAGTTTTTATTTTAATAATGAAATCAACACGATCATCGACAAAATTGATATAATCGAAAACCTTGGATTCAACGATAAAAGCATACGATCAGAACCCGCAGATTGAGTGGTGATGTGTCGATTCACACGAGTTAGGGGCCGGGAGCGATGGCGGGGGCGGGAAAGGACATTTGGCGGGAATTATGGTTGACAATTCCAAATTCGATTCACACGAGTTAGGGGCCGGGAGCGATGGCGGGGGCGGGAAAGGACATTTGGCGGGAATTATGGTTGACAATTCCAAATTCAACTTCCACGTGGGCAGTGCTGCCACCCGATGGCTTAATTTTCAATCGAAGCTGAGGGATATATTTCAATGGCAGTGAGTCTACAGCCCCCTATATGCGAGAACGTAATTTTTTAAACTCAAACATAACGATAGACGGTTCATTTTCTTAAATAGATTTGCTTTTTGAAACAGTTTTGAATTCTTTTAATACATGTAATAATAATAAAAATCTTTTAAAAATGCATATTTAGTTTAAATCCACTAATGTTTGGGTCATCAGAAGAAGACATTAGTGGATTTTAATGAAATATATAATACATTTAAATAGATTTTTTTATTATGTACAATGAACTTCTACTATGATATTTCAAAAAACAACCTTAATTCTTTTAACATCTTTTATTTTTTTATTAAAAAACTATGTCTTCAAATGGATCAATGATATATACTTTTTTAGGGATTAATTGTATCTCAAGACTATAGAGACGAAGATGTAAATTGTTTTGGAAATAGAATATGGTGGTCGAGGCGTTTACAGGACTTATGACCTGTCATTGGTTGGGTTAACCGATCGCTTTATTCATTTATTTATTATTGTTATTGAGGGTAACAAACAGCAAATACAGAATATGAATATAAATACACAGGGACAACAAAGCAAGGCCAATTACATGCTACCACAAATATTATATAACAACTGACATAAGGTTAAAGATATAAGAAGAATAAAGTAACACTTTGATAAGTTAAAGAGAAAACTAGTAGTACTAGTAATAATGAATAATTAAAGATGAAATATAATTTTAAAACGTAAAAAAAGAAAAAGACAGGAAAAGAAAAAGTAGAGTAACTAGTTTCATTCGCCCCGAAAGGTTGCTCTAAACATTTTTTTTAAAATCACTTTCATTAAAATGGAACACATCGATGTTATTAAAGCACTTATTGTACATTTCGCACGTCCGGTACACCGCCGCACTCTGAGCGTAGTTAGCCCGATAAGCAGGAAGGTGGAATATTTGGTTCGCAGTGTGTCTTGTGCGAAGCATAGGAGTATTCAATAATAATTTACTAAGAAGTTCGGAGTTGTCTATTTTTAAGTGAATGATTTTGTGAAGCAACATCATATCATTAATTGTTCGCCTATTTTCGAGAAAGTCCAGGGAATAAAAATTAAGGGCAGAATTACAATTTGTAAACGACCTGCACATTTTGAAATTAATGAACAATTTTTGTTAACAACACTTTATGTTAACAACATTCTCCATTCCGCCCTTCTTACGACCACCAAGTCTGACAATTTTTTGAAAGATGTTTATGCTAGTATGTTGAGAAACACTATAGACTAACGTATGTTGAGAAACACTACATCATATATACGAGAATATTTTAATTCAATCTACATTAGATGATCAAGATTAGATGTAAGCTTGTCTACAAGTATTTATATACATTCAAAAAACAAAATGATATTTGTTTAATGATATTTAATCTGATTGTTTAGACATGGGTATAACATTTCACCATAGCACCACAATATTTAATCTAACGTTCTGCTTTAAAATTGTATTCGTATTAGCTGTATTCATCAGGTGAAAAAATAATATTGAGATCCGGGGACATTTGACAATATCCTCGTTAAGATAACGGTTATAATAGCAATGAAACCTTGGCAACCACTACGATATTTTAGGTCGACCTCTTTTTGTTATTCGTACATTATAGACGTATTGTGATAGTTTGTGTATTTTTGACGTGAGTATTTTGTTAAACACGAATTTAGATATAAGCGTTTGTAAGTATCATTTATTGATTCTTGGGTATATCCGTGAATTGTTGAATCTATTGACGTTTTAGAAATACTAAAATCATACATATATTGTAGAAGATGGAAACGGTAGTGATCATTCAAAAGCAAGTATTGCACATGAAGACACCTAAGATCCCGATAATTTACCCATAACTCGTGTTCTTGAATAATTACAGATAATGTGTGTTAAAATATATATAATTATTTTCTGTATTGAAATTTCTTAGTGAAAATATATTTTTAAATGTGCCTGGGCATAGTGGCATGGCGAAATAATATAAGCTAAATAAAACAATGAAAACAAAAAAAAATGTTACGAAATAACTTTATTATTATGTATTTAGTGTGTTTCCACTTGTGTTTATGTTCGACCGGTTTCGGCAGCTTGTTGCCATCTTCTGGTATCTGGTCATATTTTTATTTTATTTCATTATTTAAAATGAACTTCTACCAAGAAGTTTTTGTTAAAAACAGTAATTATCTAAATAAAACAGACAAATAATATTATTACCCAGTCTGTCGATGATAGCTAACTTGGTGAAACCAGTCACTGTCGTAATAAAGATAAAAGTGGAAGCAGTTTTTCAAAAACATCGTTTTATTTAATTATTAGAAAAATATTACATTAAAAAATGTTATAATATTTTAATATGACAATGTTTTTGATGATATCGGAGGTGATTTGATATGAAATTACAATTTTGCATATTCTTAAGCTTCCGCTATTTAACACGAGGCATTGCCTGGCTGCTGGCAGAATCAGGGCTATTTCCTTTGCGGAATCAGTTGTGCTCACTTGATTTGCATAGCAAAACACGCCCCCGCCCTCTGCCCTCGCCCCCCCAAGTGGCTATAGCCGTCATTACTCAGCGCCAAGATCTCATTCAATGCTTAACGGAAACCCTTGGACCCTGCGTAGATTACCCCAATATTTATTATATAAAAACGGAAGATGTAGTAAAATATCTGAGGTAATAAAATGTAAGATAAAGCGGAAAAATATAATCTGTAGGAAGTTTTCTATGTGATGAATACTTCATTTTTCATGTGACATTTTTTATATACAAAACAATTTTTACACCACTTGGTTTTGTTTTTTAAAAAACCAATTGGTTTTCACAACAAAATTTGTGACGAAAAAACAAACAGAAAAATGTTTTTCAATTATTTCCAATAATGCCACACCACAAATTAAGTGATTAAGATCAAATAATTAATGTTTTTAATTGAAATTTCTGAGTAAAAGTTGATTTTAAATAATGAAAACAAACGATGGCAGAAGATGGCAGCAAGCTGCCGAAACCGGTCGAGCATAGACACAAGTAGAAGCACACTAAATACATAATAATAACGAAATTTTGTATATATTTTTTTTGTTTTCATTATGATTAAGATCAAGTAAGTATTCAATACGTAGAAAACTTTATAAATATTGAAGCTAAATACTTAAGGTTTTCATGGGAGTAAATCGGTGATTTAAAGTTAAATAAAGTTAAAGATAATTTTCAAAAGTTCTATGTTCGATGCCCGGTTTTATAAATGAGTCTGACGGGATGATTTGAACAAAAATGCAAGGAAGTAAAATAAATATATAAATGTACTCGTATATTTCAGATAATTGAATGATTTTACTGAAAGCTCTTGATGGAAGCTCATTTTAAATTAGAATTAAATATCACAACGTTTTTCTTCGAATTAAATAAACGAGTCTGTCGATGTCAGCTAGCTTGGCGAAACCGGTATTTGTCGAAATAAAGTCAATAAGTGGAAGTATTTAATAAAAATAATGAAACATGTGGTTTTATTAATTTTTATGTAAAATATAAGACGAATGTGTGGCAAATATGTATATGATAGAGTGCCAAATGCAAAGTATAAGAAGTGAATGTGGTGCGAATGAAAGTGTTATGAACAAAATAAATAAAGGGTCATTACGATGGTTTGGACACTTGGAAATAATGAGTGAAAACAGAATGGCAAAGAAGATATATGTAAACGGCGTGAACGGAGCTAGAAATAGAGGAAAGTCGAGGAAAACGTGGCACGATCAAATCAATCAAATATTGAATGTCGTTCACGTGAGGATTCGCAGAAATCGACGTGCGTGCTTGACAAGATGTATAAATGTAGAGGAAGCGAGAGAAGTAAGTCAGGACAGAACAGTGTAGCGTTCCATTATTTCTGCCTACCCCTCCGGGGAGACGGCGTGATGGTTATTTAGTTAGTTAGTTAGTAATTTAAATGAAATCCGAGAGTCGCGAAGAAGCTAACTATGTTTCAAATTGTGCTGTGTAGAAATCGGCCGAAAGTCAGATATCGTTACCTCCAAATTGTCGCCGTGAATCCCAAATTGTAACCGAATGAAATTTTAAATGAACTGAACACCGAGATGAAATATCTGAGGGGAATTCAGAATTCAATTCGCAGATGGCCCTTTGGTTTAAATTCATTCTTTCGTGTAATAGAATAAATTGATGAATTCGAAAGAAACTCCTTCATATCTTCGGGAGCAAATTGAGTTAGCTCCCTTCCGAGAGGTATATTTTTATGGCTTACCTTTTGTAACAGAAGTGTGTAAAAGGCAATTTATATTACGGATTTCAAAACAAATTTCCTGGATATAAATATCATTTTATTTTCTCCTCTCTCCGCCGTAAATATTTTGAAACACGGAGTGTCGTGTCTTTGTATTGTTATTAGATACTACATTTATATGCCACTTTAAACGAAGGTGGAGGATTTATCGATTTTTATTTTAACCGAGTTTAATAAAGCAATTTTTATAATTGCAGCAAATTAGCCTAGTAAAAACTTAATCACCGACTCACTAAATCGAAACGAAATCACTACACTTGTCTATCCTGACATATTTCTAGAATCGAAACGAATTGGGTAAGGATTAAAACATTGTAAATGTTTGTTAATGTTCATGATTATTATTATAATTATTATTTTGTTGGATCGCTCTTTACATCACGACAGCTTGAGCCAAATTGATGTAAAGGGTATTATAGCTATCATATTGATTCTCGTGACATGTGATAGGTAGCTAATCTATCGCCATTTTATTGTCACGTGAATTCTACACCAGACCAAAAACAGTGTGACAATCACACTGCCCTCGCCGGGAATCGAACCCAGAACATAAGGGGTGGCAGTCAATGCACTTACCACTCGGCCACGAAGGTCGATTGATGCAGTATGTGATAGTTTTTAATAAAATATTTTTGGATGTTTATTGTTTCGTGATCAATAATGTAAAAGTTCAAATTAAATAGTTAAGACGAATGAAAATGTATGTTCACTAGAAGTTGTACACGCCGTCTCCCCGAAGGGGTTGACAAAAAGAATGGACTACCACACTTTTCTTTCCTAACATATTTTACACTCTTCCTTAACATTCATACATCGTGCCATGCACGCGCATCGATTTCTCTGACTTCTCACGTGGCCGACATTCAACATTTGATTTATTTGATCGTGCCATGTTTTCCTCGGTCTTGCTTTCTTTCTAGTTCCATTTACATCGTTAACATATACTTTTTTACCATTCTTTCCTCAATTATTCTTTCGATGTGTCCAAACCATCTTAATATCGGGTGGTGGTCTAGGGGATAGAACGTTTGGCTCCTGATCCAGGGGACATGGGTTCAAGCTTGGACACGACCAGATTCCTTCTTCATAATAATGAGCTATTTTCTGCTCACATTGAAGATTCTAAAATAAATTCTAATATCATTGATTAAAATCCTTCGTATTAGCCTTTTTTTTTAATATATACTTGTTCATAACACCACCATTCGCACCGCATTCAATTTTTATAATTTCATTAGACATTCTATTATACACGTAGCATTCACACATTCGTCTAAGAGATCTAATTTCTACTACATTTATTCTACAATATTTTCATCCTTCCCGTGCCAGTTCCATGCTTTGCTTCCATACATAAGGGTTGGTACAAGAACACCATTGTGCACTGCCATTTTATTTTCACCATTCATGCTAATGTTATAGACTGTCGTGATTTGCAAAAATGTTTTCTATAATGATTCTTTAAAAAAATTATAGATCACGGTTGGTTTCTTTACATTGTTCATAAATCTAAAGCTTAATATAACAAACCTTTTGATAGAATCCATATTTGTCGCTTAAACTTCAATAAAGTCTCTTGAAAAATAATTAGAACCTCGAAAAAAGTTTTATGAATTGTCTACCTCAATATAAAAACGGAATCATGGTGGCTTGGAATTCATTAGCTTGGCTTCATATCCTCTTTTGTTTCGTCGGTTTTTTAAATTATTGCATTTATGAATAATCAGATACTTTCTTAAAAATCATGTTCAATGAGCACTTATAACCTTCAAAATTAAAGCTATTTAATTCAATAATTTGAACATGTTAAAACAATGCTTATTATCTGTATCATTAATAATATTCTTTAACAATAAACAAAACCCTAAAACCAAATCACTCTAAATAAATTTTATTCCGTAACATTGTACCATTAAAGCAGTCTCTCTTATACATACTAGTAATGTTTTTCAGACTACAAATATTTATATTGTATAAGCAAAACACTGATGAAGGGCTTCTGTGTCCGAAACATGTTTTTTTTTTTAAATTTCAATAAAGTTCGTGTTGTTCAAAAAGTTTAAAAAACATTTTTCGACAAAAATTTTTTTTTAAATTTATTTATTGCTTCCTGAAGATGATGTAAAAATTCTATATTACTCGTAAATAATTATTACCAATGAAAACGTCTGTTTTCATATAATGCTTTAGAAAGGCGAAAAATGTCATTTCCATAAATTACTCGTATAATAAATCTTTTAGAAAACAGGCGTTTTTATTCGCATTCATTATTTTCAATTACTCGATGCTTATTTTTTTCAATTAATAATAAATGCCCAGTTTCAGCTATCACGCAATTTTAATCAAACCAATCAAAAAATGATCTGTAATCGTTATTGCGTTTATTTATAATACTTTTATTAAAAATATTTACTTAATAAAGTAATAATTCAATACGATCATGGCGAAATACCGTATTTATTTTCTTTAGAATTATTCCTATAATTAATTATTCCTATCTTGAAATTCAGTAGGTAGACGAAAATACGTTTGTGTAAGTAGATGAAAAATATTACCGAGAAAATTATTTTACGAAAAAAACCAATTAAGTTCGAAATAACCAGCGGAAAATCAATTAACTAACCAAATTTGTTCTGATGTTTAAAAATTGTTCATTAAATTTGAGAGAAAAGTCAATTATTGGAGAAAAATCCAAAGAAGGTTATGAAATTACCTGCTGCCTTCTTCCTTTTTAATTTCAGTACTAATTAATTTTACTGAAACTTTAAGAAAGCTCTCATCGCAACTCTGACGGTTAAAATAAATTGAGCGAATGATAGAGCGGTGTGGTAAGTAATACTTATTAAAAATTAATAAAAGAAGTTGTGGAATCATACTCTCGTGTGATTTAATATCTTCTATTAGTAATACGAAATTGCGTGAAAACGTATTCTCCCTAACGAGAACACGACTTAAGAAATTAATAACGATTCAAACAGAAGCTATCCACAGAATCTTCTCTTATATAATAAGACGTAAAATATATTCCGATATTAATTGTTTGGTCACCGCTCGTATATTTCACGACACTGTCATTGATCTTTAATGATATGAAGCTGTATTTAAATAATGCAATTTTATAAATCGATTTTTTTTTTGGATGGGCATACATTTATTTGTGTACACTAAAATAAATAACCATTTGAAAGAATCTAGTTTACGATAAAATAGGTTTACCGCATCAAATACTGCTGTTTTAACGTTGGTCTTTACTTACTTGTATGTTATATGGACGTACAACTCTAGAAGAGATTTAGACTCCGTGATTTTATTCCAAGCTCTTTGATCCTGCGCCTTTGCTCCCAGCGGTGCGTTTCACCCAACCTATCCGAATCAGTAAGAACATTATTCATTAGGCGCTGTATAGGCCTTTTCTAGAGATCTTACTTCGGTCGGTCTTAACGCTACAGGGTATTGATTGCTCTAGTCTCTCCGGCTCGGCATAAGTGTCCAATCCCATGCCACGTAACCGCCTAGCACGATGCTCGTTATAAGGAGCTACTGGGTCATTGTATATCTTGGTTGTTCCTATATCTCCAAGTTCCCGTTGGAACACCAGGTCTGGATCCCAGGATCATTTTTACCATCCTATTCTCAAACCAGTAGATTCTTTGATTTGAGAATATGATCCTATGTTCTTTAAGAGTCATTGTCCATAAAACAGAATAATATGTCACCACTGAATAGCGGGGCTAAAAATGCGTTCCTTGATGTTTCTGGATAGTAATTTTAGGAACGTCTTCAAGGAGGCTGCAGCACATAGATCTTTTCGAACTCTGTGTTCCATCTCCGCGTTCATATCATTGGCTTCCGTCAAGACCGTTCCGATATAAGTGAACTCTCTTACTTGTTCGATTCTACTTACCTCCGTGTAAATATTTCTCAGTGGTGAGGCTAAGCCATTATTCTTCCTGGATACACTCATCCACTTCTTTTTATTGGCCTGTATTGATTTACAAACCAATTCTGGCTGCTTTATCCTGTAATTGAGTATTTTTCTGCATATCTAAAGACATTGCGAGTACCACCAAGAGTAATGTCGACTTGCCAACACATCTCCTTTTCTCATGTGATTTAAACAGCACGGGTAAATGAAATCACCCTGCCTCAGGCCAGCCATGACTCTAAATTCCTCGATTTTTTACCCTCTGACTCTCACCACGGCTTTTGAACCAGGGAGACATGCTTTTGTGACTCTGACCAGCTTCTCCGGGATCCCGCATTCATTCAGAATATTTCATAAATATCCCCGAGGATGCTGCCATAAGCTTGCTCGAAGTCAATAAAGTGGTTGAAAACATCGTGATCGTACTCCTATTTCTTTTTAACAATTGTTTCAGGGAGTCAAATTAGTCAGTGGTACTTTCTTCTCATCTGACGCCATATTGGTAGTCCCTCAGAATAGCCTCGACCCACGGTGAGAGTCTTGTGAGGATAATATATGACAAAATCTCGTTGCATGACGATAGCATTGCTATCCCTCTTTAGTTGGGATACTCCATCTTGCTACCTTTTTTGAGTGACGAATATATTATTTTAAAAGTTGTGTCCACCTTATTTAATGAATTCTGTCAGTCTATTCCGGCAGCTTTGTGGTCCATCAAAGGTGCAGATTGCACCTCTTCCTCGGTGATATCTGTTATCCCCCCCTCCGCTTTCTGAACTTTATAACTTGGAACTGTAACTTGGTGGACAATCATATTTGGCTCTATAGGGAAATTGAATATTTGTTGTCTCAAAAAGTCAATAATTAGAAATATAATGAACCTTGGGCAACCCCGAAAACCGCGATAAATTAAGTCTTATTTGATTTAACAGTTGCGTAAAAAAGGGTTTTAGAAGCCAAGTTTGCACATTTTCTCAATTCGATAAATCTCTCTGCGAAATCCTTTAACCCAATAACAAATGAAGGACCCCCTCCCGGCTGATAAAGTCCCCGCGGGGAGGGTAGTATCGCCTCCCTCGCATCCTCGGTCCATCAATCACTCTCTCCGGCCTCCAGCCAGTCCTCCCGCGGTGTGCTGCCAATATTCTTCGTCTCCTGTTACGCAACTTAATATTTCAGAAATATAAGAACAGACTTTGTTAAAAAAGCATTTATTACTGCTCAAACCGTCCGCCTTATTAAGGAAGTGGAGAGAGAGAGCAGTACTCCAGACGTATTGCCTTGTAAATAACTAAGCTTCAAATGTTTTTGTTCCATTATTTTGGGTGACGTTTATGGTAACATGATACGCGGATTATTATAAAAATACGAATGTCCCCTCCACGGTACTGCCTCGCTTAGATTAATTCGGTAGTGATCTAACTAGAGAAGGAGGTTGCTCGACTTAGGGAGGAAGGTGGAATTCTTATAGACATATTTTTAATTATTCAAGCTCCCCTTTTTATCTTACAACCGATTACGATGAAAGTATTTATTTTCCCGATTAATATAGTTTAAATAGCATTTCAAAATAATAAACGTGCAAGAAGTTTTATAATGCTTTATAGAATGCTTTCTTAGACATAATCAAATGTCCAACATCTATAAAACAGACGTATTAATTATTGAATACGAAGTTTTAGCCTTTTGTTCAAGAAACATCAAATAAAACTTGCCTTTAATTATTATTAAAAATACTTGTTATTATTAAGCTCCGGTTTATTAAAATATAATTTTTACGCAGAATTACAAAGATACTGTTATATTTAGTGCTTTAAAAAGATTGTAAGGCAGTTATAAAGGTTATCTTGTTATTATTTAGCCTAATGCACGAGTTTAACTTTAACTACTCTCGGCTAATGCTTCCAAATCATTAAGTTGCACAAAGTTATAGTCTTAAACCCGCCTTTGTCGTGTATATACGAGTATATACAATACGTACATAGAACACCAACTGCGTACAGTACAGCCCCAGTACAGATCCCCCGGGAAGGAGCACATCGGTTGGCACAGGCGCGCGATTCTAACTTCACTATCTCATTATATTATACAATATTATTTTATTTCAACTAAACTAAAGCTACTTGCCAAACTAACAGTTGTCTGCCTACTTTATTTATTAAGTCTATAACATGAGATTTTACAGATTTTATGACTGCATCGTAGAAACAAATGATTTTTTCCCCACATAATAATAGCATAATTTTAAATGTATTGACAAACTCCTACCAAAAGTGAAATTCTATCAATTTCCAATATCAAAGTCTAACTATTACTTAACTATTACTTAACTAAATAAGAAAGGCTAAAGAAATAAAAATTAAAAATTTAGTGATGGGCCTGATGACTATACGTAAATTATTGAAACTCTTTCTTCTCACTGGTCGAATTATCGAAACTGGTCGGTAGTAAAGTAATCAGTTTTTTAACAAACAGAAAAATCAAATCAGTTTATTTCGTCAATAGACATTACAAAATTAAGGCTTCCGGCATCTATTGAGAACAGGTAAAATAAAATATTGTATGTTATATATAATAGTATACTGTCAGAAACGCACGGGAGATGGTTCGACCTTAGGAAGACAAGATACTCTCCAAAATCAAGAGTATTTGCTTTCTGAACGTACTTCCACTAATATGAAAGGCGTCGATCTCCAAGGAGACCGCGTTCAGCAGAATAATTGCTCTACCCACCAGAGTCACCAGAGGGAGCTACCATACTCCCTCAGTAGAGATACCTCAGACATTTTTTCTGAACCCTCTCCAGCATAACGGAATATCTAGCCTCGTGAGGACTCCATATCACACAACGACTTTCGAGCCTGCTACGAACCAATGCGTTGTATAGGGCTCTGAGCTGTTCAGGACAATAAAACTGTTTTTTTTATATGTATAATTTATGCATTCTACGAGGAGAAAAATATCGCCTGTTGCATCTAATTTTGAAGGGAAAAATAGAGGGCCGCAGGGGGGCAGGGAGAAGGCAGATCTCTTGGCTGTGCAATGTGAGGGAATGGACGGGAATCGGAACTGTGGAGGAGCTATCCCGGACAGCGCAGGATAGGGAAGAGTTTACCAGAGTGATCGCCAACGTCGGGGGGACCTGACAGGGCACTTAAAGTAGAAGAAGAATTTATGCATATTGAATAATTTAATGACATTTTTTCCTGATCAAATATTATATTGTGTTAATTTTTTACAGACAGACAATGACATAACAAAATTATTAATCATACTAAATATTTTTGTCATAATAATATGTTCTTATACAATTGTATGCAAACATTCTTTGTACTGTAACAATATAACAAAGTACACGCCATCCGGCGAAATATTTGTAGAATTTCGATTCATGGCGGCATCAAAGAAATTGGAATAGAAATGGCAGAAGTTGAAATAAATGCGTTAGTCTTATGGAATAACCTTACTCAAACATCGTTCAGTTTAGATCTCCTCGCGGCTCTGACAAAGAAATAGACTGTTTCATCCCCGCTCAAAGAAAACACTTCTTCACCCTTCACAACTCACATCTGTTTGAGCAAATAATCAGACCCAGGTTTAAAGTTTATATGTTTCTAAAATTATTACTTTTGTATTGTCATTTTCACACAAAAGACTTATTATGAAACGTTTTTTAATTCCATTATTTTAAATAACTTAATGGTAGTATTTTAAATATCGAAACGTCAGATATGTAACAATCCCAAAAAAAACTCCATCGTTCCATAATATCCAATACTTTTGCAATTATTCAAGGACGTCTTGATAATCCTGAGTTGAATTTATCTAAATGTGTATTATAAATATTTTTTTTATTATTTCATTTTACTTTCATTATTCAAAATAAATGGATATTATTGCAAAAAAATAAGAGTGGTATCGACCCATCGGATGTACTAAATTAAATCTAAAAAAGACAATGCCTATGAATCCTATATGTAAATTGTATATGAGTTATTTATCAAATATTGAAATTAGAAAACAAGCTTACGTAATATTTATAAACATCTATTTAAAATAAAGAATATCTTTTCTTTAGTAAATTAGGCTTCATCTCCATGAAATAAAAAACCTATTAGATATTTTTGGAATTAAACAGGTTTTTTTTCAAACTTTTGTTTGTTCTTTAAATTGTGAAGTGGAAATAATCTGAAATTATAATCAGTTTCAGGGAAATGATTTAAGAGCTTTTAAATAGGCAGATTTAATATTAAATCCGCAGATAGGACATTCAGATAACCGCGGGGACTCGGATTGTCCATTAATCCCTCTAACTTTAGTTTACGGCCGATACTTATGAGAAATTATATAGTTTTATTCTATTTCAGAGTATTTCGTGAAATTCATTAATAATACTTTCATATTTCTTATCAAAAAACGACCTCTTCTTCTACTGGGTACTCATTCCTTACCTACATTACCTTATACAAAAACCACCTTTTTATAAGATATAATTAAACAATTAATTTTCTTATTTATTTTTCTTAATAAACTAATTCTTGATAATGTTTTACTATATTCTCAATCGATTTTGAGAGAAAAATCTTATTTACATAACACGAATACTAAATTCGTTCTGAATTAACATTTTAGTTAATTAATTAATCATGGCAGTCTGCAACATTAGCGTGAATGGTGAAAATTTGGAGCCAGTAGATGAGTTCGTGTATTTAGGTAGTATGTTTACAAAAAATGGGTGAGTGGTGAGGGATATTGAAAAAAAGGTTGGGGCAAGCAACAAAGTGAATGGTGCACTTAAAGTTGTCATCGCAAACAAAAACCTATCCAAAAAAGCTAAAATGACAGTGCACAATGGTTTTCTTTTACCAATCCTTATGTACGGAAGCGAAGCATAGAACTGGCACAAGAAGGATGAAAATAGAAAAAATGCAGTAGAAATGAGATATCCTAGACGAATGTGTGGATACTCTGTATATGTGTGTATGATAGAGTGTCGAATGAAAATATAAGAAGTGGATGCGGTGCGAATGATGGTGTTATGGACAAAATAATGAAAGGATCATTAAGATGGTTTGGGCATATGAAAATAACGAATGAAGAAAGAATGGAAAAAAAATTATATGTTAACGATGTAAATGGAACTAGAAATTGAGAGAGGCCGAGAAAAACGTGACACTATCAGATAAATCAAATATTGAATGCTGGCCACGTGAGGAGTCAGAGAAATCAACGCGTGTGCATGACACGATGTATGAATGTTGAGCAAGTGAGAGAAATACGAGAATGTCAGGAAAGAAAAGTGTGGCAGTCCATTATTTCTGCCTACCCCTTTTGGGAGACGGCGTGGTGGTTAGTTAGTTAGTTAGTTTTATTAACATTTTATTTATTTATTGGTTTAATAAATATTAATACTGTTTTTGGTCCTTAACCTCTCAAGTAGATATTAATGAAATTTACGAAACATATTTTTTTTTCAGTTTATAACTAACCGATACATTATTTAATTTTGTACACATCAATAATCATCGCTGGCAGTCTAAATTTTAGCATAATCCGGTTATATTCTAAAAAAAAATTACTTGTAATTATAAGGCCTAAATATGGAGCCGTACCCTATCTGACCATATATTCAATGGCCCCACGGTTGGGACAATACGCACGGAGAAGATTAGTTTGTTAAATTGTTCCTTCTCATAAGTGTTTTCAATAAATGATTGAATTCCTTAGTTTACCTTATGACCATATACGTATATATAACGTTGTAATAAAGCTAAAAGGAAAAATAAACATATTTACTTTTCCAGCTGACAGGAACGCCTGTATTGGCAGAAGCACAACAATGCGTGATGGTTTTGTATGAACATAATATTTGTACGTGGCGAGTACTTGGCAGATTACATTAGATTAAGTTTCAATCAGATGAAAAATTCTTGTTTGAGTGAAAAGTTTTCGCAGCCGAACTTGGCGGGACCTTCAAAGAACTAACAATCGCAGAACAAACAGGCCGCGGTGGGCGGGGTGGGGGAGGGGTGAGGTCTGCAGAAATGACTCGCCGAAAGCTTTTACCGGTTCGTCATGATGTCTATACATGTGTACTTTTGTATCCCACTTTCCATGTTCGTAACTTTCTTTTTAGCAAATTTATACAGTACCGCATATGTACTTGTTCCCATACACAGGCTGGTGGCGGCGCTCCTGCCAGCTTATCCTAAAGCTAACTTTCAAGAAAATTACCCTTGTATTGGATTACAATGTTACATGGATACATGGTAACATGTTACTTCTTTTTTCGTATCATTGTTGTACAATTGTTAAACAAAAAAGCGTATTTGTCATGAAATGTATCAAAAATTTACAAAAAAAAGATAATTTAATATTTTACAGTTCATTATCATTTCAAATACAGAGAAAGCCAGTGGATTATGACACCGGTGGGAAGAGAAATTAGTCTGCCGAATGCGATCTCCTCGGAGATCGACGTCTTTCATATTAGTGATAGTACGTTCAGGGGATAAATACTCTTGACTTTATAAAGTATCTTGTCTTCCTAATGTCGAACCATCACTAATGTGTTCCTGGTATAATGTTGTATGTATATAATATTTGACTTGTACTCAATAGGTGCCTTAAACATTTATGGTGTTTGTAATGTCTTTTGAGTAAATAAACTGATTAGATTTGGTTTGATTTGATTATGTTTACTTTACTCCTAATGATAAGTGTATTTTAAAATATAGTTTCATGGCCTATTTCATAAATTTAAAAAATATATACGATATTTATAATACATGGGCTATTTTGTTTTTAGTATTCACATTACATTTTTTTTTTGTTTCAGGATCGGATTGAAAAACATGTGAAGATACCATAGTTCAACTACGGAAACAATATTCATTGTAAGGTGAGTCTGAGCATTTTTTAATCTTCTTTAAGTGTCAATATCTGGTAGAGTTAAAGATTTCGTTCTTCAGATTGTTTTATCTTCGTGTTTTCAAAATATCTGTCTTCATTATATTATCATCTAAATTGAGCTGTTAGTATGCTATATCAGAATATCTAAAAGATCTTCACTGGTTCAAATGTTGCAAAAAAAAATTTATCAAAGTACGTTGTGCGGGACCTACCTAAATCTCTGATCTTTGAATTGCTGGATGTCCTAATTCTAGACAATCTACGCTTCGATCAGCAAACTTCTCTGCAATAGGCAGATTAGTTAAGCCAAAGCGCAGCCCCGCTTAAACTCCTGGGACCGGTGGTAAATCCGTCCGCCTGGAATATGCTCCCTGCACGCCTCAGATGCATTGACAATCTGATTGAAATTTAATCTAACTTAAGCTACTTTTCAAAATCTTCCATAAGATATAAACTACTTTATAACACTGTCAAATTGGTACCAAACCAATAAGCCTAATTTTATATTATTATTATTATACAGGTTAGAAGTTTTCTAAATGTGGCTTCGTAGAAGAATGCTTCGTATATCGTGGACAAATTTAATCAACCATTCAGAAATCCTAAGTTAGTTCCTCTTTGCATTAAAAATTATTCAAATGTATTAAGGTCCATAAAATTTCCTATCTGGATCACATTTGGCATGAAGACATGAAAAAAGGCAAACATAATCGCTACACAACATTAAAAACTGTACTGGAATATGGGGCGTGGACGAGTTATTCCAGACGGAGCAAGACAAAGAAGCCTTATCAGAAGTTTTGGCCAATATCGGAGAAACCTGATATGGCACAAGAATAAGAATTGAAGAATGCCATTCTGATACTTTCATCTTAAGCACTTACTATGCTGTGACATTTTTATGAAAAATATAATCACTTTGTTATTCCGTTTTAACATCACTGAATTTGTGTTAATTCTTCTTCTTTCCGTGCCGTATCAGCTCCCCCAACGTTGGCGATCACTGCAGCAAAGGCATCTCTGTCCTGCGCCATTCGGAACAGGTTCCGAACTCTGGTTGGTGCGGAACATGAAATAACCTGTCCATTATTTCATGTTCCGCAACCAAGACTTCCAACTTCTTCAAGCCTTCTTCCAACTTCCCGACGTCCCTCTATTAATATCCCCTTAGCACATCACTCAAATATGAGATCTTTTTAACTTTCACACTCGACAACAAATCTCTATTGGTTCTGGATCTGCATTACTGGGCCGATCTCTCCACGGTATACGGACACAATTGGTCGGGTCTGTAATTGTGTTAAAAAAAGTATTTAAGTATTTCATTCATTAATGTTTTCATTGGTTACTAACTAACTAGACCAACTAACTAACTAACCATCACGCCGTCTCCCCGAATGGGTAGGCAGAAAGCATGGACTGCCACACTCTTCTTTCCACTCTACTTCTTTCGACATATTTCGACATATACACGCGCGCCGATTTCTCTGACTCTTGACGTGGGCTACATTTAATGTTTGATTTATTTGATCGTGCCACGTTTTTTTACCGAACAACTTGACTATCATGATTATTTAATAACAAATATATTGTGCATGTAAGAATACGTATTGAGTAACACCTCAACCTATTAATCTGCAACGGAAGTCTTTTTATTCCCTTATTTCCTGTTGAAACCAGTTACCCTTCACAGCGGTTAGCCCCTTTCCGGGCGACAGGAAATGGTGCGCCGATTTTTCACGTTTCCGGTTTGACATCCCTCCGATACAATTTCTATCAGGGGCTGAAAAACATGAAAAATGATCTGCACTCGACATGCCTCTGAATTTCTATAAAATCCTCTCTTGGAAACGAAGCGATAAACTTTCTTTTCAAAAGTTACCTAGTTACGTGCCTTACGTTGGATTAAGTTTAGTAAATGGTTTAAAGATTGGATTATTTAAGTTTTGATAAACACTTTTATATATTTATTTAATACGCAGTAGTTTTAGTTTGTTACTAACTAACAATCACACCATTTCCCCGAAGGGGTAGACAGAAAGAACGGATCGCTACAATATTCTTTCCTAAAATACTTATCTCACCTCCTCAACATTCATAATTCGTGTCATGCACGCACGTCGATTTCTCCGGCTCCTTAGACGGCTGACATTCAATATTTGATCGTGTCACGTTTTCCTCGGTTTTTCTCAAACAGTTTGTATATAGCCCTGACAAAGCTTGTTACAGAGTGAAACCGGTTCGCGCTCCTGACTCAAAATAAAGTAGTTTTATACAACGTTTTAAAAGTGTTTAATTCTAATTTTAAATATGTCAAACCACCAAGTAATAGCTTCTTTCCAAAGTTTATGTTATGTATGCTTAAAACTATTTGTATTCTTGAACTTCAAAATGTATAATTCCTTAAATAAAAATATATTAGCTCTGTTATTGTCTGCTTATAAATACGTTTTCAAGTTTGCCGTATGTATGTATACATAATATAATACTGTTCTGACATTTACTAATTCAAATAGTACTTAAGCACTTATTTAAGTAAAACTATAAGCGTTATAATTTTAGTTTAAAACAATCGACGATGGTGAACAAGTTGAAAGATAAAATGAAGTTTTACAAGAAAAGTTTGTAGCGGTATTGTGTAAGGAGGGGAGGGGGTAGGAGTCTCGCTTAACCATTAAAGAGACGTTTAATATAATAATGGACTCCGCGTTTGAGAAAATTGTTTCGTGTACTTATATTTAAAAAGTCCCGCCATAATGAGAACGGCCCGCTAAACAAACGTTATGCCTTCCCTAATGTGCTCGAATTTTCTTTAACGACTCCGTTTCAAAAGACTGAAATTTAATTTAACATTGTCCGTAATGTATTGGGCAATTCCTGTAGCAATTAGGTAAAAAATATATATTGTACTGTTATTTCTATTCATGCAATTTAAGAACTAAATTCCGGGAATATTTGAATATACGAAATATCAATAAAATATTTATTTATCTATAATTCCTTGCCTTGACTTTTAAATGCATATTATTTTTATAACTAGCTAACTAACTAACCATCACGCCGAAGGGGTAGCCAGAAAGAATGGACTGCTACACTTTTCTTTCCTGACATATTTCTCTCGGTTCCTCAACATTCATACATCGTGTCATGCTCGCGCGTCGATTTCTCTGACTCCTCACATGGCCGACATTCAATATTTGATTGATTTGATCGTGCTACTTTTTCTCGGTCTTTTATTTTAATTTTCTACTCAAAGAGTAGTTAATTGTATGCAAGCAATTTTTTCCCGTACCAACGTTACTCAACCCCACGCTTACGTTATTAAAATCCAATGATAATGAAACATAATTAACATTAGACTTGGTTACTTTAGTCTTAAGGCCCTGAAATTCCTCATTCGGAAATTGAGGGGGATTTATATTCCATATAACGCAACGTTTATTGATCGTTTAACACTGAACACTTAGTAAACCTATATTATTTATTATTTCTTGAACAATGATACATTTCTCCATACTAAACACATGTTTTTTTTTTGGATCTTGGGAAAATCCATGTAATTGATCTTTTTGGACCAGTTTTCGGAGATAACACGAATCGTAACACGAATTTTCCCAAGATCCCAAAAAGCATATTGCTACCAACCTTCAAAATCTACGCAATTATTTAAAAACTTTGTATTAATGAAAACGCGTGTTTTCTAAAAGTTTTATGGGAATGACAAATAGTCGAAGCAGAACATTTGTAAATACCTCAGCACAGCTAAACATCTTATTACCGTATTATATAATAACACTTACAAAAATAATGTAATAATTTCAAATAGTTATTAAAAACAAGAATTTATCAATGAAAGCGAAAATGGCCATTCACAATGGAGTTCTGGTCCCAACCCTATATGGAAGCGAAGCATGGAACTGGCAGAAGAAAATATGAGAGCAGAATAAATGCGATAGAGATGAGGTCCCAAAGACGTATGTGTGGTAGAACGATGTACGACAGAATCTCAAATGCTGATATTAGAAAGGAATGTAGAGCGGAAGAAGGTATTATGAACAAAATTATGAAAGGATCGCTGCGTTGGTTCGGGCATATGGAGCGCATGGGTGAAGAAAGAATGGTTTAAAAAGTATACGTTAATGATGTAAATGGAGTACGGAGTCGATGTAGACCGAGGAAAACATGGCATGACCAAATTAATCAAATTTTAAAGGTTGGTCATGTCAGAAGCCGGAAGAATCGACGTGCGTGTATGACTCGCTGTATGAATGTGGAGGAATCTAGAGAGGTATGTCAGGATATAGTAGTGTGGTGGTCCATTTTCTCTGCCTATCCTTGCGGAGAAACGGCGTGATGGTTTGTTGTTGGTATTCTAGTAATTTTAAATACCTTTAAAAAATTCAAAATCAATTCTACTATTTAAAAGAAGCGCGGTCTTAAAAAAAATCATAAAGTTTGATGGAATAAATGAAATTCCGGTACTTAAAGTACATACAAGTACATGATATAGTTTTTTATTTGGATTTTTTGGTCGAAATTTAGTAACCAAAATGATAACATTTCACACTTAACTGAGATATTATAAATAAAAATAAAAATTGTTTATTGCTGTTACGATGAACTTGCATTATAATTAAGGTTACATTGAATTCTTTATTTTAATTTAAATAAGAAAATAATAAACAAAATATAATAGTTTGAAAAAAAATGTGTTCTGCCGCTGGACCACACCTTTACCAAGATATAAGCATAGTTCATGTTTTCGCCATAAAGATATTGATTGTGCAATACTTCACACACAACTCCAAGCCTCCCCCCTCCGCTCTCCTGACAGCGGAGAGGCTGGAAGACTTGCCCCGCCTCCAGATTTATGCCCATCGTTATGGTAATCGCTTATGGTAAACGTTTAGCTGACTCCCGCTTATGGAAATACGCGCTCTGCACTGTGATGGTGCTGGGCGGTGAGGGTTATGGGAACTTAATCGGTGGCAGCGATCTCCGCGTATATTACTTCTTATGACATCACTTAGATATTCGAATACGCGAAATTGATTCTCCAAATGATCCGCGTTTCCACATTCAGTCAGTTACAACGTTGATTGATGGTGAAGATTTTAATCTTATGCATTTATTTGGAAATCAAAAAATATCATTCTACACAAGATTCTGTCCAACATTATCAATGAAAAGTAACAATGTGGTATACATTAAACCAAATGGATACATGATCGTTTCTTAATTAATTTAATATATTAATTAATTAACACGAATGAAAACGTCGGTCTTCTAGAAGTTATATTTTATTGTTTCGCCTTGCTAAGTCACTATCAAATTGCAACGTATCGTGAATACATGTCATTCTATAATATAAAATTAAGGAATAATGAAATAAAACGATGTTTTTTTACTACTTCCACTTTTGTCCTTATTTCGACAGCGACCGGTTTCGCCAGGTTCTGGCGCTCGCTGGCGAAACCGGTCGCTGTTTAAATAAAGACAAAAGTGGAAGTAGTTAAAATATCGTTTTATTAAATTATTATTTAAAATGAACTTCCATCAAGAGATTTCCGTAAAATCATTTGATTATTATAAAACTAAGCTTCTATAAAACATAGATTTTTATGCGCATTCATTAAAATGGATAGAATTTTTCTAATGTCATGTGTAGGCCAAGATTTAAAATTTATTTATTTATTTATTTATTGATCATTTACCAAGTACATGGTTTTAATACCTCCCAACTGGGGTAACTAGGTAATAGGTACCTAATCTAGGTCAAATGTTTCACATGATTTTCTTTATTTCTCTTGTAAGCAAGTATCACATAAGCTAAAAGTTCCTTTCGTGCCGTGCCAGGTCTTCTTAACATCAAGAAAAAGCCCGTGAACTGTCAGTTGCCAAAATAGTTTCTCGACGACTCTCTAGCAGCCCCCTCTGCTATTTCAACAGCAAAGACATTCTATGCCTACTCCACAACTTCCGTTAATCTTTTCACAGTACACGCAACTCTTGTTTTTCTCTGGGAGTCAACTTATTGTACTCATATTATTCTGTAGTCTTTCTCTTCTAATGGTCTTCTCCATTCGTGACCATGCAACGTTAATTAAGGTTGTCTCGATAGATCATACATTCATTTTCTACAGCATTGATGACAATGTCACATTGCTCGAGGTCTCGCGGGATCTGTAAGACTACTCTCCGGCACCATATTTGAACTAAGTATATTATTAATAATACCAAAACATTATAATTACGGTATACATTACAAGTTTGACTTTGAGAATACAAAATGTAATGGTTTTAATTGTAAACTAACTAACTCACTAAACATCACGCCGTTTTCCCGAACGGGTAGAGAGAAATAATGGACAGTCACACTGTTCTTTTCTGACATACTTCTCTCGATTCCTCAACATTCATGCATCGTGTCATGCACGCACGTCGATTTCTCCGAATATTCAAGTGAACGATACTCAATATTTGTTCTATTTGATCGTGCCAAGTTTTCCACATTCTTCCACAATTTCTGGTTCCGTTTGCAACGTTAACATATTCTTTTTTGGCCATTATTATTTTCATTTGCCTAAACTATCTTCACGATCCTTTCATTATTTTGTTCATAAAATTTTCATTGGCACTGCATTCATTATTTACATTTTTATTCGACTATCGTAAACAGGTTTTCCACACATTCGTCAATTCATCGATTTAATTGTATTTTTTGGTTATTTACGTTTTTTTTATATTTAAAGATACAAATAGTAAGCTCTTACTTAACTAAAAATTCTTAGAACTTATTTCTTGCATGAATTTCTTCTGTCTATGCCAACACACCTACATGCCACATTATCTATGTCGTCAACTATTTGCTATTTATTTTTACGCTGATTCATCCGACCTCCTACCTGCTTCTAGTGTAATCTAGAAACGTCGTCATTATTACCCGAGGATGTCGTCGATTGATTTGAAGAAGCTTTAATATTACAGAGGATTCATACTCCTTCCCTCCCGAGTGCCGCCATTCCGGCAAATGGCGATCATCAGGGCTGTTTTCATTTTAAACTATGTGCTTTACGAATCGCATCGCAGCTTAAGGTATTTTATGTATAATATATGTACATAATGTCGACAGAAAAAGTACAGTCAAACCATATATTTAAATGGGAAATTTGAGCACACTTTAGATGAAAGCGTTTTTTTGTATGTTAAATTATATTCAATAGTTTCCATATAAAATGAAATGTGGCAAATCAATGTTAAAACGTTTTTATATTTAATATAAAATCAGAAGAGCTTTTAAAACTTTTGGACAACTCAAAAGCACCGTTGTTCAGTTTAATTTCGGTATAAATTCTTGATTAACTTAAATGTTTAATTCGCCGGTTTAAATTCGTATACACATATATTTTGTTTTCAATTTCATTGCACATTTTGAGAAAGTCGACAATTTTTTACATGGAAAAATAAGTGTCTGTTTATCTTTTCTGTTGGGTTTTCGGTAGTTTAACCATTGAAATAATTTATGATTATTCGATTTAAAGGAATATGGACGTTGTCATTATATACAAAAATAATATATTCAAATAATAGTTTAGTAACAATTTCGCGTCAAAAAGGCAAATAACTAAACTAACTAACTTACCATCACGCCGTCTACAAATAACATATAAAATAATATACTAGTGAGAGTACTGAGTGAGTTTATGAGTAGGTACTGGGGGTGGTAAATAAATCAAAACATCTTACAGGTCTGTTAATTACAGTGTATAGGTAGAGACCTCATTACGTCTGTCCTCTGCTGGGCGGCGGATACGCCTCGGGTGGGGCTCCAGCGGCAATTAAGGGAGGATATCCCGGCTGTAAAGTTGAGCCCTTCCTCGGCCCTCACACGCCCCGCTCATGCCCCCCGCTCCTGACCCTGATCCCAACCTCTTCACTTCTTAATCCTCCTGGGGATACGCTCACGAGAAAAGCATTATAGACAAAATATTCTCATTAACAGATTTGCAAACGTTCCTAGTTACAAATATTTACGTAAGCTGTAAAATTTTTGTGAAAAATGTATAATATGATGAAAAGAATGTTCAAGGTGCCTTTCTTGCCACTTTGTTCATGGATAGAGAAGTTTCTGGTCAAAAACCGTAAACTTTGTTGTGCGTTTGTCGATTTGCAAGAAGCATGTGATTACGTAAATAGAGTTAAATTGTGTAAAATATTGTCCTGTTTGTCTACCTCGGGAGCAAAATAACATGGGACGGTCGGTCTGAGAGCGAGGTCGACAGCCGTATACATCAGGCTAGGCTTGCATTTAATAGAAGGTCGAAAATAATAGAATCGAATAATATAGACCTAAAACTGAGAATACTCCTCATCAAGACCTATGTATGGAGTGTCTTGATGTACGGCTGCGAGACATGGTGCCTATCCGAAAGGGATAAGCGGAGATTAGAGGCTTTTGAGATGTGGTCTTATAGAAGACTCTTTGGAATTTCCTGGAGAGACCACATCACGAATGAGGAAGTTCTTCAAGGAATCAAAGGAGGAAGGCACCTGCTCAGGACCTTGTCCGAAAGGCGTGCAAGATGGATCGGCCATGTAATACGTCAAGAAGGTCTCTTGCATGCCATAATGGAGGGTATGATTGAGGGGACAAACTCTAGGGGACGCCCACGCCGAGAGTACCTGGAGGACCTGTTGGTGGACGTACGCTGCTCATCATATGCAGATTTCAAAAGAGCCGCACAAGACAGGGAAAAATGGAAGAGAATAATGGAGGAAATTGCTGCAAACCAATCCCAGGATTGAAACCAGAGAAGATTGTCCTGATATAGAATAAGTGCAAAACTGATCACGGCAATTAAGTCCCTGTTCACGGAAAGCACTGTTAGCATCAGAGTAAATGGGGATCTCACAGCTGGTGTAATATCACTAAAGATGTCAAACATGGTCGTTTTATGTCGCCGTGGTTATTAAACTATGGTATACAGGTATAGACAAGTGTATGAAATAGCTGAAAGGGTTGGATTTAGGTGCCAAAATGAGCGGAGTGTCAATGAGCTGTCTATTGTACGCTGATGACGCTGTCCTACACACTTGCAGACAATGAGCATGAACTTCAAGTCCTGGTGACTAGTATGTATGAGGTATGCTTGCGAAATGATATGATGGTGAATGCGAACAAGTCTAAAGTAATGTTTTTCGAAAAATAAAAAATCATGACAGTCTGTAACATTAGCGCGAATGGTGAAAAAGTGAATGGTGCAAATAAAGTTGTCATCGCAAACAAAAGCCTATCCAAAAAAGACAAAATGGGAGTGCACAATGATGTTCTTGTACCGACTCTTATTTATGAAAGCGAAGCGATGAACTGTCAAAAGAAGGATGATAGTATAATAAATGCAGTAGAAATGAGATGTTTTAGACAAGTGTGTATGATATAGTGTCGGATGAAAATATAAGAAGTGAATACGGTGTGAATGATAGTGTTATGAACCAAATAATGAAAAGATTATTAAGATAGTTTGGAAATATGGAAAGAATGAATGAAGAAAAAATGGTAAAAAATGTCAATGGAATTAACGATGTCAATGGAACTAGAAATAGAGAAATACCGAGAAAAATGTGGCACGATCAAATTAATCAAATATTGAATGTCGGCCACGTGAGGAGTCGATTTTCACTCTTCGTAAAAGTTCTGAATTAAGTTCTCACGCGGTGTTATCAATTATTATTTTGAATATTATTTAAAGTGTATTGTATGTAGGTATATTGAATGTTATATTTGTCAAAACAAATGAGATACGTTTGATAAGAACTTTTCGTGGATTTACGTACTCTCTCACACTGTTCGTGCGCTTGACTTATTTACGAATTTAATAAACATGTAAACCGCTGAAAACGGTGAAATTTTTACCAAGAACTCAACACACCAGAGACTCACCCTTAAATTCCATTCCATTAGAGTGCGTTCCGCGATTTTCGTAAAGCAGCACTTACATAAATAGCCTAGCCTTGCTTTCGGGGACTAATTCCTCTTTGCATTTGCAACGAACCACAACGAGATTCTGCCAAGCTCACTCTCCCGCGACGGCTAATCGCGAAACGTGTGCAAGCGGCCTAAGAGGCGCTTTCTATTTCCCAACTTTTGCCAAACTTAGACCACTTGAATAATTAACGGACCTTAACTCCTCCCGTACTGGAATCCGGGTCAACAAATTTGAGGCGGGGAGTAAAAAAAATATTTCCCGACAAGTGCCCCACTCTGCGTTACTAAAATTAGTTGGCAATTTCTACCAAACGCCAGTCGGCTAGACGGAGTGTTTGATGGGCGAAGCTAAGCGGACTTATGTGGAATAACAAATGACGGCAAGAAAATGGCGTTGGACAAGG
Organism: Lepidostoma basale; assembly: GCA_022606425.2. NCBI lineage: Eukaryota > Metazoa > Arthropoda > Insecta > Trichoptera > Lepidostomatidae > Lepidostoma > Lepidostoma basale. Next base: position 293,478 of record JAHDVF020001001.1, on the reverse strand, counting down.
AAATGGCGGAAACCGATGGAATAGGAACTAACACGTTTGCAAATATATTAATGCCCATTTGCTCGAGATGGTATTATTATTACACAACATTAAGATGTCTAGTCAGAGCGTCTTTCTAAATAATAATAATGATAATATGCTAACTTTTAAAGCGCCGTTTTTGTGATGTAATCACCTCAAAGGGGCATCAAGCGGTGTTTTAAATCTAAATGTGAACGCTGCATCTGATTAATATTCGCGATCGATTAGAAAGTATAATAAAACTAAATATGCAGGCTTTAAATTGGGTTTGATATATGAAAAAAATGGGTTTTCAGCTTAGATCTGAAGTCTGTCGGATCATTTATGCATCTGAGGTAGGGCAACGCTTTGGCTCAACTAATCTTCCTATAGCCGAGGAATTTCCGAGCGAAGTGTGGATTTCCTTGTATTTAGGCTGTCCGTTATACAGAGGGATATATAATTTGGAGCCATTTCATGTAGCGCTTTGAAGACTGTCCAGCAGAGTTTATACTGGATTCTTTCTGGACTCTTAAGCCAGTGAAGTTCTTTGAGATCTTGTGTTACATGGGACTTTTTTGGAATGCCTTTTATGAGTCTTGCTGCTGCATTGAACGCAGATTGAAGTTTGTTTAATTGTTGCTTTGGAATGTTTGCATCAATTCCATTACAATAGTCAAGTCGTGACAATATATATTTATTATCTTGTTTAAATTTGATCACCTCCTCTGATACAATTGGGTAAAAAAACGAAGATTTGTAATTTACGTAAACATCTTTAATACAAAAATGACGTCAAGTTTGAAGTTAGAAGTGAAGAAGTGATCCTAACACAATGTATACATATATTATAGAAAGATCTTTGGTGGTACCTACTCGTAAGTGTAAGTTAAGTTTTTGTACACTCATTTGTACCTCGAATCAACCACGTGATTAAATTGATTGAATAATACTCTAATTCCTGAATAATTTGGAGAAGTAGCGTTACAAATATTTGACTTATTTAGAATGATTTCCGCTCATCGCGTGCATTCACTACTGGGGGGAAGCTGTGCGGTGTATCAATAATTAATGCAAATATTCATTATGCAGATTGAACTGGCACTGATTACAGAAGATTGATAAATGATCCTGCCAATCTGCTGCGGGCGAGTGTGGAGGACAAGTTATGGCTCACTATATCCAATGACTAATAAATTTATTAATGCGGAGTACTGTGAATCCTGTTATGGAAACTATTATGTTACTATAATTGTCCTTGTATTGCATTCACGACTTATTATACTTTCTGTGAATATTTTCAAGCCACAATATATTATTTGCTTAAGGGAATATTGCTTTCGTGAGAAGATTTTTTAAAAAGCGATTTGAATTTATTACGTACAGAATTTTTATTTCTTATATTCTTTATACATATTTGTTATGCCTCTCTTGCTCCTGCTGGTCGAAATCTGTTCTCGGGGTGCTGTGATGTATAATATGACCAATATCAATGTATATTTCTACAAAGAAAAACCAGATACACGAATATATAGGTACTTCGAATCCTACACATAATATTTATAGTTTTTCTCATGTTACCTTTTTTTGTATGGATGATAGATGATTGAAATGATATTTCTAAACTTATTGGACGTTAAGGCATTAACACTGTGAAATTCCATAGTATTATATTTAGGAAATTGAAAAACTTTGTTCAATCCACTTTTTAATAAAAAATATTTAAAAACACGACATGTGTTTTTAAATATTTTTAAGACTCTAATAAAAAGCGCATTTAAATTTCGATACAATAATTAAAAATTAAAAATTAACCTGTGCTAAAAAACAGTATGTTTGGTATTATGTTTGTTTTTTTTTAGATGGCTAACCATTGTATTAAATTTGACCGTAGTTTCGATAAAAATGACACAAAATATCTACACACGGTCAACAATAGTTTTCTTTAGTTTTTATTATATTTTTACACCTGAGGATGGAGGTATCCTCCGAAACATGTCGAGTTTTTTTAATATTTTTTATTTAATAGTGGATTTAACAAAGTTTTTCAATTTCCTAAGCATGATATTTCTAAGTTCGAAAACCATATTTTTACCATCTATAATTAACATCTTTCTGAATGTTTTGTTCAAATTTTTTTTTAGGAATATATAAGAAAGTAGTGTGACTTTTATATATATTTTTTTGTAATAATAAACATTTATAAAATAGAAAAAACGTTTATTGTAGATTCTGCGGAATTAATGAAACATCTAAAAAAATGGCATTTTCTTCACCCATTTGCAGAATGCACAATTATCTCGTACTTAAATATAAATTATTTTAAAGTTTGATGTTTCTAAAAACAATAATCTAAAACTCCATATAAAACAATTACAAAGATGAAAATGCCTGATTTATAGATGTTTTATTATATTTTTTGGAAATACATGTTTGCTTATATTTAAAAAGAGCTTTAGTAAAAATAAATACTGACTCTATTATCAGCCAATGTGAAGATCACGTGATAATGAAACTGTTACGAGATAAGAGGTCTCAGTTCGAATCCGAAGGACCATCCTTCATTAGTTGAATTGTTCACGGGTCGGGCGTGATAGGATGAGTGAATCACAATTATTTCTCGACAGCTACTGCATCTGGATACCGCTAATCAGATGATTTACGGGAATGTAATATATCCCTGTAACCATGACTTCTAACATACAGACTATTGGGCCATGGGCACAGATTTGATTAGTTATCAATTGTAGGTATACGAGTACACGAATGTTATTGGTACAAAAACATTACATGCAATCTCGGACCCAAACCGTACAATATAATGAACAAAAATATAAAAGACCCGCAAGAATTGATAATAGACAAATACAAAAAATAAGTTATTTCAGAGACAAAAGGTCGGTTTGAATGTAGTTTATAAAAATTAGCAAAAAGTATTAAAATAGTGTGGATACATCATACAATATATTAACACCATTTTACCAACGCTCAATTTTCAAGATCTACGGGCCCCAAACAGTGTCGAGTGTCGTTCTCTGGACCATGGCAGGCGAAAAGCTAATTAGAGAACTAGTCGCTATAGTGGATCGGTCACACTCTGAGACGGAAACCTGCCTGCATCGCTCAGGGTGCATTAGACTGGTCCCCTATGGGGGGTAAGAGGAAGCGAGGCAGACCTAGAGTCACCTGGAGAAGAGCCCTGCAGAACGAGGTCAAATCAGCAGGGCTCACTTGGGATGATGTTAGGCATCAGGCATGCAATAGAGTCGGGTGGAGAAGGGTACTTGAGGCCCTATGCACCACGGAGGAAGAAGCTATATTTGGTTCCCCTTGTTCCTAGAACGGGTTTCTACAGTTGGCAGGTATTAAAACCATGTACTTGGTAAATGATCAATAATAATTCAATTATCGGATATAAAAAATATATAAATGTTCTCAGTGGCAATACTGTTAATTGTTAAAACACTATCTCCGTACAGTAGTCACAGTTGATTATATTGGTCCATTCAACTGCATATTAATTTTGATAAAAGTATGTCTAAATATATTTTTTTTTTTTTAAAGACTAACATCAAGGATTTACATTAATGATATTAGAATTTATATTACAATCTTCAATGTGAGCAGAAAATAGCTCATTATTATGAAGAAGGAATCTGGTCGTGTCCAGGCTTGAACCCATGTCCCCTGGATCAGGAGCCAAGCGTTCTATCCCCTAGACCACCACCCGATTCGTATTATGCTTTATATTTAAAAATTATCATAAACCGGCACTTAAAATAGCTTTTTAAATTTACGTTGTAGAAAATTGAGATTTTTCGTTTGCGATCAGTTGAGTTTAGAGTTGCTTTCATCGTTTAAATGATAAAAAAACTGAATTTAAGATCAGGAATGATTTTGATTCAAAAAGAAATATGTCTCATTCGCATAGAAATTTTGAATATGAGAATATTCTTTGATGTCTCACGTAAAGGAATATTGGAATATAAATTGAATCTAGGATAATATGATTTATAATAGCATCAAGATTTCCAAGATATCAATATTACATTACATAGTTTATGAAATATTAAGACACAGCTTCCGTTCCCAACTAGGCCGCCTCAAACCAGCAAGATTAGTTCCTAATACCTCCGGTAGATGGCGGCTAATGGGTACTAGTACTTGTCCTTTACGAGCTGCGCCACTGACTCGGCGCGTACAACTCGGGCTGAAAGCTAAATGCCAAGGACGAGATATGCAATAATTAATATGCAATCACAATAAATTAAAATGCCAGTCGCGTCATAGCTGCTCGCTGGGGTAGTCGGACCGCACCACCGAGGCTGGGAGTAGATACTACACTCAGGTCATCCTAGGATATAAACATTAGGCAGATGTTTATTTATTTATTTATTTAAGGTTGATTTTGATGTAGTTTTTTTTTCAAACAACATATAACACATATTATATTGATTATATATTTCTCTTTTTCTTTTTTCTAAACATTGTATATACAACACTTGTATTAAAAAAATAAAATTATATAGACATGTTTTGGACAAACAGTCCTTCTTCAGTTAAGATACATTTTTAAAAATATTATAAAATTGTTTACATGATCTGATAGATGTTATAAAGATCTTATGTATCTTTACTGAAGAAGGACTGTTTGTCCGAAACATGTCTATGTAGTTTAATTTTTTTAATATAAGTATTGTATTGTATATACAAAGTACCTATATAAAAAAGAAAAAGAGAAATAACCCATCATAAGTATGGCGTATATAGAAGAAATGTTGATAAATCTTTATTTTTTTATTTGTTGCTTTTGGTGTTATTATTCTTATAAATGGATGAATGTGTATGTATGTATGTTTGTATATGAATTAAACCCTTCTATACATGCCGAGAAAAATAAACTCAAAAGTGGAAAAAAGTGTTTTAAATCATTAAAAATCGTCATTATGAAGTTTCTGCAGTGTTAACACCTTAAGTTTATTTAAAATTCTATATTTTTAGTAAGTAAATATATAATACATATATTTAAACTTTTGTGTAATACTCGTATACGTGATAACGTATAATTGGTCTACCTGTATTGTTTCTTAACTTATTTATTTATGTATGCAAATCGCTCTCTTTTTCACGAAATAAGTCAATTAAATACTCATTAATCGTTGATTTACGCAATGGCAAAACTATTTTCAATTTTTTTTTTTTTACTTTTTAAAATTTTTAATTATTTAATACATATAGATCTTAGTATTCATAAGATCACTCTGAGGAATTGTTGCGACTCTCTACGAAATTTTAAACAACATTTATCTGATTGATTGTGTCAGATGCAGCTCTCACGCCTAAAAAACATTGTTAAACAGGCCTTGAGGTACGTTATTTAAAAAAATTGTTAATACAAATTAATCTTATTATTATTATTGTTAAGGCTCTCTGAATAAATTGAAGGAAACCTGCAAACGCAGGATCCAAGAAAAATTCAATTTACCCTGATAATACAGTGCAACTACTCATGCATTATGAACCATGCAAAAAGCACAAAACTAAAGCTGGAATCGCAAATACCTCCATTTCTTATATTTTTATTGATAGATGGAATTTTATTGTATACACAATAATTTAGAATTGTAAAGATTGGCCAATTAATAACACAAGCGAAACTATCCACAATGGCAAATGTCTACTTCAGTAGGTATGCATCAATATTTGGTAATGAAGAAAAACAATAATTCGCATTAACCTCTACAACCCAACCGAAACTATCGAAGCCGCAGACGGTTAAATATTCCAAGAAATGTTTTTGTTTGAGCAGTAGATACCGCCAGATGATCAGAAAAAGTAAAGGTTCTTTGTTTATATCGAGCCATGGTTTCACACGATAGTAAAAAATATGTATTGTATTGAAGGTTAAGGCATTAACACCTTGGAATTGAAATCGCAACGCTATTTATATTCCACTTTGATTTATTATATAAATAATATAAAACCGTATGCTTCAGAGGGGACCTACATCGCATCCTCAGGTGTAAATATATGAGATATAGATATTTAAACCTGAGGATAGAGGTCACCTCCGAAACATATCGTGGTTGATATTTTTATGTTATAAAAATATTGAATATTTAATAAATAAAAGTGGAACATAAAAAGAGTTCTTATTTCAATATCAGGTTAAAAATAATATGTTGTAGGATAATGGTAATAAACTAATACTCGTACTTCTCTCACTTCCCCAACATTCATACATCCTGTCATGCACGCACGTCGATTTCTCCGACTCCTTACACGGCCGACATCCAATGTTTGATTTATCTGATCGTGGCACGTTTTCCTCGTTTTTTTATGTGTCGCATTTATTTAAAAATACAAAGTTAGGGTTGTAAGTCTATCATCATATTATATTCTTAATTTTAGGTACTCGTTACTTTAAGTATGTTAGAAAGAGCTATTTAAAATATCATATAATGGTAAAAAATACTAAATTACATTTTGAACGGCAAAGTTTTAATCTGTAAGATGTATACATTTATATTTTTAACACAAAACGATATAATATTATAATGGTTTGACAATTCTTGCCTCTGACTTTATATTCCAATACTTAATTTAAATGATAATAAAATTAATATTGTGTACATGAAAGTTGTTAAATTTCAAATAAATTAATTTAAAACGGCTTTTTTATTCGTGTATACATTTCAAAATAAAGGCGATATTTTTAGATGTTTTTTTATCCGCGTTTAAATAACTTCTATAACATATTTTTAGCCCTTTAAAAAACATAGAGAAAAATTGATATTAAAAAATAAAAAACGACAAAAATAAAACTTAATTTAAAAAAATTAATGTTGATTTTTTAAAGAAAAGATTTCCCTGTAATAACATTTTAAATGACGCATCCAAAAAAATATATTACAGTAATGAGCATTATTGCGGTATTAATAACTTTTTATACCACATGGTGGTATGCCATATGATTTTTTTTTAATTTGCAGCTAAACATTTTGAAATCAAATATTTATTCAGGAGGTATATTTCGCACCGTGAGTGTTAAACCGAGATAAGTGCAAATATGAATTTTGGAGATATGGGAGTTTAAAGACTTATATTATATAGTAATATACCTATAAACCGAAAATCATTGGTTTATTTAAAAAAAAAATAGTTTTTCCAAGCAATATGAAGTTTTTAAACTCCCATATCTCCAAAATTTATATTTGCAGTTATCTCGGTTTTACACTCACGGTGCGATTTGTTTAAATATTATAATGTTGACGATTATTTAAGAGATATGACATTTCTCTTATGTTAATGTGATCAGGATAAAACATATCATTTTAATATCTCGATGGAACATCTTCTTGGATTAAATTGTCACCGTTCTGTTTCTAATATTGCAATATATCAATATATCAATTTGGGAATCCGTGAACTATATTAATCGAATATGATAACTATAACAGAAAACGTAATTACGAAAAAGTGTTTAAAAATAGATAGAGGACGAAAGAAGAAGTTTATTAGTTCATTTTTTTGTTAAATATCTGCCCAAACCCTAAAGAAACATCTGAGATTTTGTTCCAATGAGAAGCATTATTCAGAAATGAAACGTATCATTTATTCTAGATGAGTTGGTATGGAGCGAAGTTTACCGCCCTCGCTAACGAGTGGTTGGCGTGACGGGCGCGGAACCCCGCCGCCGCCGGCCGCCCGCGGTCGTGATGAAAGAGTTAGCGGCAGATTTATCGCCAGATCATTCGGACCCATACTCAGGTGAATGCTACGGGCGCAGCTGTATTGTGTAGTGTACGATACATATCCATCTAATAGCGAAGATTATATACGTTTCTCTTGCAGCGGCGGGCATCAAACGATGGAACCGCAGGTTCAATTTATTTACGACTACTTCTGAAATATAATATGTGTTTTTACAAAAAAAGGGACTGGTACGGTCATGTTCAAAGAATGAACACCACCAGACTCCTCTATATAGTATGGCATAATCAACCTCATGGGACTCGTCCTCGTGATAGACCTCCTAAAAGATGGAAGGATAGCTGTGAATCTACCTCACAGGAGGAGCAATACTCTGAAGAACAGACCACATAGGTCTGAGTAATACTCTGAAAACAGACTACATAGGTCTACATCAAGGAAGAAGAAGATGTATTTACAATGCGATTTCAGCCATTTTTCACCTTTTCCCTACCACACCATGCGAGTATCATTTGTTTGATTTCGATATACAATGTTCGTTTCTATATAATCTTAGATATATGTCGTTTATTTTCCAATGCGATTTGAGTGATAAAATATGTTTAATGGGCCCATAGTCACTAATTGCCTATTTAGTTTGCTCTACATTATTATTGGAGTACAGAGTTCAAAAAGACCTACATGCTACAGCCTCCTTGAAAAGGTTTGAAAAGATCAATCTTCTATCCATAAATATCAAGTGGAATATTTTTAACACTATCATCAAGCCTGTGGTGACATATTGGTGTTTGTAATATCTTTTGAGAAAATAAACTGATTTATATGATTTATATGATTTTGAGTCATGGACAATGTCTCTGAAAGAACAAAAAATAATCTACCTATAAAACTATGAGAATAGAATTCCAAATAATTCTGGGACCCAGAACTGGTATTGCAGCGGAAAATTGAAGGCATAGTAGCCCTTAAGACGAGCACAAAGGGAGAGCAAGACACCTAGCTTGGATTGGGCACGTATACCGAACCGAAGAGACCAGTGTATTCAAGACCCTGTACGCGTCAAGACCACCCGGAGTAAGACCTCTAGGAACGCCTGGACAGCGCCTAATGGATAATGGTCTGGCTAATTATGTTAGGTAAGGCGAAACGGACTGTTAGGAGCATAAGGCGCAAGATCAAATAGCTTGGAATAAAAGCATCAAGGAAGCTTTAATGCTTCAAAGGTTGTACGGCTACACGAAATAAGTAATAAGCGCTAAAGACCACCAAATGAAAATGTCAAAGTGACTTATTAAAAATTATTAAATAGATCTGAAAATTGCTTTCTTTGGTTACCGTCTATCACGGTCCGCCCTACAGATATTTAAAAAAATGTTCGGTGATTATCAAAATAAGGATGAATTTGATTTTATTTTTTAATAAAAGTATCAATCACATCTTTTGCATTGCAATTGCAAAAGTGTATTGTATATTTATTATGAGTATAAAGAGAGAGATTTCCTAAAATGCGTATTATGATAAAGTTTGAACAGACTGAACATCAAAATCAACGCTTTTCATTTTATCTGTTTACTTGTGTTTATTCTTGAAAGCTTAGAACCAGACCAAATAAAAAACATTGTAAAGCACGGCTTGCAATAATAATGCCGCCTCTGATGTTTCCCGTGTATTGTGTAATAAATATATCCGGCGTATGTGCGTCCATATTCGGTACCCACACACGCGCAGCCGGGAGCTGCGGGAAAACGAGAAACGGCGATTAATTCAGTCCGACTCCTTCGTGCTGTTATTAGTCCTGCCGACTTGACGGAAGTATTGCGCGTATCTGATTGATAACTTTGTACGTGATGCCATCCTAATGGACGTACTCGAGTGTTTTGATTTAGACTTATTGTTACCGTGCAGCCGCGCTCGGTACACGCTTTCAATTTAATACACGAAATATTGTTATTCTTCCTCGTGTCAAAGACGACGTCATCAAAGAACATTCACATCTAAAGGTGTTTTTTTTAGATCAATTAAATCATTTGAGTTTTATTTAAAATTCCGATTAAAGTATGGTTTAAGATAGGGTTCCGATACAATTATTTGACGGTCAATATAAGATGTAATAATTAAATAAAACGATTTTTTTTAACTGCTTCCACTGTTTTCTTTATTTAGACAGCGAGCCTGGCGAAACCGGTCGCTGTCTAAATAAAGACAAAAGTGGAAGTAGTTAAAAAACATCGTTTTATTTAATTATTATTTAAAATGAACTTCCATCAAGAGATTTCAGTAAAATCGTTTGATTATCTTAATATAAGATATATCATAAATTATACGGTGGACCAGGAATTAATTCATTTTTGAAACGGTCAAGTCTACAGTGCAGTTTTATTGAATCTGGATTGGGAAAGTGCAAAAGATGAATATTTGGATGCTACACGAGCTGTTCACCTCTAACAAAACAGCACGCGTGAAGATATGAACTTTTTTATTATCATGACAAATGACCACCGTTATTTGGTACAATTTGTGACAAGGGTAAAAAGTGGATAATTTATGATAACGTAAGCGAAAAAAACAATGACTTGCAAAATCAAAATCAAACACCCATTCCAACAGCAAAGCCAAAATTATCACTTAAAAAGGTTATTGCGTGTGTAACGTGGGATATTCAAGGTATCGTTCACTTACTGTTATTAAAACCGGGTGAACCAATAACGTCAAAAGTTTATTTTCGGCATTTGGAGAGATTCGACCTGAAGCTGATAGAAAAACACCAAAATGCAGTCAACCTAAGCGGAGTAATACTGCATCACAATGCACGCCCTCGCTCTGTAACATGACCCGTGAAATAATTCAAGACTAAAAGTGGGAGGTTATACCTCACCCTCCATATTCACTAGTCCTGGCTCCGTCTGATTATTATCTATTTCGGTCTATAAAGCACTCCTTGAAAGATAAAAATTCCAAAATGTGGTCGTTGTTGAAAACGACCACATCCGATATTTTTATTCAAATTCACATTTTTCGTATATAAGGTGTATTAAACATTCACAAAATACATGAGAACTGGTAATTAATAATGATGGCAGTCATATTTTGTAATTTTAGCAAATAAAATAATGGTTTAATTCCTGGTCCACGTTATTAGAGTTATCTGACGCCAATTCTTCAAAAGAGTATAAAAAGTAATATCTACAAGTATTATATGATAAAATGAAATAAATCAAAGTAAGTAAGTATAAGTTTAATATTTATGCAACATAATATTTATGAATAACATGTTTCGCCTTGACCTAGCAGTATCAAATTTGACCATGTGTTTATGTCAATATTTGACATTTTATATGGAGCTTTACACCATTGTACGATATACTCGTATAATATACTACAATAAAATAATAACATATATGTTTAGGTTTCACATACAAAGGTGTTAATGGGAAATGCATTTACCGAAATATACTTCTTAAATCAGTATTACTCGTATCATTTTTATTTCTAAGTCGATTGAATACAAATTTTGCACTTTGGCATAAGTAAGATTGTAATTGTGATTGATATTGTAACTATTCAAATTTCGTATTAAAGATATTGCAACAATTTTAGAACACGTTATTTCTAAATGCTAACCGAAAGTAAAGTCAAGATATACAAGACATGGTTATAAGAACCTTCTTAGTGTAGCAGAAATGCGAACCTTACGTTCCGTCGCAGGCAAAACTCTCAGGAATCAGATCGGAAATGAAACGATTAAGTCTGTCTGTGGTGTTAAGGACACAGTCAGATGAGGAAGAAGCAAAATGATATTTTTGAGAGACCACGTGGACCGCATGGAGAATACAAGAATTGCAAAAAATGTTGAAGATGAAAACTAAAGCGGCAAGAGATTACCAGGACGACCGCCAAAAATATAAATAGGTAGATGGCTGGACATCATCATTCCAGGACAGCTCACCGTCATAAACAGGTCATACGTCCTAAACTAAGAGAAAGAAGAAGAAAAATAAGTTATTTCTAAATGATAAAGAGACAAATTTTAATAAATAAGCGTATAACTGCACTTAGTATTACAACACTTCATTTCACTTATCACAGACATGTTTTTACAACCGAAACATGTCTGTGATAAGTGAAATAAGTGTTGTAAAACTAAGTGCAATTATATTTATTCAAATATAAATCCACAACACAAAGTGTAGGGATTGAAGAGATAAAAGAAACAGTTGAAATAATTTGCATTCTAAATTTAAATATACATTTTAAGGTTTGTGAAATTGAAATTGTTTCTTTGAATCAACTTACAAACTTTGTATTATTTTATGTTTACTATACTCTTAGAATCCATATTTATAATGCAATGGAACTGTAGCTCAATAGCCAAATCATATTTGAATATAGAAAATTTTATTCCAATTTGACTTCTGACTGGAGTACATGGGATGAGTAGGAATGAGGGTGGGGGTAGGGGGCGTTAAATGGACTGCGGGATCTGGGTAGGTACTGATGCTGGTGGTTCTGGTCAATCCAATATTTAAACCCTCTCAGCTTCTACTCGCATCGCTCAGCGGTGGTTGCTATTTACTATACATGTGCAAATATAGAAACGACTAGTTAATACTTTATTTAAGCTTGAGGCGTTAACACTGTGAAATTCCGTAGTTCATTTGGAAACAAAATTTAATTTGATTTACGAAAGCCGCTTTTTGTGAATATTTTTTATACTCGTTAAAAATATATAATATGTTTCGGAGATACACTCCAACTTCAGGAATAACTATAACTGTTGTAGTTACACCTGTTGGTGTTAATTTATATTTTAGGAATATAAAAAATATATACAAAAAGTTATTTAATAGAGTGTTGTAATTTCATTCCAGACTATCAAATAATTTTAAGATAAGACCCTTCTCAAGTTGATGGGGCTTAGCTATTGGTTATACATTAAATAATTGTCAGATTTATTCCTTTAATAAACTACGGTAGATATTATATATTTTTTTAAATCTGTTGATTGCCATAACTCGCTATAACTAGCAAATATAATTTATTGTTTCTAGAACAATGATGTAAAACCCCATATTAAATAATTAATACGAATGAAAACGTCAGTTTTCTGGAAGTGTTATTATATTTTATGGGAATGGCATGTTTTGCCCTTCTAAGGCATTATCAAATGTCATGACATTTGAGAATGCCTCAGGAGGATTATAATTAAGCTTCTAGAAAACTGACGTATTCATTCGTATAAATTAGCAAATATAATACTCATCTTAAAAGCGAATGATTATGGTATACTTGTCTTGTGTTATTAATTGTTTTTAGAGACCTAAACATTTTTCTTTCTAACTTTGTCATAATTTAGTTTATTAAAAAAATAACGAAGACATTTTTACTAACCAACACGAATAATTGGTAGTGCCACGGTGGAACACACCCTGCTGTAAGGTATCGCCTATAAAGCGGCTTGAAATGCCACCTTGAATGACAACAGCAAGACTTCCAGTAAGTGCAACCCCCTAGCGTTCTAGAGTGGTCCTCGTGATCCAACAAATCCCGACCAATGGGATTACTGACCTTACTATCAGGATCACAGCAGACAGGGAGAGTGTGTATTGCGTATCTTCGGCGCCGCAAAACCGAGACCCATCGGCTAAGGGAAGGTTAACCCCTACAGAAAATTACTAGTGAAGGCAGCGGGAAACTACTTCAGAACTTTCCAGAAAATCTCTGTGACGAGAAACCAATCATCACAGTGATCGCTTTGGGGACCTAACATGGTACACTTAAGAAGGACTTAGTATAATGTATAAGTAATTAATTTGATTGAAATTGATAATGACCAAGTCAGGCGTATTTTGCAGCAACAAATGATGATGTCCTAGAAAGGCAAAACTAATACCCAATTTAAACCTCTACTAACCATCATTTATTTATTTATACGTAATATACTAATGAGACATTAGAAACGAAAAATATTTAGGCGACTCATTTGGACAACAACGACATAAAACCAAAAAATCATACATATTATCATAATATTAGAAGGAACCCAAATATGTCGACGTCAGCGTGGTATTCTTTCCAGAATTTGTAACGTATTTTTTATGAACACTGCCTCACTGACAGTGAAAATGTCAAAATCCGAGACGATCAGATTCAACGTCCGAATTGCTCTTCCTACTGGCATCACCAAAGGCAGGTTGGTTCTGCGTGATGGACCATAGAACAATTGATGTCGATTTGCTCCAGAACCATCAAGCCGTCTCCTTGAAGGGGTGGGCAAAAATATTGGACCGCCACAATATTCTTTATTGACATACATTTCATATGAATATGAAATTTTGGTTTGATAACTAAAATAGCCGTTGGACCGCTTCAGTTGCAGACCGTGAGATAGAAATGTGTTTCCACCTGCCGACCCTGCATTTGGTCGTTAAAGCCGGACCCAAGTGATAAGTGAAATAACCTTAAAATATCGTATCTTGTTTGTTAACTCCGATGTTCATAAATAACGTATTTAACACACGTCCTTTGCTGGTTTTTTGGAGGGAAAATACCAAATTCCTCCGTAATACGATTATTAAAATAAACCCTCATTGATAAAGTGGGGTGAACGGCGCGACGAGCGGTGAATAATTTATATCAGAGAAGGAAATTTTGTATGCCCGTGACGTCACACTTAAATTCATATAAACACGGCCCACCACGCTGGCGCGGTGCGGTGGCGCGCTGGCATGGCGGCTGCTCCGAGGGAAGAGTTATTGCGGAGCTTGGCGTCCATCCGACAACACCGCCACACAATAATACACTTCCTCACTTCCTTACAGCTAAGCGCAAGAAATGCCTCGAAACCTAATTACTCGTATTTCAAAACTGTTCAATAGAGAAATTTAAACTAACTAACCATCACGCCGTCTCTCCGAAGGGGTAGGCAGAAAGAATGGACTGCCACACTTTTCGTTCCTGACATATTTCTCTCGATTCCGCAACATTCATACATCGTGTCATGCACGCGCGTCGATTTCTCTGACTCCTCACATGGCCGACATTCAATATTTGATTTATTTGATCGTGCCACGTTTTCCTCGGTCTTCCTCTATTTCTGGTTCCATTTACATCGTAAACATATAGTTTTTTACTATTCTTTCCTCATTCATTCCTTCCATATGTCCAAACCATCTGAATGATCCTTTCATTATTTTGTTCATGACACCATCATTCGCACCGCATTCACTTCTTATATTTTCATTCGACACTCTATCATACACAGAGTATGCACACACTCGTCTAAGAGATCTCATTTCTACAGCATTTATTCTACTTTCATCCTTCTTTTGCCAGTTCCATGCTTCGCTTCCATACATAAGGGTCGGTAGAAGAACACCATTGTGCACTGCCATTCTAGCTTTTTTGGATAGGTTTTTGTTTGCGATGACAACTTTAAGTGCACCATTCACTTTGTTGCCTGCCCCAACCCTTCTTTCAATATTTATATATCAATATCTTTCAGTAGAGAAATTTATGTATCGTAAATGTGATTTAGTTATAATAAGTAATAAAAAACATTTTTTATGAATTAAAACAGATTTTTTTTCAATTTTCAGTTCATTTTTCTAGACATGATTCACACTATAACTATAACGTCCATAACAAAAGAAAACGAAGATCACAAGGAAATCGAAAGAAGAATCACAATTGGCAACACTGTATTCTTCTCTCTACTACCAGCGCTCAAATCAAGGAACGTACACTGGAATACCAAAATCTTCCTGTAAAAAACAGTCATCCGAACAGTAGTGATATGGATGTAAGGCGTAGACAATGACAGCGAAATCCGCAGAGCGACTGGATACTTTTGAGAGAAGGGTGCTGCGCAGAATTCTGGGACCTGTGAATGGCGGTGAAGGCTGGAGAGTGCGGCATAATGACGAGCTGTACTATATTTACAAAACTCCCAGTCTCTCCACACAGGTCAGACTGAATAGACTGAGATGGGCCGGTCACGTGCAGAGGATGCCGTCTTCGCGAACCCCTAAAAGATTGCTGGAGTGGCACCCAGGTGGTAGAAGACCAATTGGACGACCGAGGCTGCGATGGGAGGATGAAGTTGTGAGAGATGGGGCGAAATTGTTACGAGTGCCTTATTGGAGGGTCGAAGCGGAGGATAGAAGTAGTTGGAGGCGAAGAATACTGAAGGCTAAGGCTCGATATGGGCTGTAGGACCATCGAAGAAGAAAAAGAAGAAGAAGACATAATTTAAACCTTCATCATGGATTGAACAGTATAAAGTGTTTATATTTTTCTCCCGATGATTAAGGCGTAAAACCTTCGAAACATATCGAGAAAATAAACTCAAAGGTGGAAAAAACGCATTTTAATTCATAAAAATATCATCAATGAAATTCCATAGTGGTAACCCCTTAAATAACAATTAAATAAAACGGAATTCGGGGGTGGGGTAGTTGTCTGGCATACGACAGCGAGGCCTACGCCAGGGTGATAGCCGACGTCGGAGAGAACTGACATAGCACTCGAAGAAGAAAAAGACGTTTTTTAACTACATCCACTTTTGTCTTTATTTCGATATTGAAATAAACTTTCATCACGAGATTTTAGTAAAATCATTTGGTAACCCCTTCAGTTTATCCTTTACTCTTTACCCTTAGTTTCTATGCATTTCTTACTCGATGATAATTTTTAAACGTTGAATGACAATATTTTTTTTCAAGTTCAAGTTATATCATTGACCCAATATCGACAGTTTAATCGAAATTAATATTATTTCATTTAATAAACAGGTATACCGAAAATAAATAATAATCGTTATATAATTAATACGAATGAAAACATCAATTTTCTAGAAGTTTTATTATATTTTATGGGAATGACATGTTTCACCCTTCTAAGGCATTAGCAAATGTATCAAACATTTGATAATGCCTTAGAAGGGCGAAACATGTCATTCCTATAAAATATAATAAAACTTCTAGAAAACTAACGTTTTAATTCGTAGTAATTATTTAATATGGAGTTTTACATCATTGTTCAAGAAACAATAAATAATAATCATTATCATTAGAGGAAATAAGTAGACTACATTCTAATGTATTGCTATATTACTTTAGATGTATTGCTATATTACTTAGACGATTCTGTTCGAATAAACGTCTTCACTATCGGTTTCAAATATGTATAAAGCTTAACCATGTAGTGTCGATGGGTTAGAATTGAAAACAGAATGAACCTAATGTCACAATGGAAAACCTCACTGCATCGAAGTGGAATACTTCACTATATCCGCAAAGGAACACTACACTACATTTCGTAATTGCCTTTGTGTATGTACATATTTTATGATTTCAATTAGTACATAAATAAATACTTTGATAGTCTATTATTTTGGTCAAAACTATATGATATTTCAACATTATTAACTGTTAAAATTTAAATCACTGTTATTTATCACATATATATATATATCTAATATTTATGATAATAGTCCGTTGTTTTGGCCGAAACACTATGATACCTTAATATTTCAAACTGTTAAATTAAATCACTTTGTTTTATGTACCACAACTGTATTTTATTTTAGGCAACAGCTATTACGTCAACCTTTCATTTCATTTCATTTATTTATTTTAATTAATATATCCTAAACTTTACATAATTATTTTCCAATACACTAAGGATACAAGTTGGAGATACACAATGATAAATTAAACATAATAAAAATAATAAAAGAGCGAGAAACATAAGATACATGACAAATTAATTTTTAAAAATTAAAAAACTATGTTGACATCATCAGGAGTCAACATAGGTTGACGAAACAGCTGTCGCCTAAAACCAAATACATCTGTGATACATAAAACAAAGTTATTTAATTTAACAGTTTCAAATATCCTCGTATATGATATCATAACAGTGTTTTAAATTTTAATAGTCAATAATATTTTTTTAAATCCAGCAAAAAACTTAAGGTTTACATATTTAGGTAGATAAAAGAAATAATATAGGTTTGTTCAAAAGGATATTACTCTTCGCATTATACAATTTGACTGTAAGTTAATACACTTCATATCTCTGGGAAGCTGGAGCCATTCTTGGTCTAAGTTTGGACGTTTATAAAGCTAGCAATTTGTTACGTCTTCTCAAATCCTCGCAGTTGCATATGGCTGTGGGAGGGATGAGTGACTCCGCCGTGCTCTAGACCAGGCGTCGTATCTCCACCGTATTCCTTTAGGTACACTTTATTATGGGGCTTACTACGGCGCGGCGTGTTTCATTTCATGGATCATATAAGAGTAAAGAAAACATTCAAAGACTTCATTTACTACAAACTTAATGTTTTGACATATTGTCACCTGAGAGTAAGAGGGTTCCAACTAACAAATTTACACATTTGGCTTTTTTTCGTGAAAAGGGTTCTTACTAACCTTATCTATGCGTACAATTAAAAAAACATGTAATAGTATCGTCATTTTGATGTTACGAAAATAATCAAGTTCCATATGATCATTCAAAACACACGATTCAATGAAGAAGAATTAATTTAAACTTAGAACTTTATTATTCTAACTGTTGTCAGACAAAATTTACACGTTTCTCGGTAAAACAATCTCTGGAAATTGGAATAAAACCCCTTTATTCCAAGATACACACCCAAAACCAAAAAAACTTTGACTTCATTTTTCTCAGCTTTTTACTTTTGTCAGTTGGAACCTTCTTACTCTCAGGTGACGATATTATAACGCAAAATGTATTATACGTGACATATTCTATTTATTTGAATCTACAATATATATGTATTGTCGAAATAAAAGCATATGTTCCACCAATTGGTTTTAATATTTGAACGCTTTTCATAAAAAAATACTATTTTCGCTTTTTTGCCCAATGATTAAATAACTAACCAACCGTGTACCACCACACTATTCTTTCCTGACATATTTCTATCGATTCCTTAACATTCATACATCGTGTCATGCACTCACGTCGATTCCTCTGACTCCTTCAATATTTGATTTATTTGATCATGTCACGTTTTCTTAAGTCTTCATCTACTTCTAATTCCGTTCACATAGTAAACATATCATTTTTTGCCAATCTTCCTTCATTCATTATTTCCATGTGTCCAAACCATTTTAATAATCTTTTCATTATTTTGTTCATAACACTTTCATTTGAACTGCATTCACTTCTTATTTTTTCATTGGATACACTTTTATACACAGATTTTCAATACATACGTTTAAGAGATCTCATTTCTACTGCATT
This sequence comes from Lepidostoma basale, assembly GCA_022606425.2. Classification (NCBI taxonomy): domain Eukaryota; kingdom Metazoa; phylum Arthropoda; class Insecta; order Trichoptera; family Lepidostomatidae; genus Lepidostoma; species Lepidostoma basale. The sequence continues at coordinate 274,494 of JAHDVF020001001.1, read as the reverse complement.
TGTGCAATGTTTCCTGCATGATGTATTGGAGGGAATGGTCGAGGGATCGATAGGCAAAGGACGACCTCTTCAAGTGAACCTAGACCAGATTTGCCGATTTGCCGCCTATGCGGATTTGAAGAGAGTTGCCGAGGACCGAGCGAAGTGTAAGAGGAGATACGTTGTCTTGCTGCAGACCAATCTTTAGATTGAGACCGGAGAAGACTACATTTATTAAATTTCGATCATTCTTTTGCCAGTCCACTAATTCACTTCCATACACAAGATATATGATTAAAATAAGAGTTTTTTTTTAAATCATCATTTCCTTATGTATGGAAGCGAAGCATGGAACTGGCAAAAGTAGGATGAAAGTAGAATAAATGCAGTAGAAATGAGATCTCTTAGACGAATGTGTGGATACTCTGTGTATGATAAAGTGTCGATTAAAAATATAAGAAGTGAATGCGGTGCGAATGATGGTGTTATGAACAAAATAATGAAAGGATCATTAAGATGGTTTGGACACATGGAAAGAATAAATGAAAAAGAATTATAAAAAAGTATATGTTAATGGAACCAGAAATAGAGGAAGACCGAGGAAAACGTGGCACGATCAAATAAATCAAATATTGAATGTCGGCCATGTGAGGAGTCAGAGAAATCGACGCGCGTGCATGACACGATGAATGAATGTTGAGGAATCAAGATAAATATGCCAGGAAAGAAAAGTGTGGCAGTACATTAATTCTGCCTACCCCTTCGGGGAGACGGTTTGTTAGTTAGTGATGGTTAGTTAGTTAGTTAGTTTTTTTTTTCATTTTAATCATATATTCGTGTTCATAGCATATACGATAAGGCTTGGTCAAATATGATGCAAATATGTTTTATATATCATTATATTTATGATAGCAGGTAAAGTATTTTCACATGACAATTTTATGAAAAACTGTTATAACGGAATTAATTGTTTCTTGAACAATGATGTAAAACTCCATTTAAAAAAAATATATGTGAATGAAAACGTCTCTTTAGTCAGATAAAATAAAATAAAGTGGTGTAAAAGCAAAATACACAGTGCTTCATACGAAAGTACATTAATTAGTAATTTGGAAAATAGTTTATTTTGTACCATTTTCAGGCGAAGAATTAGAATGATTATTTTTTTTATAAATAAATAGTACCTCTAGATTATTTTTTTAATGACAATGTTCGTAGGACGAAGACTGTTAAATAACTTAAGGCCCAATTAATTAAATATTTAAATTGACTGATTTAAATACGTAACACGCAAAGTGAAATCAACATAAAATAATTATTTCTGGCTGCACTAGAGCAGGGACAGTTGTGATTAGGGGTCTTGTATGATTTAGTTTCCCTAAGCGGGGGTCGGATCAGAGGGTTCCGGGCTTGGGTCAGAGGTCCGCGGTCCGGCCTCGGGATATTCGCGCGATAGCTGACCAGATCTCATATTCATGCTAATTGGCTTCTCGTTTAATTGTCAAGTGAAAGTCGTTTTACAGACAATGCAAGAATTTGTAAAAGATATCATAATTTGTTTTTTTTTATACAAATACTTGTAGACAAATACTGAATTTTTACCCATTGCAGGTTAATCATTTTTTTTAAGGATTAATTGTCTCTCAATAGAGACGAAGATGCAAATTATACAAATGTTACAAATTATTTTTAATAATTTTACACTACTAGAAGTGCTTTATACAAAAGTACATTAATTAGTATGTTGGATAAAAGTGTATTTTATACCATTTTCAAGCGACGAATAAATATGATTATTTTTTATAAATAAATAGTACGTCTAGATTATCTTTTTAATAACAATCTTCGTAGGGCTTAATGCTTACAAATTATTTTAATAGATGGCGCTAGTGTACAACAATGTGAAGTTATTAAAAATATTAACATATTTATACAAGCTCCAAAAATTTTTCAAACGTGGTGTCGTAGCAAGGTCGGAATGGGGAATGTTGTTAACATAAAGTGATCGCTTAACCCAACCAATGACAGGTCATTAGTCCTGTAAACGCCTCGACAACCATATTCTGTTTCCAAATAATTTACATATTTGTCTCTATTGAGATACAATAGATATCATAATGCTTTGGTTACTCGTTTTTACTCAAATGACGGAACAACACAAAAATAGATTATTCTAATATTTTTGAAGCAGTTTCTCTAATAAAACCCAAAGAATATTTTTATATTTTGAAAACGTCATATGGAACAAGGATTAATTGTATCTCAATAGAGACGAAGATGCAAGTTGTTTTCTGGGAACATAAGGTGGTGGCCGAGGCGTTTACAGGACTTATGACCTGTCATTGGTTGGGTTGAGCGATCGCTTCACGTTTAACAACATTCCCCATTCCGCCGTTATGACCACCACGTCTGACAAACTTTTTGGAACTTGTATATATGGTAGGTTTCTACAAATATTTTCACAATATTATGTTCACCCTACACTAGCGTCATCTATATTAAGATTAGAAAGCATTAAGCAGAAAACCTTTATTAATGTACTGTGAAAGTCTATGCAAATCATACAGTACTAGATTTCGCCTGGAGATGTCTCTCCAATTTTTTGCCTGCATGTACCAGTTATATTTATATAACAACATTTTGAATGTATACAAATTCTTGTAGACAAATACTGGATTTCACCCATTGCGGATAAATTCTTTTTATTTTACAAGGATTAATTTGGATCTCAATAGAGACGAAGATGCAAGTTGTTTTCTGGGAACAGAAGGTGGGAAGAACGGCGGAATGGGGAATGTTGTTAAACGTGAAGCGATCGCTCAACCCAACCAATGACAGGTCATAAGTCCTGTAAACGCCTCGGCCACCACCTTCTGTTCCCAGAAAACAACTTGCATCTTCGTCTCTATTGAGATACAATTAATCCTTGTAAAATAAAAATAATTTATCCGCAATGGGTGAAATCCAGTATTTGTCTACAAGAATTTGTATACATTCAAAATGTCGTCATATGGAAGATTATGCAAACAGAGAGTAAAATATTAATTGACCTGTGTCAGAATACGGTGTGGAGACAAGAACATAAACAATTCAAAACCTTCTCAGAACCTCCGAGATAAAACTCATCGCGCTATTGCAAGAAAAACTCGCAAATCCAGATTGAAGAAAACATAAATAAGTAATATTGAGGAAATCATGAGATAGAAAGAACAGGGAGAGGATTCTGGCGAGACCATGAAAACCATGAAAACCAACACTTAAAGAATCGCATAGAATGGGATACCCATAGGCCAACGTAAACCTGGCAAGCCAAAGACGGAGGTGAATTCCATGACAACAGATCAACTCAAATGGTTGAAGAAGAAGTAAACGATGCATAAAATACATTCACTTCGGTTTAATCTGGTTTTTGTTTCTTTGTTTTATATGATAGTATCTCTTAATAACGTTATTGGTAAACTCCATGTGTTTATAAATAGGTGCCTTCGCTCAATATTCAAAATCTATTGGCCCCAAACAGTGTCAAATACCGTTCTCTGGACCATGGCAGGTGAAAAGCCAATTAGAGAACAAGTCGCTAGGCGCAAATGGCAGTGAATCGGTCACACTCTGAGACGGAAACCAGCCTGCATCGCTCAGGGCGCACTAGACTGGTCCCCTATGGGGGGAAAGAGAAAGCAAGGCAGACCTAGAGCCACCTGGAGAAGAACCCTGCAGGACGAGGTTAAGGCAGCAGGTCTCACTTGGGACGATGTTAAGCATCTGGCATGCGATAGAGTCGGGTGGAGAAGATTCCTTGAGGGCCTATGCACCACGGAGGTGTGACAGGACAAAAATAAGAAGAAGAATCTCTTAATAACACTCATATTTTTTCATAAATATAAATGAACGAAGATTGGAAATTCCTATTGGTGGCAATGAGGTTCGCAACCCATCACACCGCGTCTCCCGAGGGGAAGGAGTGCCGCATCGGTTAAAGTGTGGCAGTCCATTCTTTCCGCCTACCCCTTCAGTGAGATGGCGTGATGGTTAGTTAGGTTAGTTAGTTATTTAAATTAATGAAAATAGATAACACAGTTTTACATTATCTTATGTGATAATCAAATAAAACGACTTTTTAAACTACTTTCATTTTGTATTTATTTCGACAGCGACCGGTTTCGCCAGGCTTGCTGGCACGACAGACCAGTCTGTCGATACAAAATCTTTATATTATCTAATTTAAAATATGTTATCATCATGTTACCTGATATTTGCGTTAAATATTGTTTATAAAAATATTTTTGAGTGTTGCATGAAAACTTGAACTTCGTTTAATACTGATGATATTAAATACCCAAGATGTTGATACAATGGAGACGTTACACTTTCTTTCGACATATTTATCTCGCGAATAGCGTCATATTGTGAGCAAATTCGCAAGGCTGAAGTTGGCAACTAAATATTAATAAAACCTGCATTCAGCGCCCTCGGCGAGGGATACGGGGTGAACAGGGGGGGGCGGTCGGGGGTCGAAAACGAGTGAGACAACTTCAGCTAATGTATCTAATATATGTAGTGCATGTACCATTTAGTTGAAAAACCATCCTGGAGAACACGACACTCGCATACATAAACATTCGAGTCGTTTAATAGTAAATTAAGTAATAAAAGTTTCATATAACGAAAAATAAACAATTCACAGATACATAACTAAAACCAATTTTATATAGATTACTGTATTTCAAATCAGTTTAAATCAAATCAATCAAATTTCATTAATCCTTATCTGGAAAAGAGATAGATGTCTTTATTTTGTTCACATGGTTCTTTGCATCACTTTGGCTTGTTTGTAATAATTAAAAGAACTATTTAACAAATTTAACAACAACTATCATGCCGTCTGCCCGTTGGGTTAGGCAGAAATAATGGAACGATACAGTGTTCTTTCCGGACATACTTCTTTCGATTTTTCAACATTCATACATCGTGTCTTGCACGCACGTTAATTGCTCACGTAATAATATAAATATTCAGAAAACTATCGTGTTCTTAAAAATTTTAATTGTAGAGACTGCTTTTTAATGATGGTAATAAATCAATATGAAATATAAAACAGATGGCAAGATTAATATAAGTGTGATTTTGATATAGTTAATGCGCCCATCCAATACACGAAAACGGCACTTTAATTAATATACAATCTCTATAATAAATAAAAATAAAAATTAAATGTACATAAAAATTATATATTAACTAAAAAAGTACTCACGTATGACTTGAAGGTGTATGTAACGGCGCCGGTTAGTTAAAGCGCGCGGTCCAGGGGTGCAGGGTGGAGGGTGCAGCAGAAGTGAGAGATGCACGTAATTCAGCGCCGGGGACAAGTGTGCGCCGCGCTGTGTGTAATGTCGCCGTTTACTTAGTCCTGTATGGACCAGTAATAAATGTACAAATTTACATTCACGCGCGCCGCCCATGGCCGGCGGCGGCTTCACACCGGACTTACTATTTATACACAAGATAACGAACCTCCACTGGGCATCATGTCATGTTTATTAAAAGCATTAAAATGTACACTTGCCACAAGATAAAACTGGAATCTGTTATTGTCAAATTGAAGAGTAAAGTATCCGCTAATATTATAATAAAATGTTAATTTATAACTACATTGACAGCATCTATCAAAACGTGTCTAGCATTCGCAGAGAAAATCAAAGTTCAAAGCTCACCGCATTCTATGCTGAATGATAGGATAGACTCGAAACTATTGCAAATACTTATTTGATGTTTCTTGATTTTCTTCTTCTTCGATGGTCCTACAGCCCATATCGAGCCTTAGCCTCCAGTATTCCAACTCCTCCCGTTCTCCGCTTAAACCCTCCAATCTGACACTCGTATCTTGATCAATGATGTTAAACTCCATATCAAATAATTAATAAGAAAAAACATATAATATGTTTTCTAGGAGTTTTTTTTATATATAATGTAAATGGCATGTTTCGCCTGTCTACAACATTATCAAACATATTTTTAATAACATCTTTGGCAGGCAAAACATGTCATTCACATAAAAAAGAATAAACTTCTTGAAAACGGATGTTATCATTCGTATTAATTATTACAAATATGTTTTTAATGAAATCGCTAGAATTTAAATTAATTTTTATTCAGCAGTTTTATAGATTCTAAGAAGATAATAGTGTTATAATGTACCGACTCATAGAGATATTTGGATATTGAAATAATGGTTAGAGCAGGTTACATAGTGAATGGTACATTTAAATTTGTCATCGCCAACAACAGCCTTTCCAAAATAGCAAAGATGGCAGTGCACAGTGCTTTTCTCATCCCGATCCTTATTAATCGATTTAAAGCATAGAACTGGTAAAAATGATGAAAGTAGAATAAACGCAGTAGAAATGAGATCTGATACACGAATATCTGATAAATCTATAGGTATATGATAGAATGAATAAGTGAATGTAGCGCGAATGAAAGTATTTTGAACACAATGATGCTTTGGAAACATGGAAAGAATGAATGAAAATAGAACGGTGAAGAAAGTGTATGTAAACGACGTAAACAGAACAAGAACTAGAAAATGACTGAAGAAAATGTGGCACGATCAAATCAATAAACTTTAAAATGTCGGCCACGTGCGAAGTAGGTAAATCGACGTGCGTGCATGACACAAAATATGCATGTTAAGGAAGCGATAGAAATATTTCAGGGATAAACAGTTTGGCGGTCCATTATTTTTGCCTATCCCTGCGGTGAGAAGGCGTGATGGTATTTTTTTTATAAAAATTGTTTCTTAAACAATTATGTAAAATGCCTTACTAATTATTTTAATATTTATGTAATAGCAACACGTTTCACCCTGCCAGGACAATATCAAAACTCTGGTCATGTGATAACGTCGCATTTGCTTATTTTTTTTTTCATTTTTTACATTTTATTTTTTGAATTTTATTTTATTAATAGAACGCGTATATTTGACCGTATGCGCAAAAATCTCTACAAATTAAAATTGGTTTGAATATGTGAATTTTAATAATCAATCCATATATAAATATAATGTAATGATTTTACTTATATTATAATTTCTTATTTTTTTTATCTGAATTTATTAATAATGCTACCAGCTTGGCTAGTTAGCGTAAAATGTCTAGAAAAGAGCTTTTCAAGGGTTAGACGCCGCGGCACCCCGCTTTTCTATTAAGTATGCGCGACGCGTTCTTGGCAAAGTGGTTTAGGTGTGTGTCGGTCGGTATCGCGGATAAATCATGGCCAGGTTCGGTTCCAGCGGAAACTTGTCCGTTATTTATGGCCCGAGTTGTTTCTGCTAACTTCTCAGATGCGGTATGATGGATGGGCGGAGCTTGTCCGGGAACTAGATGCCGCCGATCCGCAGTGCATCCTACGCGAGCTGTAAACAATGTCTAAACTTGTGTATTATATGCACATCACAAAATATATATGGAATAAATTCTTATTGGTGGTGCTCTCAAAGTCATCACTGCAAATATAAATATATTCACTGAAGCTAAGATAGCAGTAAATAATAGACTTCAAGTGCCAACCCTTATATAGGGAAGTAAAGCTTGGAGCTTAAATAATTATGGAAGTAGGATAAAAAGCGTAAAAATATTATAAAATCATTGAGAATGTATCAGAAACGAAATCAGAAAAAAATGTGGGGCAGATGATTGCATTATAAGTAAAATTAAAAAAAGGATCCCTGAGATGGTTTGAACATATGGAACGAATGGACGAGAGAAGAATGGTTAAAAAAATTATACGAGTAGTGTGAGTGGAGCAAGAAGCCGCGGAGAAACCAAGGAAAATATGATATGACCAAATTAATCAAAGATTATAAGGCGGCCAGGAAATCGACAAGCGTGCATGCTACGATGTATGAATGTAGTGAAGGCTCGAGAGGTATGTTAGGACTGAGCAGTATGGCGGTCCGTCATCTCTGTCTTTCCATCCGGAGAAACTTAGTAATGTTAGTTAAATCTAATTGATTTTTATGTATACCTGTGAATAAGTATAGGATTAATATTGTTATACCGTCAACTACCAGGAAGACCTCCAAAGGGATAAAGAAAAAGTTATATTTCTTCATCACAGAACCAAAATTGATATCCTGTCTGAATAGATACGAAGATCTTCAAACATGAAAGTTGAAACAAACCATAAGAAAATAGAATTAACAAGGCAAACTATGACACTTCCATTAATATAAAACGATCAAATAAATCCATTTTCTAGAAGTTGAAGAAGATATTTGATAAAGCCTTATAAAGGCGAAACATGTTATTCCCATTCATCATCATCATCATCATCAGCCGTCTGTCATCCACTGCTGAATGTAGGCATCTCCCAAAGCCCGCCACCGCCCCCTATCCATTGCCGCTCCCATCCATTCATGTCCAGCAATCCTCTTCAGATCGTCGGTCCAGCGGCCAGGGGGACGTCCAACTCTACGGAATCCTGTACGCGGTCTCCACTCCAGAACCCGTCTTCCCCATCGGTTGTCGGTTCTCCGACAGATATGACCAGCCCACCGCCACTTCAGTCCACTTATCCGTAGAGCCACCTCTGTCACCTTGGTTTGTTGTCGAATAAATTCGTTTCTAAATCTGTCCCTCAAGGTTATTCCAAGCATGGCTCTTTCCATGGCGCGCTGGGCAACCTTGAATCTGTAGACTAGACCTTTTGTCAATGTCCACGTCTCGGTTCCGTACGTCATGACTGGCAAAACGCACTGGTTGAAGACTTTAGTCTTGAGGCATTGTGGTATTTTGGAAGTGAAAACATGAGGTAATTTCCCAAAGGCCGCCCAACCCAACGGAATTCTTCGATCGGCTTCTTTCTCGAAATTGTTTCGTCCTAATTGTATGATTTGGCCAAGATATGTGTATTCTTGTACCACTTCGAGAGCCGATCCACCGACGGTTACTGATCCCGGGATAATATGTTCATTATACATGACTTTCGTCTTATCCAAATTCATCCCATTAATTGTAATAAAACTTCTGTAAAATAGACGTTTTCATTCATATTCATTATTTAACATAGAGTTTTACATTATCGCTCAATAAACAATAAATATTAATTAAAACGTCTGTTTTCTAGAGTTTTGTTATAATTTATGAGAATGAAGTACCTCTTACTACTTATTTACATCTGATAATGTCTTATACATGTGAAACATTTCATTCCTATAAATTATATTAAAACTTCTTTAAAAAAAAAACAGGCGTTTTCATTCGTATTAATGATTTAATATGGAATTTTACATCCTTGTTCAAGAAACGATAAAGAAATTATATTTTTTGTTTCTAGCAGAGTTTTCAAAATATTTGTTCATATTTTTAATAAAAATCTAAACTGTATTTGCAGAAATAATATTAAATACATTATTTAATAATTTGAGGAAAACATCTATTACTTAAAATATTTCCGAGGAATGCGCTATGGGATAAGGAAATGCTTCCCTCTCTCGCTACCCCCATCTTCCGGTAGATCGTCGTCTTGTGGTTTGTGGCGATCTCAACGATAGTAAACCTAATATTATTCTCCCTGCTAACAATCCAGATGGGTTAGCTTCATTCTCGTGGGTTCTCTGCTTCATATAGTACGTATTATGTAGATACATACTTCACGCAGCATGCGTAAATTTAAATTGAATTTTGTCATTCACTTACATAAGCAATCGTTATTTCAATTTATCTATTTGAATTTAATATTATTTCATAAATAAATAAACAAAAAAATTATAACAAAATAAATAATGTTAAGAATGGTAAAAAAAGTAAACGACGTAAACGGATCTAGAAATATAGGAAGACCGACGAAAACGTCGCGCGATCAAATCTATCAAATTTTAAATGTCGGCCACATGAAGTGTCCGAGAAATCGATGTGCGTACGTACATGACACGATGTATAAAATGTTGAAAAAGCAATAGAAGTATGTCAGGATATAACAGTGTGGCGTTCCATTCTTTCTGTCTATTTCTTCGGCGAGATGGCGTGAAGGTTAGTTAATGAGTTAGTTAATGCATTATTTTCAATAATCTTCCCGGCACACATTTTTGCACTTTTTTTCAAATTAATTCATTTCATTCGTGAACTTACAACAATTTTTTGATCGTACCTTATTTTATCTTTTATATTTTTGTGAATTACTTCATATTATTCGGGAATATTTACGATAATCATAATCATCGCAGATCTAAGCTGAAAACACATATTTTTCATATTTCATACCCAATTAAAAACTTCTGTATTATGTTCTATTATACTTTCTAACCAATCGCGAATATCATTTTATATTTAAAACACGTTTTAATACGCTTTTGAAGTGATAACATAACAATAACTGCGTTTTTTTATTATTATACTTAGGAAATTGAAAATAACTTTGTTTAATCCACTAACTATTAAAAAAATATTTAAAAACACGACATGTTTCGGAGGATACCTCCATCTTCAGGAAATTTAAAATAACTTTGTTTAATCCACTAATTATTAAAAAAAACACTAAAAAACACAAGTTTCGGAGGATACCTCCATCTTCAGGAACTTGAAATTAATTTTGTTTAATCCACTAATTATTAAAAAAACATTAAAAATTACGACATGTTTTGGAGGATACCTCCATCTTCAGGAAATTGAAAATAACTTTGTTTAATCCACTAATTATTAAAAATATATAAAAAACACGACATGTTTCAAAGGATACCTCCATCTTCAGGTTTATAAATATAATAAAAACTAAACAAAGAAAGACTATTATAAAAACCGCATTTAAAATTCGATACAATAATTCCAATTTAAAAATTAACCTGGGCTATTTGTTTTAAGTACTTATATTTTTTTATAAGTATATTACTAAGGAATTCGACACTGTTAATGCCTTAGATAATAATTAAATAAAACGATGTTTTTTAACTACTTCCACTTTTGTCTTTATTTAGACAGCGACCGGTTTCGCCAGACTCGCTGGCATCGGCAGACTGGTGTTGCATGCCTTAGCGTTCAATAAAGTTATTATTATTATTATTTTTTTTATTATCGCATAATTCGCTTATTTTATACACACAAACTCACTCTGAAATGTATCACCTTCGTCTTCACTGTTTTTCTACATACCATTCCGTTTATCGGGTGAAAACTATTTAAAGATATTTTGTGTTTTTAATATATTTCGGTTAAATGAAAAAAGAATCTAATTTGGAAATACGCATCAAAAGTTAGAATCTGATCAGATGTTGTGATATTGAATAATACATGAGAATTGTGCCGGAGTTACCCCGAGTAGAACTATTCCCCATTATCGTTTGGCTGACCCGAGATCCTGTTCCTCCTTGAGTGCGCCCCAAGGACCCGCCCCGCCCCTCCCCGCCCCCGAGCAGGAACAACTCTGTTTAAGGACCCCCGTCTTGATTCACTCGGCTGTCTTCCAATCAACTGGGATTGCCTTGCCAAACATGTTATCTGCCATTCGATTCTGCCTATATTTTATATCGCCCTACTCTTGTGCATACATTTCAAACGTTTTGTTCGTCTGAGCCTCACTATAAAACGAATTATATCATCAAATTAAACTCTATTATTAAAAATAAGAAGGATGAAAGTAGAATAAATGCAGTAGAAATGAGATCTCTTAGACAAATGTGTGGATAATCTGTGTATGATAGAGTGTCGAATGAAAATATAAGAAGTGAATGCGGTGCGAATGATGGTGTTATGAACAAAATAATGAAAGGATCATTAAGATGGTTTGGACATATGGAAAGAATGAATGAAGAAAGAATGGTTAAAAAAATTATATGTTAACGATGTAAATGGAACTAGAAATAGAGGAAGACCGAGGAAAACGTGGCACGATCAAATAAATCAAATATATGTCGGCCATGTGAGGAGTCAGAGAAATCAACGCGCGTGCATGACACGAAGTATGAATGTTGAGGAATCGGGAGAAATATGCCAGGAAAGAAAATGTGTTAGTCCGCTCTCTCTGCCTACCTCTTCGGGGAGACGGCGTGATGGTTAGTTAGTCAGTTAGTTAGCTATTATTAAATTAGAAAATAGAAATACCTCACAAGGTATTCCCATTCAGCGAGGAGTCCGAGAGGGATGTGTTCTACTACCAACTTTATTTAATCTGTACTCTGACTTGATCTTTAAAAATGCTTTGACTGATACAAATCTCGGTGTGAAGGTCAATGGAGTAGCCATCAATAATATCAGATATGCAGATGACACCGTTTTTATTGCGAACGTTTTAAAAGACCTTCAAGAACAGCTTAATAAAATTGACTCCGCTGGTGAACGTTTTGGTTTGAACATTAATGTGAACAAAATTAAAATGATGTTTTTTAGCAGAGAAAGTCACCTCAACGTTAATCTTGCATTAAAGAGTGTAGGTATCGAGAGGGTGAAACAGTTCAGGTACTTGAGAAGCATGATTACCTAGAAATTGGACCCTGACACTGAGATAAAATGCAAAATAGAAGCGGCACGAAGAGCTTTTAATAAAATTGATATACTTATTTTTATCGACAATATAAACCTACAACTAACTAACCACCACACTGTCTCCCCAAAGGGGTGGGTAGAAAGAATAGACTGCCACACTTTAACTGATGCTGCAATCCATCCAAAAGCTGAGACAAATTATGGTCAAATGTTACGTATGGTCGGTCATATTTTACGGCGTAGAGGCGTGGACTCTTAAAAAATTAATTAATAAAATGCCTTGAAGCGTTTTAAATGTGGATCCACCGTAGAATGCGAAGAATATCTTGGACCGATATGATAACAAACACTGATGTATTAAGTAGAGCCAATGCAAATAGAGGACTTTTCACCACTGTTAGGCTGCGTGAAATATCTTATTTTGGCCATGTAACGAGAGGCAATAAATACACCGTAGTTCAGCTCGTCATGAAGGGGAAGATTGAGGGCCGCAGAGGGGTCAGCAGAAGACAGCTCTCCTGGATTCGAAACATCCAAAAATTGACCAGCGTCAGAACTGTGGGGGAGCTGTTTCGCGCCGTCCAGTACTAGGAAGCTTTCTCTCAAATGGTTTTCAACGTCGGGGGGACCCGACAGGACACGTGAAGAAGAATAAGATATAATTAAATAATACATAAGAATGAAAACGTCTGTTTTCTAAAAGTTTTATTATAGTTGGAGCAAAATATGTCACTCTCACTCGCATATCAAATCTAACATGGACAACATGAATGTTTGATAATGCCTTAACAAGGCCAAAAAAATATAAATAATAAAGGTACACCCACGCTGCTGAGATAAAAAAATATATTAAGATGCGCGCGCAAGAAGCGTCACAAGGCTAAACCGCCTTAAAAACGAACACGTCAGGAGCTTTAATGCCATATATCATAATTTTAATAGGCGAATAAATTTAAATAGGAGAATAAAATAAAGCGAGTAAGGAATACTTCGATTCTCTCCGAAAGTAATTCGAAATGCACACGATGCGTGTAGAAATTAAAAGGAGAACAATTTGGTGTTCTTAATTGTGATTTTTTTTACGTGGGTTAAAAAAATATATATTCAAAGTTGAAACTTATTATCAGCAATCAGATAACCGTTGCTTACATTTTATGGGATATTTTGAAAAGGTGGGTTTTTAGGTGAGATTTAAAGTCTGTCGGATTGTCAATGCATCTGAGGCGTGCAGGAAGCATATTCCAGGCGGACGGACCAGCCACCACGAAAGCCCGATCTCCGAAAATTTTCCGGGGGTTGCGCTTTGGCTCAACTAATTTGCCTATTGCAGAGGAGTTTGCTGATCGAAGCGTAGATTGTCGCAAGTAAGGGCTATCAGCAACACAAATTTCAGATATATAGGCTGGTGCCATTCCGTAAAGCGCTTTAAAAACCGTTCTGTTAACAAAGCAATCAGCATTACAACCGCAAGGGGCAGAAAGCGGCCGAAGGCAAAATGCACCAGCATTTGAAAGAATCTTAACACAAGCAAATTGTGTGAAATAAAAATTCTAAATTAATGCTTGGATTAAAAAATGTTTTAATTGACAGGTTAAGAAGAAGAATCAGGCGCCATCGCGTAGATTCGGCTCTGCCTTTAAAGGGATAATAAAGTAGTCTCTCGGGGGCAATTGGCGGTCCTGGAGGGAAGTGGCCCAGGGCCGGCCCTGATGGCCCTCCCGATAGCCCTTTGGGTCGCGACCCTCTTAACAGGGTCGGTCCAGGCGACTCGCTCAAATTAGCATTACGTAGATGTTACTCACATTTGCATAGGTAAATCAAAATTTTGATTTATTGAATTTTAAGATATTTAAATGTCAAGTTTGAATTATGTGTTTCATTTACATTTAAATTGCTTAAGACGTGCCTTCATAATGTTCTTCCATTCATTTAAATTTGGTTTAACTTCTAATGTATTTTGAAATAAAAATTATTACGTAATACGCAGTTTTATCTTAGTTCCCTCTGACGTTCATTGACTCTAGAGGAAGCCTTTCTAACCTAAAGACATCTCCTCTATAGAAAAGAACATTTAATAACAGTTTGTAGTCTAAATATTAATCGTTTGCTAACTCTAAGACGTACATCGATCATTATTTTTAATATTCGTTTACCACAGAGTATTTTTGATCACTTAGTTCACATGATAGTACTACTCGTATCAGCTGTTAAGCATATTTTATTGTTATTTCACAAAATTCAAATTTTCTAACCATTCTGGGGTATTTCACATCAGAAAATTTTTCAAACTTTACTGACCCAAATATTAGGTCCTTACATATGAAATTGGCGTTTTGTATGGGAGGAACATAAAGTTGATTTTTTAAAAATCTAATATATTTATTTAATCAAAGTATGTACCATTGCAATCTATGCACTTTTCCATCTCATTGGTAGTTCATCGATCCCTTTACTAAAAAAAACATTCGGACGGGAATCAATAAAATCTTTGAAGTCGGTTTGGACTGCCCCATCGGAGTTGAATTTTTTCCCTTGCAAGAAGTTATCCAAATTTCGAAAAAAATAGTAATCTGTTGGGGCAAGGTCCGGAAAGTACGGTGGATGTCTTAGACAGCTCTTCTAATTTGGTAGCCGTCTGTTGTGCAGTGTGTGGTCTAGCGTTATCATGAAGCAGCAGAGGTCTAGAGCGATTAACCAGCCTCGGTTGTTTAGCAGCTAGATTTTCCATCGTGGTTTGCAGTTGCTGACAATAGACATCTGCCGTAATCGTCTGGCCAGATTTAAGACAGCTGTAGTGAACGACACCATCACTAGTCTTGTTCTGCAGGTCGAAATTTCCAGAACGAAAATGTTGGAACCAAAAGCGCACTGTGTTTTATTTTGCGGCACCGTCGCCATACATATCAATAATCCTTCGAGCCGTTTCTGCAGCACTGGTGCCACGGTGGAACTCGTACTCGTAAATAACGCGATATTTCAAGTTTTCCATTTTGTAAACTGAGTGATGCAAAGAAAAAAAACAATTGAGGAAAAAACAAATTAATTATATTTTTCGAAACACAAATACTTGAGTAAATAGCTGTATAAATTTGAATTTGGAATTCCTAACCAAAGAGAAGATATTTGAGATCAAAGTTGCCAGTACGGCAAAACGCCAATTTCATATGTAAGGACCTAATATTTATTTTAACATTATGTATAAATATGTCTGCTGTAATCAATTTAAATTCAATTGTTTCGAAAACAAAAATTCAAACAAACCATCACGCCGTTTCCCCGCAGGGGTAGGTAGAGAGAATAGACCGCCACACTACTCTATCCTGGCAAACCTCTCTAGATTCCTCCACATTCATACAACGAGTCTACTAACATGACCAACCTTTAAAATGTGATTAATTTGGTCATGCCATGTTTTCCTCGGTCTGCCTCGACTCCGCACCCCATATTCATCATTAACGTATACTTTCTTAACCATTCTTTCTTCATCCATGCGTTCCATATGTCCGAACCGACGCAGCGATCCTTTCATAATTTTGTTCATAATACCTTCTTCCGCTCTACATTCCTTTCTTATATCAGCATTTGAGATTCGGTCGTAAATCGTTCTACCACTTAGGGATCTCATATCTACCGCATTTATTCTGCTTTCATTCTTCTTCTGCCAGTTCCATGCTTCGCTTCCAAACATTAGTGATGGGACCAGAACTCCATTGTGAACGGCCGTTTTCGCTTTCATTGATAAATTCTTGTTTCCAATAACTATTCTTAAAGCTCCATCACTTTGTTACCCGCACCAACCCTTCTTTCGACGTCATTATTCGTCAGGCCATCTGCTGTGAACATGCTACCTAAATACACAAATTCCCTCACCTGTTCCAAGTTCCTTTCGTTCACATCTATATTACAAACTGTCATTAGCTTTTCCCTTTAAAAAAACATCACCTTTGACTTTCCGACATTCATCATTAAATCATTTGACTTGCATACCTCATACATTCTCGACACCAAGACTTGTAATTCGTCCGTACTATCCGCAACGAGAACGGCATCGTCCGCGTAAAGCAGACAATTAACAGACAGATCACCTATCTTAGCATCAGCATTTATCAAATCAAATCAAATCAAATCAGTTTATTTTCTCAAAAGACATTACAAACATTTTTTATAGTTTAAGGCATCTATTGAGAACAGGTAAAACATAAGGAATATATAATACCAGGAACGCATGAGAGATGGTTCGACATTAGGAATACAAAATACTCTCCAAAGTCAAGAGTATTTGTCTTCTGAATGTACTTTCACGAATATGAAAGACATCGATCTCCGAAGCGATCATGTTCAGCAGTTTGATTGCTCTCCCCACCGGCATCACCAGAGGCAGGTTGGTTCTGCATGCTGGGAGATAAAACAGTCTGTGCTGACGCTGTCGAAAATAGCCATCCGGAACATAAAGATGGATAGCCTCCAAGATGATGGAGTTCTCAAAGAATCCCCTGATAAGTCTGAAGAAATGGGTAAGTGTGCACCCATCCCTTCTTATCTGTAAACTATTGGTCCCCAGCATGCCCAAGAGGAATGCAGTGGGATAAAGCCACGGATAGCTACCAAACTCCCTCATGTAGAGATATCTCAGAAATCTTTTCTGAACCCTCTCTAACATGAGCGAGTATCTCGCCTCGTGGGGACTCCATATCACCGAGCCACACTCGAGCCGGCTCCGGACCAATGAGTTATACAAAATTCGCAAAACATAGGGATTCTTGAAAACTCTACCAGTTCGGAGAATAAATCCCAACATTTTCAGTGCAACTCCACATATTCTCTCGATGTTCATATTTATGCCTTTAAGTTCTTTCATACACTTGTACATACACAGATTGAACAACCATGGAGACATCACGCAGCCCTGCTTAACACCCTTCATGATATCAAACCAAGGCGTGATGTCCCCATTTACCCTAACACTGGCAGTGCTCCCTTCGTAGTGAGAAGCAACCACCCGTATCAATTTTGTGCTCACTCCGTATTTGGACAAGATTGACCACAGTTTTTCTCTGTTCACTCGATCATAGGCTTTTTGCAAATCGACAAACGCACAGAAAAGTTTTGACCATAAACTTCTCCGCAAGCGTTCAAAGTGCAAAAATCTGATCCAAACATCCTCTTCCGGTCATAAAAGCGCCTTGAACATCCCATACTCTTTCAGTCGTCGTCTTTTTTACTCTTTCTATTAAAATTCGGCCGTAGAGTTTACCAACGGCGCTTAACAGACTTATTGCCCGGTGATTTCCGCAATCCATACGAGACCCCTTTCCCTTATATAGAGGTATGATGACAGCGATCCTCCAGTCGAGCGGCGTATATCCTTCCTCTAAATACTGGTAAAAGAGTCTGTATAACCACGCTGCAACAACCAGTCCACCGTTTTTAATAAACTCCAAAGTGACACAATCATAACCAACAGCTTTTCCACCTTTCATACAGTTTACAGATTTTACTATTTCGTTCAAACTTATTTCTGTCTTATCTCTCTTATTCTCTTTAATAAATTCAAAGTCAATATTTAAATTCAGTAAATTTTACATAAGTGTTTTTGTATCAAATCATGTTGAAAACTCCTGATCTGTACATACGAGTATCTATAGAAATGAGTCAGTTAATAACGGTATCACCAAAAATGTTAAATCACCAAATTTGGACTAAATTCTAGTAATCCCTAATGTATAAGTTATTATTGTTTTTGCCGAAACACGATACTTCAACGTAATTAAAAATTTAATTTTGAAACGTTGTGACGTGTCATACCTGATACCAGCCTTTTTTCGTCGTCCTGTGACGTCTAAGAGAGGTGGGTATAGGTCACAAAGTGAATGGAGATTTAAAATTAGTTATTGGAAACAAGAATTTATCAATGATAGCTAAAATGGCCGTTCACAATTGAATTCTGATTCCAAGCCGTATGTATGGAAGTGAAGCATGAAACTGGCACAAGAAGAATGAGAACAAAATAAATGTTGTAGAGATGAGATCCCTTAGCATTTTGAGTGGTAAAACGATATTTGATAAAATTTCAAAGTATTATGGAAAAAGATAAGTGCATTGGTTTAAACATACGGAACGCATAGATGAATAAATAATGGTAAAAATAGTATACGTTAAGGATGTGAATGGATTTAAAAGACGACGAAGACCGTGGAAAACATGGCATGAAAAAATTTAACAAATATTAAAGGTCCGCCATATTACGTATAGAAGTTGGAAGAATCGATGAATCGGACATTGAATCTTATCGTTTTGGCTTTGGACATTTTCAGTGTCAGTGAAGCAGTGTTCATAAAAAATATATTATAATACAAATTCTGGAAAGAGTACTGCCTCACTGACGTCGACATATTGGGTTCCTTCTGATATGTATGATTTTTTTGGTTTCATGTTGTTTTATCTTTGTCTTAAGGTAACACTGTTTTGTGTCGAAATGAGTCGCCTGAATGTTTTTCGTTGATTATGTCTCATTTGAGTATTATGTATAAATAATTAAATAAATAAATAAATGTATATACGTATAAGCTCGCTACATGAATGTGGAATACAATAGAGAGGGTATGTGGCAGTGTGGCAATATATTCTATCTTCGTAACCTTTCGGGGAAACGGCGTGTTGGTTTGTATGTTTGCCACGTTAAATTTTCAGCGACTGTACCCGATTACGGTTCTGTGTGTCCCAAATGTTCATCTTTTTGCTGAAACTTGTATCTTGACATTTGAGGAAGTATAACTAGAGTTTGAAATTTATCATTGGGATATCTCTCCGAGTGTACATTATGAAAACACCAGGGAACGAGATACATCTACTCTCTACGACCCCAATACATTACACGACACACGCTCGTTGTATTCCTAGATTCTACACCCTTAAGATTACAATCATTATTTCGGTTATTGATATACTTTCGCGCACTTCTTTTAATTTTCGAGTGTTAATTGCTAGATTTCAAATTCGATTTATAGCACAGTTGTTCTTGAAAAATGATGTCAAAATACAGATTATATAATGAATACGAATGAATGTATGTTTTCTAGAAGCGTTATTTTAATTTACAGGAATAACGTGTTAACGCTTTCTAGGGCATTGGACATTTGTTTATCGTCTGAGAACGTCTGTTTTCTAGAGTTTTTTTTTTATATTTCATGTAAATGACATGTTTCATCTGTCTAAACAATTATCAAATGTCATATTTAATAATGGCTTAGACAGACAAAACACGTCATTCAGATTAAATATAATAAAACTTCTAGAAAATAGACATTTTCATTCGTATAAATCATTTGACATTTGACAATATCTTTGAAAACCGAAACATTTCATTCATAATCATAAATTACAATAGAACTTCTGTAAAACAGACGTTTTCGTTAATATTAATGATATAAATGTTTTTATTTACTAAAATACATTTTAATTTTGATAAAATTATGTCTTTCATAACGTGAAATTTGTGACGGCATTTTATAGGAATTAATACAGAGTTTTTTTTTCAATTTTGAGTTTATTTTTCGCGACATGTTTCAAAAATTTTACACCTTCATCATCGGGAGAACGATATAAACCTACAAGGTGTAAAACCTTCAAGACATGTCGAGGTAAATAAACTCAAAAGTGGAAAAAGGATTTTAATTCGCCATACTTTGTGTTGTGTAGGTGGTGTTTATTTCTATTTTTCTTTTTTATACACTCTTATTAAAACACGTTTCGGACAAACAGTCCTTCTTCAGTCAAGATGCATATTAATAAAAATATTTTAAAATTGTTGTTGTTTACATGATCTGACAGATGTTATAAAGATTTATTTCAGAACGTTTATGCTTTTGTTAAAACAAATATTATGATTCAATTTAAAATTTAAAATAATATACTAATTTAAAGTTCTTATTGGGGTTCAGGAATTTACTTACAACAAAGAAAATAAATCAAAGATTTGGACTTGACTTAAAATTTATTTAATAATTAAATAAAACGATGTTTTTTAACTACTTCCACTTTTGTCTTTATTTAGACAGCGACCGGTTTCGCCAGGCTCGCTGGCATCGACAGACTGGTCTGTCGATGCCAGCGAGCCTGGCGAGCCTTTATTTAATTATTATTTAAAATTAACTTCCATCAAGAGATTTCAGTAAAATCATTTGATTATCTTAAAATTTATTTGATTATTTATAATATTTTCTTTATTTTTAATAGCTTTTTTTTAATTTCTAAAGTGTCGAGAATGCTCTTATATTTCTATTATTAACATGCAAAATTTCAACTATTCAATATTCTAATTGGAAATATCGAATCGAAACTTTGAGTGATACAGTTAAATATTATGGTTATCTTCAGTAAAATGATGGTATTTATTTTGTGGCCAGGGTGACGTTAATAGACTTACTTAAAGAAAATTAATCATTTAACAAAAGAAAATTAACAGACACACTGTAAAATTATGTTTAACGTGTCAAAACTATTTAATATTACATATAAACTATAATACTTTATTTTATTTATATTAAAAAAAGAAACGTTTTTAATATCTATAATAGTATACGAGTAGGTATATAAATTGAGAGAACCAAATTCTTCGTAATAAAAAATATTCATGTTTCAATTAGTCATAAAGTTGTTCAGTTTTTTTTATCTCCGTCCCATCATAGAACTGAACACAGTGGCGTAGTAGGCGATACGCTTTTTTGGGTAGTTTTATTTTTTGCCCATCCCGCCGCCGCACAGTGGTCCGGATTTGGGAAACAGTGGACTTAGGAACCAAAGTCATTATTTCGATTTGAAAAAAATTGCTTGCTGTAGAAAATCTAATTTGTAACAATATTTGTCATGTTCAACTTTTCGTTATTTGGAGCTTAACATGGTTTAAAAAAATACAAACGAAAAAAATGTATGGAGTAAAATTGAATTATATTTTTTTCTCAATATATTTTAAATTGCAAGCAACGAAACTTTTTGTATATTAACGTATGTAATTAGTACTTTATGTCCATATTTTTTTCTTTCCAATATACTTGCAAACTTTAAAAAAAAATATTTTTATTTCACAACACAACAAATGTTTCTGCCAGAAAATTTGGTTGGGTGGTTATGATGCACAATTATTTCTTTATTACAAATAAGAAAACCAAAATTGCCTATCACCTCCAGTTTTTTAAATATTCTCCAAAAACTGCATTTTAAAGTATGAAAACCCATGCTTACAAATATAATGTTATTATAATGGAGTGCTACATAATAATTTATTTTATGAATGAGTCGTTACTGCAGTTTTTAAGAATTATACGAAACAAATAAATAATTATTAACACCTTTCTTTATGGTAATAATTCACCGTTATGACTTACTTGATGAATCATTAAAGGAATTTCCTGCACTTTCTGAGAATTATATGGAACAAATAATATACAAAAATACTATTTTTACCTGTTTCGTGGTAATGGTAGCGCGGCTTATTTGATGAATCATTATGGCAATTTCCTGCAGTTGCTAAGGATTATAAGGCTCATGAATACCCGTTTAATTGTAATGGTACCTTAATGACTCATTTTATGTATCACCATATCAATTCACCTACTTCTTTTCGTATATAAAACACGCAGGAGCGCATTTTTGTGTTACTAGCTACTGAATTTTTGAAGAAGCAACATACCTTGAACTTGACCGCGACCAGAAAAGGGCCTGAAAATCATGACTCGATTTGGCACTCATATGGACATTTACACATTTCTACGAGAAGGAGACCTCAAGGACTACAAGCGACTCCACCGAGCAATTTTGAACTCCATTTCGCTTGAAATCTCACCAGAAGATTCTGAAGTGATATTGAAATTTGCAAGATATCTCACTGTCAACTTGAAGAGCAGATGGACCGCGGCCCACAGAATTCAAAACAAATTTATAAATAAGCATTTGAACTGGTTGAAAGCAAGAATCCAGTGGCCTTCCTGCAATTCCGTAAATCTCGCCGAGATTTTTAAAGAAACCGAAAATATTGCAGAAACCGAATATTTAGAGCAAGAGGATCAATATTTAGCGGAATCTAATGAAATCATCATAGCATCTACATCTATGGCCACTAAAGATATGGGCACTTCTACAGAAGTTCAAACAAGAAAACCATTTGCAGACCTGGGGAACAAGCAGAAGAAAAGGCGGTCGGGTACATTGAGTGACTATTCGGAAGAGAAGTTAGCTTTTGCTTTGGTCACTAGGCTAAAATCGAATGGAAAAGAGATCCTTGCTCGCATTATTGATCACCTCTTGAAGAATCCTGACAAAGCCCCAGATGTCAAATCGCATTTATTCGATAAGGAAAAGAAGAAAACAAATCAGGAAAACCAACTTTGGCTCTTACTACTTCATTAGATCTGTCAAAGTGGAAATATCTGACGTTAAGGGCTGCAATGTCAGATTGGAAGAATTCTCTGCAGCTTCCTTCCTACCACAAATTATTAGAAGCTAAGAAGAGGTGCTATCCGGATGCCAAAGACGTTGAAATATCTGAACACGGAGCAAAAGTGAACTTGCAAGCACTTTTGGATTTGACTATTCAGAAGATCCTGCAAATTGTGGGAGACAAACTAGGTATTTCGAGTGGGAATCTGAAGCTAACAAGCAAATGGGGATTCGACGGATCTTCAACACAAAGCAATTATAGGCAGAAAAGTGAACTGACAGAATTTGATGAGTCTTCGGTGTTCATGACGAGCCTTGTTCCTTTGAAGTTGGAGTCGAACAATGTGGTCATTTGGGAAAATCCGAAGCCATCTTCGACGTTTTACTGTAGGCCTGTCAAATTCCAGTTCGCAAAAGAAACCATTGACTTTGTCAACCAAGAAAATGCGGCAATGAAGGAAGAAATACGTAATTTGGTTGCATCAAAATGCGGTAATTACGAAATTACTCATGAGCTGCACATGACAATGATAGATGGCAAAGTAGCTACTATTATTACAGATACTCCATCCGCAGCAATTTTATATTATTTATTCCATATAATTCTCAGAAAGTGCAGGAAATTCCTTTAATGATTCATCAAGTAAGTCATAACGGTGAATTATTACCATAAAGAAGGTGTTAATAATTATTTATTTGTTTCGTATAATTCTTAAAAACTGCAGTAACGACTCATTCATAAAATAAATTATTATGTAGCACTCCATTATAATAACATTATATTTGTAAGCATGGGTTTTCATACTTTAAAATGCAGTTTTTGGAGAATATTTAAAAAACTGGAGGTGATAGGCAATTTTGGTTTTCTTATTTGTAATAAAGAAATAATTGTGCATCATAACCACCCAACCAAATCTTCTGGCAGAAACATTTGTTGTGTTGTGAAATAATTTTTTTTTTTATGCAAGTATATTGGAAAGAAAAAAATATGGACATAAAGTACTAATTACATACGTTAATATACAAAAAGTTTCGTTGCTAGCAATTTAAAATATATTGAGAAAAAAATATAATTCAATTTTACTCCATACATTTTTTTCGTTTGTATTTTTTAAACCATGTTAAGCTCCAAATAACGAAAAGTTGAACATGACAAATATTGTTACAAATTAGATTTTCTACAGCAAGCAATTTTTTTCAAATCGAAATAATGACTTTGGTTCCTAAGTCCACTGTTTCCCAAATCCGGACCACTGTGCGCCGCCTGCGAGCCCCCTAATGAAATACTTCGCCGGGCCATTCCTCATCGGCCGCGGCGCCTCAGCCGGGATTTATTAGATTCATGGCCCAGAATTAGAACTACAGCTGTTGACTAACTGATAAATCGATGCCCTACATTTCCTGCAACTCGGTTGCGTTTTGCACTCTTTTTCATTTAATAATATATGTACATTGACCAATACTTTTAATGTCTTATTCTACTATCATATTCAGAAATATTTTACAATCTGGAACGTTTATTTTTTTTAAACAAAAATGAGCCCATATGCATTTATGATTCATCATTACAAGGATTTTTTTAAATATATCTTAATAATAAAAACAGAAAAGAGAATATTAAAAAAAAAGAAGAAAAAAAGAGGGGGAAAATCATACAAATTCTAGTAAGCTAAACATGTGCAAACACAGGTCCATAGATGTTTATGATATACATATGTAATTAAATTATTGTAAAGAGATTTGATAACGCCTTACAAAGGCGAAACATGTCATTGCCCTAAATTGTAATAAACCTTCTATAAAACAGACGTTACCATTCGAATAAATGATTATAAAGAGATTTGTTTATTATTAATTGAGAATATCATTTCGTTTCAGATGGAGACTATGAAACCGTTAGCCTCGTATCTCCCCGAGGGGGGAGTTTCGTGAAAGATATAAAGGGTCCCCGGCTGTGGCGGGATGAGCGCGCACGCGCTGGTGCTGGCCGTGCTGTGCGTGCTCGCCCTCCACACGCAGGCGCACTGTCCGCGCCTCTGCGACTGCAAGTGGAAGGGCGGCAAGGAGTCCGTACTCTGTCCCGGGGCCAATCTCACGCGCCTGCCCACCCGTCTGGACGCCGGTACGCAGCTCCTGGACCTCACGGATAACCCGCTCGCCGCCATCCCTAGAGATGCTTTCCTCACAGCCGGACTCCTCAACCTCCAGAAGATCTACGTCGTCAAATGCCGCCTCAAAACAATCGATCGCTATGCCTTCAGGAAACTCATTAACCTCGTAGAGCTGGACCTCAGTTACAACTTGCTGAACACTGTACCCACGCATATCTTTGATTCCATCCCGGAACTAAGAGAACTAAAGCTAAGTGGAAACCCGATCCAAAGATTACTCAATGACGCTTTCATTTATGTTCCGCAACTCGTGAGGTTGGAGTTATCGGATTGTCGTGTCGGAACCGTTGAACCGCGAGCCTTCAACGGATTAGAACAAACTTTAGAGTGGCTCAAGTTGGATCGCAACAGGCTCTCTGACGTGAAGTCTGCGACTCTTACATCATTACAGAGCCTTCATGGGTTAGAACTAGCCAATAACCCCTGGAATTGCACGTGTGGATTAAGGCCACTTCGAGATTGGATGCTGAAAAAAAAAGTACCATTCGGGTTGCCTCCAGCATGCCGGTTCCCCCCGCGGCTGGCTGGGAGATCTTGGGAGAGAATGGACCTCGATGAGTTTGCGTGCGCCCCAGAAATTAAACCAGAAGAGACAGAATCCACAGCCGAAGAGGGTGAAAATGTAACTCTGACTTGTCGTATCGGCGGTGAACCTACCCCCAGAGTACTTTGGTTTTTGAGAAATAGGATTTTGACAAATGCAACAACAAGTAACGGTCGTCGGAGCTACTTGGTGCGGGCGAGGGGTAGTATTGCCAGCCTAACATTGGTGGCTGCCGATTCACAAGACGCCGGAATATACACTTGCGCTGCGGAGAATGTAGCGGGAAAAGCCGAGGCAGTCGTCAAATTAGCTGTCGCGAAGCGCGTCGGCGGAAGTGCCAGCGGAAGTTTCGCTCTCGCGGCAGGGGCCACCGCGGCCCTGCTGATACTGACTATTTGCTTACTTTTCTTAGGAATCAAGGCGGCTAGGAAAAAGCCCCGCCCTCACCAGGCCGCGTGCTCCCGGCACCGCGCAGATAGTTACGAAAAAATCGAAATGAATCACAAAATGAACAATCACGTATCGATTTCGAATACTATTGAAAATGAAACATCGACCCATAGAAACGAAGCTGTAACTGTCATGATGGGAGCAATGAGGAAACGGGGAGATTACAGAAATGTTCCAAGCCAGGATACGGAGGACGAAGCGGAGACATATGATGAAGATATGGAGACTCCGACTCCTAGCTCGGAGGCTCGAGGCGGGACGGGTACTTGGAGGGGCATGCCCCAGCCGTCCTGGCCCGCTCCCAGAGAACTCATCAAGCCCGACGATACCGACTTGCACATACCGAGGTTATCAGAGTACAGAGAGCCGAGGTAATCAATGTTTCACTTTTATTTATTTCAATTAAAAATTAGTTTCTTTTTGTATTTAGACAATAAGGGTTCGAGTCAGTAAACACGTTGCTATTTAACTGTTTAATTAGAATATAAAATAAATAAATAAAACATTTATATTTATTTATACCTATAAATCAATTAAAGTTTTAAACTATTGTAGTTTTTTTGATCCGCATTTTATTTGTTTCAGAATCGCCCTAACACCGGAATCTATTTCGTCTTGTAGTCAAGGATACAATATGTATAATAGTGCAGAATCACAGAACAAAGTAAACAATAATAGCAATGAAGTGATGCCGCAAACCCACCAGACTCGAAGGCAGCTTCTGCCCACCCCGGCCCCTCGGGCGTACTCCTCAACCAACCCGCTGGCCAACAATATAACGGATGACCAGAACAATTTGGCTTCCGAAGTTGATAAAAATTACCCCGACCTCCTCGAAATCAATTCCCTGAACGCAAATACTACCGAACCGGGCAACCAGTCGCTGCCGATGTACAATGCCGAGGAAGGAAGGGACAACTATTTTTACACGTTGCCGAGGAAGGGCGCCGTCAACATGAGGAACCACAACAGTCGGCACAGAGATTCCGAGTCGAGCCAGAGTCCCCTGCTCCCCGAAAGCAGGTACGGCAGCAGTGGGGGAGAATCCAGTATCGGGAGTAATTCTAATCGCAGACTCTCCATTGAATCCTATTCGCACTACGCACTCTCAAACGGGAATGCGAAACCGGGACAACGCTCGAATAGCTTTTTGAACCTCGCTTCGTCCTCCATCGTGCGCGGAGGTGCTCCCAGCTTGCCAGGCTCTCCGGCGAATGCTACTCCTCTTCTGGAAATTCGAGGTCTTCCCAGATCCGAGCTGGCGAGAGCTCCAATAACAGTCCAGAATTCTACGATGCCCTTAACGTACGACTACCACGCCGCCCAGCTGGAACGCTTCCTAGAAGAGTACAGAAGTTTGCAAGAACAACTGTGCAAAATGAAAGAAACCTGCGAGAACATGAGCGGGAGTAAGGAAAGGGGAAGCGGCGCGCGGTTCTCGGAACCGATGTTCAGTAATTGCGGCGGGACTCCCTCCAGCTCAGAAGACAACAACCACAGGTCCATCCTGAAGAATATGCCGACCGTGGCGGTCACCGCCACTTCCGGCTCCTCCGCCTCGGGGCCCCTCCCGGAGTCCGCCTCCCCCATGACCATCAGCCCGGGGGACCTGAGTGGGAGCATGTCCCAGTGGACGTCTAGCGCGATAATGAAGCGATTGAGTAATAATGGAGATTTTTTCCGTAGCTGAAAAATGTGAACAATGAACTTTCGTGTTGAGTAAACATGGTGTGCCTAATAAGAAAATAACTTTTATAATACAATACTTTTGTTCCACCAAACTCTAAGTAGGTCATCGCAGTTTTTGTTACAGCCATCATATTGCCAAAGATGAGCTTGCGAATCGTTTTAAATATCTTTTAGAAATGACTTTATTTTTCATATCTAGCGAATGGTGTGATTTAATGTATCAATGCAATAAATGGATAAATTAAGAATTGTTTTCGGTGATGAAAACATTAAATTTACGACATTTTATACTGAAACGGATATTCAACCCTAAGCATATCTAATCTTATATAATAGAAAATATCAAATAATACATTATGTGGAAGATAAAATGTTTTCTTCTAGCACGTAAAACAATTTCCGTCAATTCGTAGCGTACCAGAAAATCATCTTTTACAAAACAAAATCCTCTGTAAAATGTACATAGCATATCTGTAAATAATGTTGGAACTCCTAAGTAAAACTTGTTTTGTATAATGATGTAGGTGTTAGGGTGTATTTGTGATCCTAAAAATAATTATTTGAGAATATTATTTTGTGATTTCTCATACTGATATAATATAATGCATTAAGAAAATAAACCGTTTTTATTAAGAAATTTTAATATTTAGACTTTAAAGGAATCTAAAAATGTAAACATTTGATGTAAAAGAGTTTGGTAAGCGGCTAAATGTAATGGAAATAAAGAGATATTTCAAAAACATGTTCCATTGACTTTATTTCCATGTTGCCCGCAGCCAGTAGCGCGCCGTGAACTTTACGACACGTCAGAGCGGCACATTCAACTGTCAAAAACATAGCAGCCAGCCAGGTCGGGGTCGGGTGGACCTGTGCTAGAAACCAAAATGCGTGGTGCTTTTCCTGCGGAATACTTTATCTTTCTGGAGGATTTCAAAATGAGTTGGGTGAATCAAATTTACTATTAACGTTCTTCTTATTGGTCAGTACAAATCTAACAATTAATACAAATGAAAACTATAGAAATTTGATTTTTATATTTTATGGGCATGACCTGTTTAGCCTTGTAAAGTCATTATTACAGCCAGAATCAAACGTGGTGCTGTTTATATAATCAAATTAATAAAGCAGACTATGCATTAAGGTAATACCTATGTATATAATGCTTCCATTATGAAAAAATTCTAATTAATAGTATTATTTGACGTTAAATAAATCAGAGAGTTTCTAAAGATAGTTCAAAATAAAGTGATTATTATGTTTTTACAATAATTTATAAAGTATAATGTTCAAATCAAATCAGTTTATTTCATCAATAGATATTACAAAATTTTGATTCTCTCGTTTGATTCTCTCATTATTGTATTATGTGTA
This sequence comes from Lepidostoma basale, assembly GCA_022606425.2. NCBI lineage: Eukaryota > Metazoa > Arthropoda > Insecta > Trichoptera > Lepidostomatidae > Lepidostoma > Lepidostoma basale. The sequence goes on along the minus strand of JAHDVF020001001.1, from coordinate 245,383 downwards.
AGCAAGCGAAACATGTCATTCCCATAAAACAAAATACAATAAAACTTCTATACAACAGACCTTTTCATTTGTAATAATTAGTTAAAATGGAGTTTAAGATCATTGACCAAAAAAACGATAAATCAATCTTATAAATATACTAACTTTAAACATCAATAATAATATTGGGAATAGAATCAATATAAAGATATAATTAAAGATAGTAACTCAAAGCCACAACTCAAGATAATTTATAAAATTCAATCTTTGAAGAAAAATAATTTTCATTATTGGAAAAATTAAGTTTAAGTCTTCATTCCGTTCTCGAAACAAAAATCACAACGCGAAAGAAGTTCTTTTCATTATATTCATGTGGACCGGTAGTTCTACTACCACCTGCAGAGGTAATATTACATTTTCAAGTGGAGCGGTGCAGTTCTGATCTTTGCGAAATTAAAAACTCTATTCTGAATTGCTCTCTTCCGGCCTTTTTCTTTCTCTCTTCAAACAAGGTGAATTTGTTCGTCGGTACGTACATACCATATAAAGCTGCTACCAGTAAAAATAGTCATTTTATAACGCCATAATATACAGGTGATTTTATTAAAACCATTTAAACTGCCGAATCGGATTCGTTAATATTCATGTTTCCACGAAGCCGATTACTGAATTGATAATATTTTCATATAATTGTTGTATGGTGGGGTATTCAATGATGTAAAATCGAAATTCAATAATTTATACGAATGAAAACGTTTGAGACAATAAGCATATTCTAGTGAAAAGGAAAGTTAGGATTTATAAAACATGCATCAGCCCAATAATGACTTTCGGAATCAAAGCAAGAGCAGATACTGCAGGAACCAAATATCTCTTCTTACATCAAATCAAATCAAATCAGTTTATTTTCTCAAAAGATATTACAAACAATTTTTTAAGACGTCTTTTGAGAACAGGTAAAATATAATAAATATATAATACCAGGAACGCATGAGAGATGGTTGGACATTAGGAATCCAAGATACTCTCCAAAGTCAAGAGTATTTGTCTTCTGAACGTACTTTCACGAATATGAAAGACATCGATAAATAAAACATTGCTAATAATGTGGGTAGAACTCTGAGAGATAGGATACCCAACAAAGGCAGATCCTGCAAAACTGATGACATAGTGAGATGGAGTAGGCAGAGAAGACGATTCTGGAGGGACCACATAGAGGGGATGGACCTAGCGAGGATTCCTAAGATCGTGATGAACGAGACTCCAGATGGCCGTCGACCACCGGGACGACCACCAAATAGGTAGATAGAAAGCTGGTTGTCTTCATCACAGGAAGAAATTTGATATCCTGTACAAACAGGTCGCAAATCTATAATAAGGGGAAGAAGAAGAAGAAGAAAACGTCTGTTTTCCAGAAGTTTTATCTATCTAAGGCATAATCAACTGTAATATTTATTAATGTCACTATGACACCAATAACACATTGTCACATTTTATAATATCTTAGATTGGCGAATGTCATTCCTACAAAATAATAATGAAACTTGTAGAGAAGAGACATTTTCATTCGTATTAATTATTTAATAATTCAAATGAACATAACCAAATGTTTGGTTCCAGAATTAGTTTTACCAATCACTGAAATGTACTCTGTCCAGCCACCAGACACTATATTTTTTTTTGTCTTTGCAACACATCGGAATAACTGATTTAAAGCGATTGTTTATAAATTTGATAAATAATTAATACGAGTACATTTGTTGTCTACTAAAGAAGAATGAGGTTCATTTGAAGCTAGCTGAAAAAAACCCGTGACACTCACTTATTTAATTTATTATTCAAGTCTACGTGTATGTTAACGAAATCAAACAATTACACCATATCAATTATGTACCATTAGACACATGATTGATTTTTTTATGTACATTTAACTTCAAATTTTACACAATTACCGTGATTATTTTTTTATTAATTGTGAGTCATGATACACATGAACAAAATAGTTGATTTAATATGGCAGTACATAATGGAGTTCTAGTGTAAACCCTTATCGGAAATGAAGCATGAAGCTGGCAAAAGAAGGATGAAAGTATAATAAATGTCGTATAAATCAGATCACCTAGAAGAATGTACAGGGAAACGATATAATTTAGAATACCAATTGACAAAATAAAGAAGAAATGTAAGGTAGATGATTGCATCACAAGTAAAATTAAAAACGGATCCCTGAGATCTTTACAACTAATGGAACGAAAAGATGGAAAACGAATGGTTAAAATGTTGTATACAATCAGTGTGAGTGTAAAGAGTGCCGTGGAAAACCAAGAAAAGCATGGCATGGCCAAATTAATTAAATTCTAAAAGGCGACCACATTGAAAATCGGAAAAATCGACAAGCTTGCATGTTACGATATATGAATATAGAGGAAGCTCGAGAAGCATGTCAGGACATATCAGTATGGTAGCCATTCTCCCGAGACGGCGTGATGGTTAATTAGTGAGTTAGTTTTTTAAGACAAAATATAATTAGTTAGTTTTTAAAGATAACCGAAAGAAGTTAATATTTTTTTATTGATGTTCAATACTAAACATTCCTTGAGAACTTTAAAATATTTACATCTTTTTAAAATTGTGCAAAACTTTACCCTTTGACGTTTGAATATAAGTATCGTTTCGTTTGGCGTTCGAAATATGAAACTAAACGAGTATAAACCAGAAATATAATCTAAAAATGAAAACAAGCAAAGACAAAAAGACCAATACATCCTGCACGAGCTCGGAGCTATATTTAGTTGGAGTAAACATGGCCAAACGGTATACACAAATTGCTGCAATTCTGAACCTTATGACATGCACAGCGCTAGGTAAGCAGGCACCGATGTCACAAGGTAAGTATTTTATTCATTGTGTTACCTTTTCTACAATATTTAGAGTAACTTTAAATTCATAACAATCTTGAGCACAGTTGGCACGATCATCGAAACAAAGAAATCTACTAATAATATAAAAAATTGGCCATCGTTTATAATACGTTTGAAGCATTTCACATTTGGTAAAACTAAAAAGATTTATTTTCTAAGAATATTATATTATATTAAATTATTTCACATTTTTTATTTATTTAGACATACAAAAGTAAAACTGTATTCCCATTTTATGTGGGTGAGAAGTGTGAAGATATGTTAAACAAATACTAACTAAATAGTCCATTGTTTTGGCTGAAACACTATGATACCTTAACATTTTAAACTGTTAAATCTAATTACTTTGTTTTTTGTATTACATTGTATTTTATTTTACGCGACAGCTGTTTCATCAACCTATGTAGACATCATCAGGTGTTAAATAATATATCCAATGTCAAATTATCGTGATTTTTCGAATGTGTATTTGTTCCTATGTCAATTTGAATAATTTTTTTGATATAATTTTGAAGTTCTTGCTGAAATTGAGTTAGGTAAGTTAATATTTTAATTAAAAGATCGGTTACTAACTATTTATAGGAGAAAATCTTAAAGGTGGAAAATATAATAATAAAATAATAATAAAAATAAAACAGTAAAAAGAAGGAACACATAGTAAAGAGTCAAAAACGATGAAACATAATAAATTTAAATTAAAAACGATAAACAATAACAGGAAGTAGATAACATTAATAGGAAAGGTGACAATAGTTGAAGGTAGTATTATTATTTTTTAGCCAGATTATATATTATTGTCACACCTGATGATGTGAACATAGGTTGATGAAACAGCTGTCGCGTAAAATAAAATACAATTGTGATACAAAAAACCAAGTTATTAGATTTAACAGATTAAAATACTAACTAACTAACTTACCATCACGCCGTCTCTCCAAAGGGGTAGACAGAAAGAAATTTTCTTTTCTGGCGCACTTCTCTCGCTTCCTCTACATTCATACATCGTCTCATGCACGCGCGCGATTTCTCCGACTCCTGACCGGCATTTAATATTTGATGTATATGATCGTGTCACGTTTTCCTAGGTCTTCCTCTATTTCTAATTCCATTTACATCGTTTACATATACTTCTTTTACAATGCTTTCATCATTCATTCTTTCTATATATCCAAACCATCTTAATGATCCTTTAACAAATACAAATGAGAAATATCTTAATTATTATCATGAATCGCATTTTTTTACTTTTTAAATGAAACTGGCTTAATAAGTGTCAGGTTAAGTTAGCGCGGCCTAAGAGGGCAATCACGATCGCGATAATACAAATTGAATTAAACGCAACATGAAATCTGTTTACTTGTAGAATTTCTGGAAACTTCCCCGACAGGACCGTGATGGCAGCAGCTAACTGCCTACTTGATACAAAATACAGACTTGTTATTTTAATTGGCTACGAAGTTTTACAAAAGCGAGTTGGAAAATCTCCCTGGCAGAATGGGCGCGGACACTTAGAGAAGTTGGGCGGTGACAATTAGCTCCCCCCGCCGGCAAGTTGTTGCGGAGAACTTTCCAGATATCATTTGCTGCTAACAGATTCCCGACGAAAGCTGCTAATTTCTTCTCAACTCGGGAAGATTTGACAGTAGATTTGTTCCCAACTACCTAACTAACTACATATTTATGGAGATTGTTTATTTTACAACTTGGAAAGAAGGAAAGTCCGAGGAGAAAGTGACTTGCTGTAAAGATAGTTGGAAGAGAAAGGGCAAGAATTACTTGTTCGTAAATTGTGGAGTTTGTGGGTCTCAGCAACACCGTTATTTTGATTAAAGAAAGATTTATATTTGCTTTTATTATCGTTCTTATTCAGGTCGAATAATAAACTTTCCCCTTCTCTATTAATTACAAAAGGGAAATAATACACAATGTTAGTTAATTATCAATTAGTGTTATCGTTAACTGATGTCAAATCGACTGGAGTTGATGGTAACGATACCCTTAAGGAGTTTTAAAAAGATTTTTTTTTAGAACGGTTTAAAATAAAACAGTTAGACAAAAAATCTCTACTGGTCCAAATGGATGAGATTTGGGCGACTTAACTATTCTTCATCCACTCTGCAACTGAATGGTGCGAATGTTGAAATGGTCGACCAATTTAAATACCTTGGCAGCATTATCACTAAAGCGCTTGACCCGGCATTGAAATAAAATGCAGAATTGAAGTTGCACGAGCTGCATTTAATAAAATGACAACATTATTTTGCAACGATAATCTTAACTTGAAACTCCTACAAAGAATAAATAAATGTTATGAGTGGTCTGTTTTACTACATATATGGCTGCGAAACCTGGACTCTGAAAGTAAATGTAATGAACCGGTTGGAAGCGTTCGAGATGTGGATATACCGCAGAATACTCCGTATACCGTGGACCGATAGGGTCAGTAATGCAGACGTACTACAGAGAGCCAGAATCAATTGAGAACTGTTGTCGAGTGTGAAAATTAGAAACGCCTTATATTTGTGAAAAATACCACCTCCTTCGACTGATATTAATGGGTAAAGTGGAGGGACGTCGGGGAGTTGGTAGAAGGCAGCTGTCCTGGCTGCGGATCATCAAAGAGTGGACAGGAATAACAAGAGTTCAGAACCTGTTCCAAGTGACGCAGGATAGAGATGCCTTTGCTGTAGTGATCGTCAACGTTGGGGGGACCTGATACGGCACCGAAAGAAGAAGACAAAAAAATTAAGAAAGTTTATACCCATGTAATATTATTTCATTCAACAGCTTCCAGCCGAGAAGAACCATCAAGAACAAGACTATCCTAGTGCCGGTCAGCTGAAAGATCGATTATCGTGCACATATACGTTTTACTATCTTGATCTCCGATCTTAGAAACATTTGTATTGATAATGATAGACTCCTATAACAAATGCTATACTCGTACATCATCCCCATCAAGCCTGCCTCAGTGTGTGGGAAGTATAATAGAAGATCTGAAGAAGGCTAGCAGGAAGTCCTGGGAGTCTTTCCGAATTAATTGATCATTGGCATATTCTTCTAATACGAAAAGAATCATTCACTTCAGTAAATCATTTTATTTCTTTTACATAGATGCAAATCTAATAATATTCATATTGAACCCAAATTATTTACTTAACCCTAAACAAGGTTGTAATAAAGCATAGAATCACATACCTATTTGAAAACTTAAAAAAAAAAGATTTGGTATGGGCAATTGAATACACGCATACAGAAATGTTCTGGAATTGAAACCAAATGTTTATTTCAAGGCCCGAACATCCAATTGATCGTTTTCCAATATGGGAATATTTTTGCACCCCTACTTCAGTTAGCTGAAAAAAATATGAAATAATGTCGAAGTGAAATAGTCCGTGCTTGTAAATTTAGAGATGCTATCTGCGTCAAAAGAAATACGAAAAACAACACGGAATAATGCAGAAATAAATTTGAGTTAAAATTGTATTTACTTTGTGAACGTATCTTAAAAAGCTCTCTTTATTGGGGAGAAATCTCTGCCGTAAGCTTAGCTATCACGAACAGCCTTTAGATCCAATCGGCACCGCCGAAACAATGAAAAATGTTACATTTAGTAGTGAGGAACACGCAACAAGCGCCACCGCCACCCCTCCGCCCGCCCCGCCCTCGGGGGCCCCGCACACTGCGGCTTTATCTTCGCTTCTAAGTAACTAGTTCCATTTCTGGCTTTAATCATACTAGGGGAGTGATTCGATATAAATATATATAATAATTGGGTACGTATTATTTTAGGAAGTTGTCTACGGAAATAAATGAAAGGCGAACTTCGAAATAACTCGTTCTAAACACGAATGTGAGAATGAAATACATAGTTGGGTGGGTTGTACCGCAAAATTAAATCATTTGATGGCCTAATATTAAATAAACCAGTAATAATAATTTAACCTGCAAGCTAATATTTACAATGTGAAATGAAATTTCTCTACTCTAATATTTATCAAATGTTTAGTAAATCAAAATCACAAAAGAAATGATAAATCACTTGCAACATTTAATTCAGCTCCTAGGACATTATATTTACGTGTTGTAATAAAATCTTAACAGATAAAGCTTTCATTTGTTATGTCATACAAGAAGATTACGGCATTGTCGGTTTTCACGGCCACAATATGTATCTTTATTTGTCAATATTTGTTTTATATGTTCTATTGTAAATTACTTTTATCTCTTTTATTTGTGTTCTAGTGTATTTGTGTTTGAAATTCAGATTTGAATATAATCATCGCGTCGTTTTCACGGAGGGGTTAACAGAGAGGAAGGACCGCCGGACTGCTCTATTCTGACATACCTCTCGAGCATCTCTACATTTATAATTCATAATATGCACGCTTGTCGATTTTTTCGACTTTGAATATAACCGTATTATAATATATTTGGTTTTGAAAAAACAACGCTGTTTATGTTCCACTTTAACTTTACCTTACAATATTTTCTTATTTCATTGTTCAGAATTTTTTATACATTGTTTTCCCGCACATTTTTCTTAGTGATCTCATTTCTACTGCATTTACCCTTCATTCCTCCTGCTAGGTAAGAATATTATTATCTTAAAAAATACTTAATATTTATATTCCGGATGATCACCGTGGTATTTATGCGGGTGTCAGTTAATTATTAAATATATCGATTCAGTCATGCCATATTTGTTCCATTTCTTCCATTTCGTGATCCGCTCACATTATTAATTTTAATTTGATATCATGGAGACGAAAAATAAGTATTTCTCGGCCAAAAGAAAACCTTTTGGTGTATCGCAAGCCTTAGTATTCGCATGTCAGCCGTCGATCATAGACTGGGGGTAGGCGAAATCTCTAGTATTTTCTATTTTCCCATACCTTTCTATTAGCGGACGCTATCTGGCGATCGGCGGCGGAACAATGGTGAACATTCGGCTCTTTAATGCCCGTCACGGTAAATCATCGCACAATACGGCTCCGTATACGGTACACTTGCCCAGCCAGCGGCGGTATTCTGATTGCTGGACTTTCAGAAATGTGAGAATAATGAGGGGGTTACTTTTCTATTACCAACCTGAACTTGTTATTGAGAATTTTTTATATACAAGCAAAATACATAAAATTACAAATTTTTATGGACATGCACATACTGTTTTTATTTGTCGAGAAACTACGACTTCCCATAAACCTTTTTACTGAACATTTTACAAATTTGATAACATAAGGTTTTTCTATACAACAAATGATGCAAGGTGGAGGATGTCGTTAGGTGGAGGAGGCAAATGCGAAGATACTGGTATGCACACGTGAGAAGAATGGAGCCATCCAGACTCCCTCTGATTGTATTGCACGGCCAATCCGAAGACAGACGATCCCTGGGCAGACCACCAAAGAGATAGATCGACATCTGGGAGTTGACCTCGCAAAAGGCCAAATCCTCTTAAGAAACAAGCCACAAGTCCTACACTCAAATGAAGATGAGAACGAATGGTGTCCACGATTTGAAAGACTAACTATATTTTTCAGAAGACAGAAAGGAAACAAATTGAAAATTAAGTTATTGAGATATTACTTTTTACAATTTATTTCTATTGTGTTACTATTTTTGTTGTTTATATGTTACTATTTTTTGTTAATTATTTTTAACCAATAAGGTTTTTCGATGGGACTTTCGAGCAACAGGTAATTTATGTCGTTGCGATCATCTTTGACATTCAGTATTAATACATATTTTCCCTATGTACGAAAGATTTTCTTATGAGAACTTAATAGACACAAAATATGTACAACGATTTGGTCAATACACTGAGGAATCGTTTTTGTGTTTCGAAACATGTTTATGTTTAAATTATAATAAGTGACGTAATACAAAGATTTAAAAGATTCAATTAATAAATTCACAACACAAAGTGATGTTGAATATAGAAGAAAAACATAAAAACCTATTTTAAATACAGTATCTTCAATAAGTCTAGGATAATATTTATATGTTGAAAATTGAAGATGTAATAATATTATGTTGATGCGAGGATTGCTCCAAAGCGTGGCAATAGATATTATATGTATATTGTGAAGACTCGCGCGATAATATCGGATGATATATGAATGTGGAAAGGTATGACGATACCGAAACATCTTATTAGATCTTGTTTGCTTGGTTGGCTATTAAGGTTGGCACGACGCGCAAGTCGTCGGAACTTCGAGTAATATATTCATAGTTCTCGACAAACTTTCTAATATTCCGATCAATAATTTATCACTTAAAAACGTCAGCAGCCAACTCGGCACTAACTGCATTTGCATTGCAAATTTCTCTAATAAATCAGGCGAGGTGTGGAACTTTCCACATAATCAATTTAAAACTCACAAACGAGAATTAACAATCTTGTTAAACGAAAACGATTACATTTACGAGTATACAATGTCTCACATAATTGTTAACAAGTGCGATGTTTGTTACTTAATGCTATACTGAAAATTTGACTTTGAACAAGATACTTTTGTAAGTAAATGCTTTATTTATTTTTGTGGTGTGACATAATTTAATATAATATTAATACGCTTTTTGTTTCTTGTTATTTAAGAAGTAAACTCTACTTTTTAAACCAGAATGATCTGAAACGCCGGGAGTTTGCTTTTAACTTTTATTATTTTATTAACGCACATACTACACGACGTCAAACGTATTTTTTTTCAATGTATTTATAGAAATAAATAATAATCCCTTCGGGTCAATATAAACTGACGAAGTATTGTAGTTCTGGGATTGAAATTACTCGACGCGAGACTTTTTGAGTATTAATAAAACTGAGGTAAGTTAATTTTTGTTCTGATTTTGTTCTCTTTACTAATTATTATTAAATGCTTATCTCTTAATTATTTCAGTTATTATTCTACAAATTTAAATTTCATAACTCCACAGTGTTTACTCCTTAACCTTCAACAACAACAACAACAAACCATTACGCCGTTTCACCGCAGGGGTAGGCAGAGAGACCGCCACACTACTCAATCCTGACATACCTCTCTAGATTCCTCCACATTCATACAGCGAGTCATACACGCACGTCGATTCTTCCGGCTTCTGACATGACCATAACCAACCATTAAAATTTGATTAATTTGGTCATGCCGTGTTTTCCTCGGTCTACCTCGACTCCGTACTCCATTTACATCGTTAACGTATACATTTTAACCATTCTTTCTTCACCCATGAGCTCCATATGTCCGAACCAACGTAGCGATCCTTTCATAATTTTGTTCATAATACCTTCTTTCGCTATACTCGTACATTACTTCCTAATATCAGCATTTGAGATTCTGTCGTACATCGTTCTACCACACATACGTCTTAGGGACCTCATCTCTACCGCATTTATTCTGCTCTCATCTTTCTTCTGCCAGTTCCATGCTTCACTTCCATACATAAGGGTTGGGACCAGAACTCCATTGTGAACGGCCATTTTCGCTTTCATTGATAAAATATTGTTTCCAATAACTATTTTTAAAGCTCCATTCACTCTGTTACCCGCACCAACCCTTCTTTCAACATCACTGTCCGTTCGGCCATCCGCTGTGAACATGATACCTAAATACACAAATTCCAAGTTCCAAGTTCTCTTCATTCACACTTATATTACAAACTGTCATTTTATCAATGTTACGTCATGTAATAGTTTATATCATTATATTTTCATTAAGTTAATAAATTAACGTAATAAAATCAACGCATTGTAAATTAAATAAGTGATCGTAAGTAGACGCCAACCGGTATCGCTTGTACTCAAGGGCGAGAATTTGTCAGGGCGATATAAAAACTGTTCTCATATTGTCCTGATGTATTAAAATTATTTTATAGTTGTATAGTTCTATGAAATTTATTAAAACATTTTTTTAAATAGTCAAGTGCGATAAAAACATATTCTAATAAATAATGCAAATAAACTTTCTATATAGATATTCCAATTGGTTTGGTCCCTAGAATTCGCTGTGCCCAAACTGTATAAAAAGCAATTAAAATTATAAACAACAATTGAATTGTGTAGTGGTAATTAACCCATTATCCAGTACTCGCAATCTTTTATCTAATGTACTGACCGAGCTGCGTTGAGTGACAACGGGGAACAATGGCTTCCCCCCGCCCCTCCGCCCCTCACCTCGCTGTTCCCGAGTTGTCAATGGTAATTTATATTGGCGTGTACTCTAACAAAATGGCCGCCGTTATATTTTATTTATCTCAACAAGAATCTGTTGGCAATTTTATAACTACCCGGCGTGTCGGAGTTGGCTGGTGTAAGTCCATAATCGATTCAACAATCAAAAGAGGAACAAAAGCTCATATAATAACATCACAGATCTAAATTGTAAATCCTTGAAAAAATATATTTTAGATAATCAAATGATTTTACTGAAATCTCTTGATGGAAGTTCATTTTCAATAATAATGAAATAAAACGATGTTTTTTTTTAACTACATCCACTTTTGGCTTTATTTCGATGCCAGTCTGTCGATATCAGCGAGCCTGGCGAAACCGGTCGCTTTCGAAATAAAGACAAAAGTGTAAGTAGTTAAAAAACATCGTTTTATTTAATTATTAAATAAAAATTATTTTATCTACATATATTTTTTTGTGATTGACTGAATGTCATCGCCTTATGGAGAATAATAGTATATGACTCATATTTTTGTTTTTAATATTCTGTTTGATCATTTAAAATATACAAATAAGGGGTAATTATTCACATAATAATGATATTATTTCAAAACATATCATTCCCATACATTGCAATTAAACTTCTAGAAAACCACAGACGTTTTCATTTAATAATAATAATAATAATATGTTAACTTTTAAAGCCCGGTTTTTGTGATGTAGTCACCTCAAGGACGCATTAAGACGTGTGTTAAATCTAAATGCGAACGCTGCATCTGATTGATATTCGCGATCGATTAGAAAGTATAATAGAACAAAATATACAGGTTTTAAATTGGGTATGAAAAATAAAAAAGATGGGTTTTCAGCTTAGATCTGATATCTGTCGGATCATTTATGCATCTTAGGTGTGAAGGAAGATTTTTCCAAGCTGATGGGCCGGCTACCGCAAACGCTCGATCCCCGAAATTTGTGCTAGGCCAACGCTTTGGCTCAACTAATCTTCCTATTGCCGAGGAGTTTGCCAAGCGAAGTGTGGATTAATTTTCTTAAATGGAGTTTTCCATCATCGTTAAAAAACAATAAATCACATAAATATATCATAAATCTCGCAACGAAACGAATATATTTTCCCACTGATGCATATAATCAATACTTCAATCAATACTACAATACAATAATCAAAACTTCAATTCATTCAAAAGATTTGGCTACTGATGTTAAATAATACTATTTAAAAGTGTCTAATAATTTTGGCATTTAATTAGATATAATTTAAGTACACATAAGGCTTTTTTTACATAAGACCTTAATTATTCCTTGTGACAACTGTACCCAGAGGTATAATGTTTGATGATCGTATATACACAAGTACAAAAACTCCTTTGTTGTTATTTCCGAATATAGAAAACACGTGAAATGGAAATAAAATATGAAGTGTGCCACACAGCGTACAGGAGCAGATACATTGATCATAGAGAGCGATCAGACTAGAGGGAACCTGTCATCGCCTTGTTTATGGAAAGTTGTGGATTTATTCGGCAATCATTTTTCATGAGACCCCTCAATATCAAACGCTGGCGGCTCACTTGCTTTATGCTAGTCAATAAAATGCGGAAACAAAATACACTTTTTTATTTGTTTCCTGCTGAAATATTCACACGCCTCTACACGGGCTCGTGTCTCACATAAGATGTGAAATATTAGAATGTATTTATACACTACTCTATTGATTGATCATGCATAGGATACGCACATTGATAAGTTGAGAACATATAGCTTTAGAAGATTTAATGCACTTTTTTTACAACCCTTGATACGCACATTGATATAGATAAGTTGAGAATATATGACTTTAGAAGATTTAATGCACATTTTTTTGTTACAACCCTATAAAAGTTAACGTAATATTTTAAATCAAGCTCAGTTTCAATTCTGCATACTCGTATATTTATTTTTAAGTAGTATCACTTTCGTTAATTAACTTCGTAATATTATGTATGCTTAATAAAGCCAATAAAAAATATAAATCAGATACAGATACCCGATTTTGGCTACCTAATTTTATCGGGTAAATTTGATATTTGATAAAAAAAAAATATTATTAATCGCTATTTACATCATGACAGCATGAGTCAAAAGTAAAAGGGTATTATAGCTATCATAGTGATTCTCGTGACACGTGACAGGTAGCTAATCAATCGCCATTTTATTGTCACGTAAATTCTACACCAGACCAAAAACAGTGTGACAATCACGCTGCCATCGCCGGGAATCTAACCCGGAACCTTCGGGGTGGCAGTCAATGCACTTACCACTCGGTCACGAAGTCGTCAATTCGGTATGAAGGCTCCGGGTTCGATTACCGGCGATGACAGTGTAATTGTCACACTTTACGTTAGCTACCTATCACATGTCATGAGAATCAATAGCTAAAAGTTGCATAGAATAATTTGTTCAAAATAACCTGCTGTACCTATACAAATGTGAAAAGCAACAGGAAACTATCATATTAAAAAGGCCCAAGTGGATTCCAAGAACCAACAAAGATGTTAATATAATGTATAATAACTTTGCTGCAAATTATTTATGAATATGAAGAACGTAACAATAATATCGTATTAGTGTAGATATTATATTATAATCAAAAATAATAATATGTAAATACTACCGTGATCATAAATTATAAAAGACTCGTTAATGCAAGTGATAAGATAAACATTTTACCTTCGAAAAAGTTGATTGCAGCCCACATCCCTGGTTGATGGTGCAGTGTGCAGGCGGTGGAGTAAGGGCGCATCCTCCAACACGGTATATGGTGAAAGATCCTGTCGTATCGGAACAGCTACGCAAGCCTTAAAACAAAAACAAAAAAATATATTATAAAGCCGATCCCAATTAACTAGAAATGGCTAGAAGAAATAATAAGATCTGTTATTTTAAATAATATTTGTATAGAGCAAATGTACTGCCTTTAAACTAGAATTTATATTAATATACTTAGGAAATTGAAAAACTTTGTTTAATCCACTATCCACTAAAAACATACATTTGAAAAGACAAAATTTATATAGAATTTAATAAATATTTTTTAATTAATAGTGGATTAAACAAGGATTCCTGAGATGGTTTGGACATATGAAACGAATGGATGAGAGTAGAATGGTTAAAAAGTTGTACACAAGCAGCGTGAGTGGGAAAAGAAGCCGAGGACGACCGAGGAAAACATGGCATGACCAAATTAATCAATTACCTAAAGGCGTCCACATTCGAAGTCGGAATAATCGACCTGCGTGCATGGTACGATGTATGGATGTAGAGGAATACCGAGAGGTATGCCAGGACAGGCCATTGTGGCGATTCATCCTCTCTGCCTACCCCTCCGGGGAAATGGCGTGATGGTTAGTTAGATTAAACAAAGTATTACTATGGAATTCCACAGTGTTAATGCCTTAGCGTTTAATAAGAATTTATATTACACATTCATCGTGAAATATTTCGGATACTTACAAAACGTACTTCAAGCAACCGCTACTTTGTGTGGCGATGTGCGGGACACGTCGCTCGTGACCCAGATGAAAAGTGGACAAGGCGACTGCAGTGCTGGTACCCGAAGACGGAAAAGCGTGGAGTTGGGCGCCCAGTTGCGTTGGCGCGACGATATCTGCAAGACTGCGGGAAGTGCCTGGATGCGATCGCTCAGGATAGAAGGTCGTGAAAATGTGAGAAGAGGCTTACGTCCAGGAGTGGACGGCCCCAGCAGGCTGAAAAAAAGAGTATGAATGCATTAGAACTTTTCTATGTTTTATAGTTACATTAAATTATTGCCATTTAAGTCATTTAATTTTTTTTTAATTAAAAATCATTGCTAGATAAAATTAAAATATAGTATATATTACATAATAAAACTTCAAACGAATATGGTTAAATTATTTTTAGGAGGTACACTTATAATAAGATTCAATGTGTGGACGCATCAATAAAAATTTCGAATTCTCTGCGCCAGATTTGATAAACAACATATATCAAAACTCCAGAATATTGATTTAAAGCTTCATTCAAAATAATAAATTACAAAATAATGTTATGCAACAACAACAACAAACCATCACGCCATTTCCCCGCAGGGGTAGGCAGAGAGAATGAACCGTCACACTACTCTATCCTGACATACCTCTCTAGATTCCTCCACATTCATACAGCGAGTCATACACGCATTTGACACACTCGATTCTTCCGGCTTCTGACATGACCATGTTACATGACCATGTTATGCATAGATAACTATGATTAAAGAAAACGATTGCTTTCTAAAAGTTTTATTATATTTTATAGGAATGGCACGTGTCGCTAAGTTATTATCTATTTACTATTTTAAATGACTTGACTACCTGTATGTGAAACGTGTCATTTCCATAAAATATATTTTTTTTAGGAAACATGTTTTCATTAATAATAATTATTTAATATGGAATTATACATAATTTTTCAAGAAACGATAAATAAGTTTTACTCAAAAGAAAAAATGTTGGAAAAAAACTTATTATAATTGAAGGAATTTCATAGAACCATCAGGAATGTCTCTCCAAAACATTGGTGAATGATCCCCTTTGGCAATGAGACGAAGCCGTTTCGCCCAGATGATACATTGGCAGAACACAATATGACGAAATAATATATATATTTTGGTATTAAAATTATTGTGTATACTTACATTTATGAATCCCAAGGTTCTCAATTAAAAATTTGATTTCATACCATTACGCAACAATTTGGTTCACATTAATTTCTCTGGTGAACGAAAGTAATACATTGTACTTACACTCGGCGATGCACATACACTAATATGGAACATTTTTAAACCATCTCACATTGTCACAAAAACCAAAATGCAGAAAAAATCTTTAAAAAAAACTGAGAAATATCAAATGGCAGCTTGCTTGCCGCCATCTTGTTGCACCATCGAAATAATTTTGTTGTAACATTTTTGTGTACGTGTATTTTACGCAGCTCTATATGCAAGGTAATTATTTAAAATATCATTATCATTTTACTACAATAATTATTTTGCAACAATATTTTTTCATCACAATCCTCAGATTAATTGTGAGGGTTTTGATGCCGTGTTTATTGGAAAGACGGGTCGATCATTTTTGAAGAGGTTATATGAACACAAAATTTCATACTAAAACAGAAACATATTTTCGGAAATGGCGATTCATTGAGTGTATTTTAACCATCATTTTGAAACCAAAAACCAAATTTTTTGCACATATAACAAACGATTCAAAAAAATTTGAAAATTTAGAAATTTTAAAAGCAAAGAAATGTGAATTGAATATTATTAATAACCAAATTTCAGCTTATTCCCCCTTAGTATAATATACGAGTACAGTACATTAAAAACTTTACCTTTATATAATCTATGTTACCAAAAAATATTAATACTACCTTCCACTTTTTTCCCCTTTCTTATTAATGTAATCTGCTTCTTTTATCTCTATATTATAATGATGATAATAATAATAATAATAAATTGGATAATTTATAAAGCGCCATTTTTATGAATTGCTCATCTCAAGGGCGCTGTAGAAGATGCTCCGTTTTATCAATCTTAATGTTTTTGGCACATAGTAAAAGTTCACAAATTATTTCCAAGAATTTGGGCGTTCCCTCATAAATCATCCTGTTGCACTTCACACAATTCACTGGACACTCGGACACTCGGACACACATGTGGCAACCATCTTTGAGGTCTCGACTCGGAAATAGCCGTTTAGAGACGTTTACACGATGCACTTTATATTTAAAACTTTCACGTATTTCAACTTAATTTGTTCTTTTCACTGAAACTATACGTAAATAATTAATTTTGGATACACAGATTTGTTCGATTCATTAAAAAGTGATAATAGATGTTAAATAGACGCAAATGGAGTACTCAGACCCTCACAATTTTTGAAATGGGGAGCTATTTGAAAAAACGTCCGGCAGCTACAGAGCGCCAGGACTCATTATGTGTAGTTGTTCCTTCTAATTACTGTTTTTATTATTATTGTGATTATTTTTTTTCCACCTTTAATATCATCATCATCAGCCGTCTGTCATCCACTGCTGAATGTAGGCCTCTCCCAAAACACGCCACCGCCCCCTATCCATTGCCTCTCCCATCCATCCAAGTCCAGCAATCCTCTTCAGATCGTCGGTCCAGCGGGCAGGGGGACGTCCAACTCTGCGGAATCTTGTACGCGGTCTCCACTCCAGAACCCGTCTCCCTCATCGGCCGTTGGTTCTCCGACAGATATGGCCAGCCCATCACCATTTCAGCCCGCCCATCCTCAGAGCCACCTCAGTCAACTTGGTTTGTTGATTGTTTGTCAACCTTTAATTTGTTCTCCTATAAATAGTTACTTACCTTTCTTTTAATTAACTTTAATTAGGTACCTCACTCAACTCCAGCAAAAACTTCAAAAATTATATCAAATAAAAATATTCAAATTGACCTTTGGAACAAATAACACAAAAAGGTTCGAAAAATCACGAAAATTTAACAGTTGATATTTTACTGTAACACTTGATGATATCAACATAGGTTGACGAAACAGCTGCCGCGAAAAATAAAAATACAAATTTAAAACATAAAACAAAGTTTTTGAACTTCACAGTTTATAATATATTTTGTTGTAAACGAATGTTGCTGTTGTTGCTCTTTGCCATTTCCCACTTTAAATGAGGTCGGCCCTCCCAACGTGATTTCTCCAGAACACTCTGTCTTGGGTCATGCTCTCTGTTAAATCCACATTTCTTGAGAGTGGGCTCGATACATGACCCCCATATTGCCAGAGGCCGTCCTCTACCTCTCTGAACCGTTAGAATTCGAAGGGTAGATTTTTAATGTGGTCATCTTCTTGTCGCATGACGTGGCCAAATCTTCTCAACCCGGCTTCTTCAACTTTATTTATTATAGGGGCCATCTTAAAATCGCCCCGGATATGCTCGTTGCATTGTTGCGAACGAAAGTATAGTAATATATTGTACTTTATACACACTTAAGTTAAATTTATAACAACATCCGATAGCAGTGTTTCTCGTAACTTGAGTGTTCCGTTTAGAATAATTCCCGCGCACCGCTGACTTAGTGTACAATGGAGCTCCTATGAAGACAGATAGTGCGCGGTATTACGATATCCCGCGATGTCTATTGTCAACAGCGGATTATTGTATGACAACTGAAATTTCACAATGGAGGGTCTTTAAGGAGGAGAGCGTACTCCCGATGTATTATTCATGGCGGGCGTTATTTATTTACGCGTTTATGATAATATCCTTACTAAAGGATACCTCCTACTTCAAACATTCTTTTGCGTTACAAAAAATACACAAATTCCTTTCATATTTCTTTTTGTTACAGCCATTAAACTTTAAAATCATTATTCTATCAGATCTTTGTTTGAAATGAGTTAAAGCTCCTTCTCAATGTTGATGAACAATGTTTTTATCTACGAGTAGCTTGTAAACGTATCACTTAGGTATCTAATAGTTATGCACCTTTCGCATTCCCTTACGTAGGTATACGTGTAATATTTTTTCTTATCGCCTTATAATTGGCGCGTGCTCACCTAGCGAGTACAGTAAGAAGTGAGAGGCAATAAATCTATGTTGGTCCTGATACGGGACAGGTTTATGTTCGGTCATCAGGAGGCACGAAGCCTTATTAATTCCCCATTAACAGAGCCCGAGCACCCCCCGGGGAGCGACAAGAAGAGGGCAGCACAGCCACCCCCGTCATCGCCCTTTCATTAACACCACTATCTCAGGCTAACGGCTTCCCGGGCTCTTGTGGGGAGGACATTTGGAGGCATCTGATTTTACTCCTACGTATCCCATGATTACATTTTTTACTTACACAACGGAATTTTTTCTCGGCTTTCTAGCGCTACGAAATGACACATCTAAACTCTTTCGCTTGAACAAGCAAATGTTTTATTATATATTACTTTTAACTGCTACTAAATGATGATTATATTACTATATTTGTATTGAATATTTTCTTTTATTAATAAGTATTAAATCAATTCTTTCTTCTTCTTCTTAGTGTAAACCTTGTGGCCTATTTCCTGAGAGGAATTGGCCTCCTGCGAGGTCGACTCCCAGCTGTTTATCTCTTTGGTGGTCTGCCCGGGGTTTTTCTACCTTGGGGTTGGCCGTGCAACACAATGAAGGGGAGTCTGGATGGATTCATTCTCCTCACATGTGCATACCAGTATCTTCTCCTTTGCCATCCCCACCTAACGACATCCTGGACTTCGCATATCTCCTCAATTAAAGGTATGAATTAACAGATTGATATACAAATTGTAGGAAATTAAATTAACTTTAAATGTCCAACCATAGAGTGTTTAACGTAAAGAGTAACTTTTGTAATTTTAAAGTATTTAAGAAAGGGATACGATATACTCGTATATAAATGGAGTAATTTCATATTTTGAAAAAAAATAACGGAAAATGGCACATGTTAATAGGTTTTTAAATATATTTCATGTGTATGTATTATACAACTGACAAATTTTCTTTAAATGAAAAAAATATTCTATATATTTGAAGAACTAAAACAGAAACATTCAAAAAATAAACATTTCGTAACTAAAAGTGTGGCGGTCTATTCTTTTTACCTACCCCTTCGGAGATACGGCGTTATGGTTAGTTAGTTTAGAATAAATACAATATATGTTCACTGTAATTTATGTTAGTACGAACTAAACGCAGTGTACTAAGGTATTTAACCGTCGAAACCATAAGATAAGTGAATGTGTTACTGCTAAACAGATGACGAAACGGATGCTCATCAAAGTGAGAGGAAATGAACTGGAGTAATCTTCCCTTCCGCAGCCCAATTGAGGCAAACTCCGAACAACAAAGTTTAGTTAACACCTTTATTTCGCCATTACTTGAAGTGCTCCGGATCAGGGGAACTCAATTCTTGATCAAGAACAGCTCTTAGCGTTCTGGGACATGAACTTTAGCTCCAATTGTTTTTATTAAATTCAACCCCCTTTGAACATAATATGGAATTGTTTCTTCATTTTTACCTTTTTACAATTCACTCAATAACAAACCATCAAGCCGTCTCTGCTGGGGTAGGCAGAGAGGATGAACCGCCACACTGCTCTGTCCTGACATGGCTCTCGAGGTTACTCTGCATTCATACATCGTAACAAGCACGATCGTCTATTTTTCATCATGATTATTTTCTAAACTCCTCTTTTGATTTTCCGCCGTTCGCTTTTTGTCACAACCCGGTATACATTATTCATTTTCCAATACTATCACTTAAGACTTAGACACGTTCATTACAAGGTCACTCTTATTGCATGCTTCATACATTATTGATACTAAGACTTGTAGATTTTCCATATTTTCAGCAGTTAACTCATATTGTCTGCATATAACATAGAGGTGATTGATAAACTGGTTATCTTAGCACCAGTTTTATGCTCTCTAGTTCTATCATGCACTTATCCATGTACAGATTGAACAACCATCACACAACCCTGTTTGACACCTTCAATGATGTTAGATCAAGAAGTGACAGCCTTGTTCACTCTTACATAAGCGAGAATGCAACGTATATATATATATATATATAATATATATATATATATATATCTCAATATCTCTATATATGTGTTAGATCAAGAAGTGACAGCCTTGTTCACTCTTACATAAGCGAATGCAACGCTATATATATATATATATATATATATATATATATATATATATATATATATATATATATATATATATATATATATATATATATATATATATATATAACTATATATATATATATATATATATATATATATATATATATATATATATGTATATATATATGCTCATATATATATATATATATATATATATATATATATATATATATATATATATATATATATATATATATATATATATATATATATATATATATATATATATATATGTATATATATATATATATATATAAAATATATATATATATATATATATATATATATATATATATATATATATATATATATATATATATATTTTTTTTTTTTTTTTAATTATATACTCGTATTTTACAAAAATTCTCATCTCTAAAGGTAACATTTTTAATTCCTTTTAACGGCCACTTTTCAAAAGATTATTACTCGGCTTTATTAGAAGTTTGCATAGAGATATTTTTAACGTTAATTCAACAAAGATATTTTCGTATCAGTATTCCAGCATCTCTTTTATTCAACATTTCAGAGATTTCGACAGTTAGCCCCAATATTTTACCAGACTCGTCAACAAGATTAAGAAGTAATGTTTATTTAAAATTGAAAAGAAAAAAAAATACAAAATTTCTTTATTATAATGTATTTAGTGTGCTTCCACTTGTGTTTATGTTCGACCGGTTTACGCAGCTTGCTGCTGAACCAGTATAACATAAACACAAGTGGAAGCAAACTAAATATCGCCTCTTTGCAAGAATAACGTGACATTTCGAAATTCAAATCCGCCATGTTGAACATTATTTTATACATGGTATTTTTAAAGTGAAAAACAGAGAGTTTATGAAGGAAAGAGACAACACAACAGTGGTATATTGTGTTGTCACGTTGTCTCTTTCAGACGGGTATCTTGTTTCATTTTTAAATTTATCAATTTTTCGAGATAACACGTTATTCTTGCAAAGAGGCGATATATACATATATATAATAAGAAATTTTGTATTTTTTTTTTGTTTCATTATTTAAGATTAAGAAAGTCCTGAAGATCACTGACACTTTCAGCCAGTAAAACAGTGTCATTTGCCAATAAAGGTTTTTCTCTCGACGATACACTAGTTTTAAATAATAATAAAATATCTATCACATTAAATTAATCGCATTATCTAAAAAAACACATTTCCTCCATACCTGGATATAGCTCTTTAGTCTAAAGTCTTTACATTACAGGGAGAGTTCAAAGAGTCCTCGCGTGGCAAATAAATTCGTTTAACTGAAATAACATGGCTTTGGCACTGCCAAAGGTCGCGAGAAATACTACCGAGAAAGGGGTTTGAGGCAGTTACCCCTACCAAACAGTGTGGGAGTGTATGCTAGAAATAAATCTGCTACATATTGTATTACCTCTACTGCATAGAAAATTATCAAAAGTGTACATTTTGTTGGATTAATAAGACGTTTATGTGAATTTGACATGTGTATATTACAAATAATAGAAACCTTAATAAAATTATTCCGACTCCGGGCAGCCCCAACACCCTGAGAAATGTGTCAACATAAAAGTGAGGAATTTTCTCCATCGCTTATTCCGCCCTGTTTATGGACAGTTAAACAATTTTAACTGCTTGTGACACATTTTGCCTTAAGAATTCTATCGGGAATTTTTCGAAACAGAAATTTGTATAAGCGAAAGAAATGTCATTATAAAGGTGACATTTTTTTCGTTTCAAAGCATTTTCTGCATTTCTTCAAATAAATTAATTTCTTTAGAAAATTTTACAACAACATTATATATTTTACATGCAATAAATATTTATTTGCGTTAAAAATATTGAAAACAATATTTTCTTCTTCTTCTTTTTTTGCCGTGTCAGGTCTCTCCAACGTTGGCGAACACTGCAGTGAAAGTTTTTTATATATCTTTTTAAACATCTTTCCCTCATCCATTCGCCACATATGTCTAAACCATCTAGTGATCCTTTCTCCATTTTATTTAGAACGTATTTATTCGCCTTATATTCTTTTCTAAAATATTCATTAGGTATTCTATGATGCAGTGTTTAAAGTTCATAATCAAATTCGTGTAACCCACTCTTTCAGTCTCGGCTAAAATTTTTTTGTAAAAATAGCCTTATTTTATATTACGCCCAGCGTAATTGAGCTCTTGAACATTCATACATGATTCCGGGGTTAAATATTATAATTCTATTCAGCCCTTCGCCCGGAAAACAAGTACACGTGTAAGGTCTAATAAGAGCGGCTGCGGCGTGCCGTGACACGTCACTGTTCCCGCTGTCCGCTGGTGACGCGTGTCAAAATATTTTTCCACTCCGGATTTACAGAGACCTACGAGTACATATTATTATGTACTGTGCGGACATTCGCGGGTCGAATTCAACGGTTTAAAACGCGCGAGTCTAATTCCAGCAATCTGATTTAGCAAACTTAGCTTAACTTATTCATTTATTTTATTTTTGACAAAACTTATATTATAATATAATATATTCTTCTTCTTCTTCTTCTTTTTTTTTGTCCTGTCACACCTCCGTGGTGCATAAGGCCTCGCCTAATGCTTGATGCCTAACATCATCCCAAGTGAGGCCTGCCGTCTTAACCTCGTCCTGCAGGGTTCTTCTCCAGATGGCTCCAGGTCTGCCTCGCTTTCTCTTTCCCCCTATAGGGGACCAGTCTAGTGCACCCTGAGCGATGCAGGCTGGGTTCCGTCTCAGAGTGTGACCGATCCACTGCCATTTGCGTCTAGCGACCTGTTCTCTAATTGGCTTTTCGCCTGCCATAGTCCAGAGAGCGGCATTTGACACTGTTTGGGGCCAATAGATTTTGAATTTGAATATAATTTATTAGAATACAATAGTTATGTAAAGTAGGGTAACATATCGCTATTGTTATAATCATATTCAAATACACAAACGTACTATTAAATAAAGACAGAAGGAAAAGAGAACAAAACAGCCGAACTAGCAGAATAAAAGCAGAATTGGGCTGGGCTGCCTTTGGGAAAATTTTGAAAACAAGTAGGTTCCACCTCGTTTAAAAAAAAAAGGTCGAACAAACAGTATGGAGAGAACTACCCCTACAGCAAAAAGTATCCACAAATTTAAAAAAACGCACAATTATCTATGGAGAGGCAAATGCTCGGCGTGAGCTTTCAAGATACGAAATGAAGAAATATGACGCCGAATTAAAGTTTCCGATACCATGGACCGTATAGCCAGACAAGGCAGTACCAGATGGATTCCCAGAATAGTCAAATGGATACCTTATACCAAAAAATAGAAGTGTTGGCAGGTCACCTAAAAGATGGACTGACTGATGCGAAAGAGATAAGACACGGACGAGTGGATAAAATGGAAGAGGCATATATCCAGCAGTGGAGGGAAGAAGGCTGAAGACGATGTAGAAGATGAAAGTTTATTAACCGCTTACCCAAAGCTATTATAATAAAATCAATATTATTCAAAAACTTATTTGTAACATACGAGTATATGTATGTATATATTATATTTATTTCCGTGTTATTTCAAACCTGGTCCATATTTAATTATAATTTTGTTTTGGTAGTTTTAAATATTTACTAGAATCCGAATTGATACTTCATGTGTTAGATATAAACAAACCTTTTTTTTCAAATATATTTTTATCTTTTTACAGGTTCGGCCAGTGCAGATTATTCCCTTGGCTGGACGTTTCTCCGGCACTAGCCCCCGTGAGTAAAGGTCGAACTCGTATACATAGCAGGGTAGACCCGCGCCATTGTGTTCGTGTTTGGGAATATTTGATTTTTAATCGGTGACACTTTTACAATTACACTTCAATAAAATTTCCTTTTTATGCATATAGCTTCTTTGTTGAAGAAATAAAATATTTTCGTGTTGGGTTATTCGAAATGAAGTTACTTAAATTTTTATACAAATCCTGCAAATATCATAACACGGTTAAATTGTGTATTTCTAAAATATGTGGACGAAATGCATTTTTAAGATTAACAAATAAAATGACCCAAAAACAATAAAACGTTTAATTTAAAGGATATTTAGCCAAACTATATTTCTCGAAAACCAAAAATAGATGAAGATTTAAAAATTAAGGTAAGGTAGGTTTGATGGAAAAAATTGAAGGTTCTTACCTAAATAAACGACTAGCATACGTATATAATATGTATCGACAAGATGGCGCCCGTAGGCAGCTGTCATTTAAGATTTCTCACAAAAAGAAAATACTTTTTTCTGCATTCGTTTTAGTACTTGGTTCAATGTGCAATGTTTAAAATAATTTCAATATACTGTGACTGGTTTGTTAGTTTTATGATGCTTAAAAATGGAATAAAAATCACATGGTGTACGCTCTAATCAAGTTGTGATTCTCTCTGAACGCCTTCTCGCCAGCTAACCAGGTAATATGCTAACCATTGTCTGAATAGGCTCCTCGCCTCCCGTGCTACCTCCACAGTTCCTTACCTCCGCACTTACTTATTACTCCATCCTGCCGTTGCTACCATCCTCACGACCCGCCACCGCCTTCGCAGCTGGTGCCACTCCACGTCATTTGCCGCCATCGCTGCTAATCCACTAATTTACTCCAACGCGCCATGGCCGAGATTGTTTTAGTTTTTCTGTTTTCATCCAGATATCGCCATTGCACTCGTACCAAGTAAAATTCGCGTATGCGTCAGAATGCGGGTGAACTAAACGTGTGTAAATATAGCGGGTATCCAGATATTTTCTTGCTCTCGGCTTTTGCAATCCCATTAATAAACACTCAAAATTTCTCACTGCCATCTTTTGAATCGTAATACCTACATATGTTCATAAAAATATCGATGTTTTTCTAGTGGTCACTGTGACTTTTTACCAAATCGTTTTTTTTTGATAATGCTTATACAGTATATTTTATTTATTGATTTACATTTCATAGTGCCGATAGGTTAAAACTTCAAAATGGATAATTTGTGAAATATGTGTA
This sequence comes from Lepidostoma basale, assembly GCA_022606425.2. Lineage (NCBI taxonomy): Eukaryota > Metazoa > Arthropoda > Insecta > Trichoptera > Lepidostomatidae > Lepidostoma > Lepidostoma basale. Next base: position 219,578 of record JAHDVF020001001.1, on the reverse strand, counting down.
GTAAATGTATTGGAATTTCGATATAAAAAATTTGTATTTATCATTTTGGATTTCAGCAAGACGGCAGTCAATTGTTTTAATTGGTGTGTGTTGTTTGTTTTTCACATGTATTGAAATGTTACATTGTGACATGTTTTTCTTAATAGTGTTTACATACGAGTACATGGAGTGCGCTCAGGGTATTAAGTTTTCAATTTACAACTTTATTTTTTATATTAATATTTTTATACCTATGATTCAACGTACATCCGTATTTTGAAGGAAAATGCAAATAATTTAAAAAAATATGGAAAACATATAAGTGAAAAGTATCTACTTGACTTTCTCTTCGTCATATCGATACAACCTAGTTAGGGATGGTTCTAAAAATCTCTCCTATTCTTTTGTAATTGTGGTGGAAGGCTATTGTGTCGTTTTCGGAAACTCTGAGTATTATTACGGTAACACCACACTTGGATGCACCTCGCATGCCCTTATTTTTACTATTCTTCCTCTTCTTCTCCTCCTTAATCGCATTACTCGTAACTGAGGGTCGTGTCTATCCCGTAAACTTTCCACTATGGCTCACCATGCGCACCTGTCGCCAGTCAGTCTCCAGGCTACACCTGTTAAGAGGCCAGTCGGCGCCCCGATTTGATCGGACCAGCGCAGCGGCTCGGTGATCATCCTTATGGTCGTTTCTCTCTACTTTGTCCATTCTTCTTTCGGTGCCGTGTCAGGTCCCCCTAATGTTGGCGATCACTATAGCAAAGCCACTTGGAAAAGGTTCTGAACTCTTGATATTCCTGTCCACTCTTTGATGTTCTGAAGCCAGAACAGGTACCTCCTACCAACTCCCCGACGTCCCTCCACTTTACCCACCAGTCAAAGGAGATGGTATTTTTCTCCCCTTAGCACATGACCCAAATATGAGACCTTTCTAATTTTCACACTTGACAACAGCTCTCTATTGGCTCTGGCTCTCTGCAGTACGTCTGCATTACTGACCCTAACGGTCCACGGTATACGGATCATTTTGCGGTATATCCACATCTCGAACGCTTTCAATCGGTTCATTACATTCACTTTCAGAGTCCAGGTTTCGCAGCCATATAGTAGAATGTACCATATATAACATTTAATCATTCTTTGTCAGAGTTTCAGGTTAAGATTATCGTTGGAAAAGAATGTTCTCATTTTATTAAATGCAGCTCGTGCAACTTCAATTCTCCATTGTTATGGGTTTTTAAATATTGTCCTGATTTCTTCAGATTCTTACTTTACTTGATGGCAATGCATTCCTTAATCAGTGATATTAATACGACATTCAAGGTGTCTTATTATAGTTGCGAAATTGTTCCATTTTATTAATGTTACAATCAGAAAGATGTTTGTCCCATTTGAGGACAAGTAATGTCCCGCGGCACGGATTCCCATCCGGGATTGTATTTCCGCATTTCGTACAAGCCTTTGAATAAATTTTTAAAGAAATTTGCATACCCCGTGTACTTGAAATTGAAAAGCCTATACCTTTGCGACTCACCGCCGCTTTACTTTGGAAGGGTTCTTAAGGAGAAACGTGCTCCGGCCCGTATTTATAAATAGCGGTGGAAATAAAAAGAATTGTAATTCTTATTTCAAGTTATGAATGTACCAACGATACACTTCACGTTTTGAAATAACGATTTTTATTCATCAGCCTTTTGACACTTTTGTATTATATATAAAGGAATTTCCAGTTATTTTATAAAAAAATGGTAATGTAATTTCGATAATTATCGAAAGTGTTTTGTCTAAGATTTTTTCAAATACATTTCATTGTTCAGTTTCAGCGCCTAATGGATAATGTTCCGGCTGATCTTGCTAGTTTGGGCGAAACGGATTGCTGGGAGCAAAAAGCGCGAGATCGAGGAGCTTGGTTTAATATTACATGAGAAGTCTAGCACACGAAGTAAGTATCACCAACTCATCATACCGATTTCTATTCAATCAAATTTTCACCATGACACATACTTAAATAATAGTTATTATAATGTTTGAAAAAATGGTAATTTTGTTTAAATTATTACTGAATTTAAATATTATATGTTATAGTTCTTGGTCCGTAAGGTTGGTCCGTAAATAAAGACAAAAGTGGAAGTAGTTAAAAAACATCGTTTTATTTAATTATTATTTAAAATGAACTTCCATCAAGAGATTTCAGTAAAATCATTTGATTAACTTTTAATTTAAACTGTTTATTTTATTACTATATTTGTACTGTTGTAATTAATCAAAAAATCAGATATTAAAACACCTCGGCTGTACATTTTTTCTGTAGATAAGGGGTGCAGATTTATATTTTATAGTTTGTATACTCTTCTTTATCTCGACACTGCATCCCAGTGTGGGATTTGGCCTCTTCTATAACTGTCCTCCACTGTCCCTGGCCAACTCTTTCCATTCTCCAGATCTATCAAATTTTTCCCAGGCCTCTTCCAATATAGTCTGTATACTCGTATACACCAGAACATAATCAAGATGGACTTCCACCATGAGAATTCAATAAATACTAATGAATTAATAGCTCTTAGAGACAATGTCTAATAGATATCGCGTGTGTGCTTCTTAAGTAAAAACTGCGCAATGTTCTTCCTCTTCAGTGCTCCCATTGAACAAATTTGTAGATTTTGCAGTTGACACATAATCAGAGGAGGCGGCGAATCGCAAGAATGGTCGAGCGCATGTGCGTTCATCGTCCAGAGTCGGCGCTCGATTATTTTCTCGAGATAATTCCGGATGAACAGGAAAGGGTCCCCGGCGGCCCTGGCTTATCTTATCAGTATTGAGGAGAGGAGTAATTTTAGACCCAAATACTATAGTAACATTCCACTTACTAACTCACTATATGTTATATCTGTCACTAGAGATTCGCAGTTATTAGATTTTATTACATTCGTGTCTTTTGTCTTCATTTTTCTTATTTACATTCTTCAAACATTTTCTAATAAAGCAAGAAAGATTAGTTCTAAAGAAAAATATTTCACATTCAATATTTTTTCCTTTATCATCGCTTAAACCACAATACAAAATTTATTTTCTTTATATGCCTGCCCGTTGAGGTGTTTACTCTGTATAATAATCGTCCAGTATTGGGCATAAAGCTCCCTTCCTGACTTCTGCAACCCTTTTTTTTCACTCTTCACTCTATGCCATGAACCTCTAGCCACTCGTTTGATGTCATCAGATCATCTTGATCGTGGTCTACCCGAATTTCTGTGGCCGGTTCTTGGTCTCCACTCCAGAATACGCCTGGTCCACTGGTCATACGTTGTCCTCGGTATATGGCAGGGCCAATTCCACTTCAACTAAGCTATTTTGCACACTACATCGGCAATTTTAGTCTGTCTGATCTAATAATTGTTTTTCGTGTCTCTTAGACTCATATTTAACACTATCCTCTCCATTTCCCGCTGGGTCACTCGGAGTTTTTGTACTGTTCTTTTGTGTGTGTGGTTCTTTCAAATTATAGGAAATTCCTTAACATACAACTCTATATAATTCAATCAAAACATTTTAATAAATAATTTTTCCTGCATCATGTATTTATAAGCCGATTTCTGCAAAGATGTTAATAAATATAATATTATCAATTCGTCTTTTTTTATTCCTCTCGTATCAGAGACTAGATATTATCATAACTATATTTTCTTTTGATGTAGCAACTCTAATTCGGGGTGTTGCACTTCAACTGAACCATTATAGGTTTTCTAATCAGATTTTTCTTCTCCTCTCAACATATCACTTTCTTTTAATTTTGCCTCGGAATGTCATAAGATTTTTTTTTCATCATTCGCTGCAGTAGTAACTCGTACGTGATTCTTTCTGACCATGCTATTTTCAACATTCTACTATATATCTACATGTCAAAGGCATCCAGATTTTTATTAAGAATTTTTATCAATATTCATGTCTCCATACTGTAGAATAAGGATGTGATTAAAATTAATCAAAAATTCTGTCTTCTAGGAGATTAATTAAACTTAATATGAAATGACATGTTTCGCCCTTTTAAGGCACTATCAAATGTAATAAAACCCCTAGAAGACTAGACTTTTCATTTATATTTATTATTTAATATAGAATTTTGTTCATCATTGTTCAAGAAACAATAAATAATCATTTTTGTTTCAACTAATAACGAACTAACTAATTAACCATCACGTCGTTTCTCCGGAGGGGTATGCAGAGAGGATGGACTGTCATACCGTTCTGTCCTGACATACCTCTCTTGTTTCCTCCACATTCATACATCATAACATGCACGTTCTAGGAGTTCAATTAATCTAGTGGTAGACATACCACGAACAACACGGTTAAAACATAGTGCATATTTAAAACGAGACTTTGATTGTTTCGTATTCCTGTGTCGAGATTTTTGTATAGATATCATTTTGGCAGCGAAATTCAGACCGGAAAAAATTCAAATTTCGAAACAAAACGTTTAGTCAAACAAAACATCCAATTTCCATAGATACAGCAATATGCCCCCATCGGACAACGTGATTCGTTTCCTAACTACCCGGCCTAAATTTAAATGATTTTTTCGTTGGCTATTGAAAAAGCCCGTGATTTTAGATTAAGCCAAATAATTTATTCAGCTCTGCGATGTTATATACATATTATACATATATTGTGGAAAGTTTATGATAAGAATAAAATAATAGAGATATTTTTTTGTTTGTCTTTTTAAAAAAATCTTAACATTTAATGACCGTCAAATGAATTAACTGAAATCTCTTGATCGAAGTTCATTTTAAATATTGACTAAATTATGTTTTTAATAACAACTTCCACATGTGTCTTTATTTTGACAGCGACCGGTTTCGCCAGGCTCGCTGGCATCCACCAATCTGTCAATGCCAGCGAGCCTGGCGAAACCGGTCGCTGTCGAAATATAGACAAATGTGGAAGTAGTTATAAAAAACATCGTTTTATTTCATTATCATTTGAAGACCGATTGTAACGTTCATAATTGAGATATTACATGAATAAATAAATTAAATTAAAATGACATCGGAAACAATTCTTTGTTCTTCGTTTCCTCATTGCTGAGGGTCATGATCTATGGAACTGTCCGTGGTTAAAACAAAACGCCTCCAATCTGCTCTGTTATTTGCAGTCCGCGGAGGATTCCCCCTGGTAATCTCCTTAATCTGGTCACACCATCGCGCAGGAGATCTGCCTCTTCTTCTTTTGCCTAGAACGCTTCCTGTGACAATACTTTTTCTCCAATTTACCAAACTAGATAAACAGTTCACTTTTTTTTTCTTTGTAAATTTTTAAACCGCTAATTTTAAGTATATTCGTAATAACATACTAAAATAAGCGGTTTAAAAATTAATTATTAATTTTATTGATAATTGACGACCTTCGTGGCCGAGTGGCAAGTGCTTTGACTGCCACCCCGAAGGTCTCGGAATTGATTCCCGGCGATTGCAGTGTGATTGTCACACTGTCGTTGTTCTGGTGCAGAATTCAGGTGACAATAAAAATTTCGATAGATTAGCTACCTATCACATGTCACGAGAATCAATATGATAGCTTTACATTTTACATCGATTTGGCTCGCGCTGTAATGATGTAAAGAGCGGCTCAACAAAATAATAATAATAATAATAATAATAATAATAAATAATAAATATATTCCCTTCAATTATATTGTATACTACAACTTTATTTAAAATTAAGGTTTATCAAAATAACTTGTTAAAAATAACCAAATTAATAATTAACATATCAACAGAAATATGATTTTATTTTTTTTAAATAGAGTTTATTTTTCTGTTTGGAATATTACTTTAATTAATATATTTTGTGTACTCAGATGTTCGCAAATACACGATCGGTATTTAAATCCCCAAGATAAACACATCATCGCAGAGCCCTTACAAAAGATAGGAATAGTTGTATTGTCATGTTCATGTAACGAGCACAAATAAACAGAAAGACTGACAGACAGATCTAATGCCCTGGATCAAAGCTGCTAAACTACCCTCGCCTTTGTCTCCCCGACCGGGAGCGCAGATAGTGAGACGGCAATAAATTCTACAGCAAGTCTTTAATTATAACTGTTAAGAAAATACAGATAGTTAACTAACACAAAAGAAAATGCGGAGAAATCATAATTGGGAATTTAAAAAATAATAATGTGTTCACGTTCATACATGTTTAAGTACACGTTAAACAACGAAAATATGAAATTGAACGTTTTTGAAATGAATACGAGCGCTTTCATCATTTGAAAATCTTGAAATATCGTGTCATTACTTCGATTTTTTTATTGTGTCTTAAGTATCGGTGTAAAACACACTGTGCACACAGTATATAATATACTATAATTTAGAGAAAAATTAGGTTTTCATTTATGTTAAATATATAATATTTTTAATTTATTGATCTCACATAAGAAAAAGAACGAAATAATTGATTTCACAAAAGAAAAAAATGAACGATTATCAGGTGTAACGTTTTTATTTATTATTAATTTTTTTTTTGAATCGCAATGAATAAAGGAACTTTTTGCGATTTAAAAATGTCGTTATTATTGTTAAATAGTGTGTTCTATGTAAGATGTAAGAAAGGCATTCGATTATTTATATCCTAGGTTTGAAGAAGTTGAGTAAACGGGAAATATTTTTTTTTACATATATTGTGAATAAGCTTCAGAAACTGAACGTAAGAAAACGACATCTTATAAAAGTTTCATAGTCATAGTTTCAATCATTGTAACTCATAATACAATGTTGAATTATTCCATTATTTTTGCTTTCCATCATAATTTTTTTATTATTTAAAAATTAGATTTCTAAATCAACATGTTCGACGGATTGAATTGAAAACTAAAAGATTTCAAGCTTCACAGTACTTATATATTACAAACCTACCTACATATAATTTAAAAAAATGCGCTTCCAATTTTCAAACGACCATAAGTGCAAATAATAAAAAAATAATATATATATAACAATTGTGTACTTTGTTTTTACACTAATTTATTTTGTTTTATCGAACAAACCGGTTTCGCATATGGGGAGCTACGGTTAGGGTTACCAAAATTAATAGTTTTTTTTGTTACCCTGGCTAAGCAATGGTGGGAACGAAACCGGTTGCTTCCATAAAACAAAATAATGTGACGTTAAAACAAAGTACATATATATTTTTTTAATAATGTCACACCTCAAATTTAATGCCTCATGCGAAAGAAAACAATAAAGATCAAAAACTCCCTTTTAGTTGTCAATTTACATACACAAGTAAGGTTGAATGTGTTTCCTGAGACTTCAGTTCTAGAATATCCCTCGAGAGGCACTTGCGGGTTCATAATGGAGATCTGATTCTTATTTGGTTGGCATTTCAGCGGCGGCGGAAGAGTGCACAAGGAACACGATCCAATAAAACCGCCGCGTCTCGGGAACCCTAACTCGCGCCAAGTGAATATAACTGTCCCGGGCACGCGGCGCGCCGGCCCTGGAGGGCGCTTATCTTCGGCCGGGCACGTGCACTCCAGGCGGCCCTGCAACAAGTTTATGGGCCCATTGCAGTCCTTCTTTGGTTTGGCCACGGTACAGGAATATACTCGTACATGCAGCTATAAACATTTTCGGAACACTTGAAAGCCGTAAAAGCAACGCGTTTTTATTAAGGTTTTTGTTTTGACTATCATTGAAATAACAAATTCAAATCAAATCACCAAATCACAATAAAACCATTTTGTAAGTGGTTTCAGATTTCACTGTAACTGTATTATTCTCATTTTATTTGAATTATAATCCTAGGGATTAGTTTTCAGAAAAATCTATTAACATCTTTGCCAGTACTTGGGGTGCCACTTGGGTCTTTAATGTGGCAGTTTCTCGTTGCTTTCCACATTTTTATAGTTACAAGAAAAATATCAAATGTGAAAGAAATAAAATTTAGGATTTATGATATATTTTAAATAATTTGATATCTTTATGCTTACATCCGGGTAAAATTTAACTAACTAACTAACCATCACGCCGTATCCCCGAAAGGGTAGGCAGAAAGAATGGACTGTCACACTTTTACTGATGCGGCACTCCATCCTTCTCTTTTCGCCCCGCGGGAGACGCGGTGTGATGGGTTGCGAACCTCATCGCCACCAATAGGCATCTCCCGCGCACACTTCGATCGTCCAACAACCACAAAATAAATCTTAAACAAATAATATAAAATACAATGATATAAAATACAATAACAAAATAAAAATAATTTAACATGCAAAATAATAAATGTAGATGACGTTACTTAATACATTTCACTTGTGTTAAAACAAATTATGTGTTTATCGCTAAATTTACATACATGAATGAGATATATCATAGTTTTAATTATTAGATAAAGGTCATACAATTCTAGATACCTTAGAATGAATTCAACGTAAAAACATAGGTTATTATTATTTTGGCTTAGTGTGGCAATTGTAATGCGTATGGTACACAAATGCAAAGCATTAATTTAACAATATACACGATTATGCTCGATTCGAGGGAGGATTTCGAGGGAGCTGACACGGCACCAAAAGTATAAAAAGATATGTGAACAGTAACTTCTAATGCATTTTCAGTCACCTTAAAATTGAAAAATTCGCATGTATTTAAAAGGCCTAGCATCTATAATTGAATACGTTAGATATTGTTATGGACATATTCATGACAAGGGACATGTTTTTTTTTTTCAGTATATGAATTCAACTTCTCTTCTTCAGTTTAATAATTTTAACAGTTAAATGATATTGAGTTATTACTTATATACTAAATGACGAGTGAAAAAGTGAAGGAACTTTGTGTCCCAAAACATGTTTGTGAAAAGCGCAAAAAAATGTTATGATATAATAATACAATGTTTCCAAAAAGTTATTCAAATGTGAATCCACAACACAAAGTGATGGCGAATATAGAAGGTAGTGAAGTATTCAAAACTAAGTGTTCCCGATAAAAAAAAATTTAACAATTATTTACAAATTGTTAAGTTTATGATTAATGGTTCTAAGTATATCTTATTCCTCTTCTGTATTGCGTAGGCTCAAACGGTGCGTTCTTCTCGTCTGCATCTGTTATATAAAAAAATACAATTAAAAGATCGGAGAGTCTAACTCAATGTCGGAACTATGATACTCGTATATTACGGAATATGGATGAGTATATGTTTGTCTATTCATTGATCAGTGTAAAGTTGGGGTTTATAATGGTTCCTTCTAGAAAACGGACGTTTTCGTTCGTGTTAATTATTTAATACTGAGTTTCACATCATTATTCAAGAAACAACAAAAATATAAAACTGCAAAAATCTATTGTACTTTTACATGCAATATATTTAATATCACACTGAAAATCTTCACAATTGATTTTGTTCCTTTTGAACATCCAGCCAACAAGCAGATGACAAATATGAGCCAACAAGCAGATATTTATTACCCGCTAAGCCGTCTCTATTCCCCGGAATGAGCATTATCCGCAGTTTACACACGCACATATGAAAAATTTCAACGGCTTTCTATGTTACCTGCAGCGCTGATTTTATCCCCGGCAACAATAACACCCCTCCCCTCCACACGATATTATGTGCTCCCTCCGCCTCTCACCCGTCTATATTGCTTTCCATTGCGCCGGATATTGTGGAGGGCTCCGAACATGTTCGTAGCAAATAATTAAAATGGAGAATGTTTGTCTTCGCGATTTGCAATCTGATCTGATGATTAACGTCTCAAAATGAAATAAACAAATTTAATTGCTGTATTATGTTTTCTTGATAAACAAAAAGGACTTGTTATGAATCATGAGAAAACACTTCTCTTTGTGTATTTTAATGAATATCGTGTTTTCTTTTCTGTTGTGAATATCCGTTTACAAAATAGTTATAAAAAAATTATATATGTTTTATTAACGGAGTCTAACATCATTGGTATAGTTAAATTTTCCTTTTAAAATTTAACCATGAGGCAAAGAGTGGAAATATGGTAGAAGTTCTTAAAAAAACATCGTTTATTCAATTATTATAATGAACTTCCATCAATAGATTTCAATAAAATGATAACGTTATCTTAAAAACGCTTACGAAGCTACACTGAAAAAACACTATATCAAACTTAACTTGAAATTATAGCGTATGGCTTCCCAATATCAACCGAGAGAACAAGAAGAGGCATATCACCAAAAGATTCATGAGCCTTAACACAAAGTCGAAGAGCCCAGCTGCCGGGAGAGCACTCGCAATAGCACAGATATCCTGGATAAACGTGGTGATGGAAAAGTGGACAGCATTCGAAATAATGTGAGTACATATTTTAATTTTTTTATTGAATAGAATCTTAATCAATACGAATGAAAACGAACGTTTTCTAAAATAACTATAATATTTTATGTTAAAGAAATGTTTCGCCTGTCTAAGGCATTATGAAATGTTTTGACAATTGTAAAATTGTAAATATTTGATATTTCCTTAGGCAGGGGAAAATAAAATTCACATAAAATATAATAAAACTTCAAGAAAACAGACGTTGTCATTCATATTAATTATTTTATATGGAGTTTTAGATCATTGTTCAAGAAACAATAAATAAGTATAGAATCTTGTTTACCACCCCAGATTTGTATGTAGATAATGAAATAAGTTAATAACAATACCATCGGTCTGTCGATGCCAATGAGCCAAGTAAATAATGACAAAAGTGAAATAAGTTTTTTAAAGATATCGTTTTATTTAATATTATTCAAAGAAAAGAAAATAGTTTAAAAGAATTTATTGTGAATTACTTATGAGGATTCTTAGTTATTTATTTATTTATTTTAAAACTAACTATAATAACTAACTAACCATCCCGCTATCTCCTCCCCAAAGAGTTTGGCAGAAAGGCATGCTTTTCTTTCCTGACATACTACTCTCGATTCCTCAACATTGGTACATCTTTTCATGCAAGCACGTTGATTCATTTAAAAAAATTACGTAAATTTCAACTTTCCATATAAATACAGCCTTAGATAAATTCTAACTTACATAGTCATTATTCTTCTTAAGTTTCAATCCTGGGATTGGTTTGCAGCAAAGTTTATTAATATCTTTGCTGGTTCTTGGGATGCCACGTGGGCCTTTTTGATGTAGTCATTACTAAACCTTTATTGCTGTTTTTCTTCTTTCACGTTGCCACTTAAGTGGGGTCGACCTTCCTAACACGATTTCTCCAGGACGGTCTGTCTTGCGTCTGCTCTCTGTTTAGTCCACATTTCTTGAGAGTGGCCGCGATATATGGACCCCCATTAATCCTTATTGTTCATTGCTTATTGTTAAAAATAAAATGATTTAATTAAATATTTGCTGGTACAAGTTAAAAGCATAAAAATTGGAGTTTCACTCCAAGCGTTGTCTAGCAGTGTGATAATTGCGTAAGCCTTTCAAATTGCGTTAATAAAGATTTTCTGATTAATGCTTATGAACAATCTTAATAGATGGCGCTAGTGTAGATTGACCTAAAAAATGTTAAGTTATTTAAACATAGTAGTTATTTAAACATATATACAAGTTCCAAAAAGTTGTCAGACGTGGTGGTCGTAAGAAGGGCGGAATGGGGAATGTAGTTAACATAAATTGATCGCTTAACCCAACCAATGACAGGTCAAAAGTTTTGTAAACGCCTCGACTACCATATTCTGTTTCCAAAAAAAATTACATCTTCGTCTCTATTGATATACAATTAATCCATAAAAAATATTTTCGTTACCATAGACTAACATTCCACGCTTGATGCAATATATTCGTACTTCTTCAGTTTCTGCTTTCTCTAGAACTGTGTCCTGTCTTTTCACGGTGTCGGTTCCTGGGATGTTGGTGTCAAGCTGCCTTATCATCATTTGGGTGATCGACTGCTCGTTGGTACTTTATTCACCGCTTTGCTTATCAATCTTTCGGAACACGCTCACAAGATTGTAAATAAGTTTATCAAGACATGATCATTTGGGTTACAAGTTATAAATTTTCGTCTAAAATTATTCCAGCGCCTGCTTTACTATTTCCCCTGTAACATAATTCGTTGCTCTCCAATTAGCTAATATTGCAAAGATACCTTCATATTGTATTCCGTTCTACGGCTCTCAGGTTGGTGTACCGAAACCAGGTGTATCGGCAGTAAATTAATTCTCCACGCTGGGCGAGTTCCTTCGGGACATCCAGTATTCAGGAGCAGTTAATCTAGCCCGCGCCAGGTCAGGATATACGATCCTCAATTTAAACTAAAATACCGTATTTATTCATTAAGAAAACTATCTGAAAAGTTTTATAAAGCACCAAATGCACGGTGCAGTCAGATATGTAGTAAATTAGTGTCTTAATGTTCTTTTATATACATTTTGTAAAAACTATTTACAGACCTCTCTATTATAAATACATTAAATTTCACTGTAAAATAAAAATAAAAAAAAACGGCCGTTCACAATGGAGTTCTGGTCCCAGCCCTAATATATGGAAGCGAATCATGGAACTGGCAGAAGAAGGATGAGAGCAGAATAAATGCAGTAGAGATGAGGTCCCTAAGACGTATGTGTGATAGAACGATTTACGACACAATCTAAAATGCTGATATAAAAAAGGAATATAGAGCGGAAGAAGGTATTATGAACAAAATTATGAAAGGATCGCTGCGTTGGTGCGGACATATGGAGAGCATAGATGGAGAAATAATGGTTAAGAAAGTATACGTAATTGATGTAAATGGAGTTCGGAGTCAAGGCATAACGAGGAAAACATGGCATGACCAAACTAATCAAATTTTAAAGGTTGATCATGTTAGAAGTCGTAAGAATCGATATGCGTGTATGACTCGCTGTATGAATGTATAAGAAGCTCGAGGGTGTTCCAGGATATAGTAGTGTGGCGGTCCATTTTCTCTGCCTACCTCTACGGGAAAACGGCGTGATGGTTTATTGTTGTTGTTGTTGTTTCAATTTCACTATCATACATATTCACAAAAATGTTTTTTTCTTGAAATTTTTAATATTCATTTTGATAAACACACAATTTTGCATGAATAATTTCTTATTCTTCTTCTTTTAAAAGATTTGACGATCTGTGACACAGAAATCATGTCTCGTCGGATGATGAGGTCCAGCTGTCCCTCTATCTCTTGGGCGGTCTTCCAGGTGGGCAGTGTGCGGAGGGGATTTCATAAGCGGCTGTTAATACCAGTCTGTCACCATCCATTCGGGCTACATGCTATGAATAATTTTATTTTAACAACAACAACAACACAACAAACCATCACGCCGTTTCCCCGCAGGGGTAGGCAGAGATAATGGACCGCCACACTACTCTATCCTGGCACACCTCTCTAGATTCCTCCACATTCATACATCGAGTCATACACGCACGTCGATTCTTCCGGCTTCTGACATGACCAACTTTTAATATTTGATTAATTTGGTCATACCATGTTTTCCTCGGTCTACCTCGACTCCTTACTCCATTTACATTGTTAACGAATACTTTTTTAACCATTCTTTCTTCACCCATGCGCTCCATATGTCCGAACCAACGAAGCGAACCTTTCATAATTTTGTTCATAATACCTTCTTTCGCTCTACACTCCTTCCTAATATCAGCATTTGAGATTCTGTCGTACATCGTTCTACCACACATACGTCTTAGGGACCTCATCTCTACCGCATTTATTCTGCTCTCATATTTCTTCTACCAGTTCCATGCTTCGCTTCCATACATAAGGGTTGGAACCAGAACTCCATTGTGAACGGCCATTTCCGCTTTCATTGATAAATTCTTGTTTCCAATAACTACTTTTAAGGCTCCATTCACTTTGTTACCCGCACCAACCCTTCTTTCAATATCACTGTCCGTTCGGCCATCCGCTGTGAACATGCTACCTAAATACACAAATTCGCTCACCTATTCCAAGTTCTCTTCATTTACACTTATATTACAAACTGTCATTTGCTCTTCCCTTTCAAAAACTAACACCTTTAACTTTCCGACATTCATCATTAAATCGTTCGACTTGCATACCTTATACATTCTCGACACCAAGACTTGTAATTCGTCCGCACTATCCGCAACGAGAACGGCATCGTCCGCGTAAAGCAGACAGTTTACAGACAGATCACTCATCTTAGCACCAGCATTTATACCTTTAAGTTCTTTCATACACTTGTCCATAAACAGATTGAACAACCAAGGGGACATCACGCAGCCCTGCTTAACACCCTTCGTGATATCAAACCAGGGCGTGATGTTCCCATTTACCCTAACACTGGCAGTGCTCCCTTCGTAGAGAGAAGCAACCGCCCGTATCAGTTTTGTGCTCACTCCGTATTCGGACAAGATTGACCACAGTTTTTCTCTGTTCACTCGATCATAGGCTTTTTGCAAATCGACAAACGCACAGAAAAGCTTACGGTTTTTGGCCATAAACTTCTCCGCAAGCGTTCGAAGTGCAAAAATCTGATCCATACAACCTCTTCCGGTCATAAAAGCGCCTTGAACATCCCATACTCTTTCAGTCGTCGTTTATATTTAAAATATTACAAATGTACTTTTAGAGGAGGAATCTTAAAGGAATTGTTTAGATACAGGAGAAAACTATTTGACAACTCTCTCATAAAGTAACTAAATAAGGTAGAAGTAATTCCTTTATGAACCAGTAAATCTTTTAATATAAATGAATACGTCTGTTTTTTATATATATCTTAAAGGGTAACATCTTATACTTTGCTGAAACATGTCACTGCAATAAAATAAAACAGACATTACCAAAAATATTTAATATTGAGAAACATTTTTCTTAATTTGAAAAACAATATCTCAGTTTTATTGCAGCTATTTGTTGCTTTATTAATTACATTCATGAATAAGTATAATTGAAATAAATGTATTTATAAATTTACAATACTTTCTTAAGAATCACTTAACTTTTTAGTTTATAGGAAAACCCAATTATGCGAACATAAACTGCTACGTTAAATTTAATTGTATCTCAATAGAGACGAAGATGCAAACTGGAAACTGAATATGGTTGATCAAGGTAATAAAAGGACTTATGACCTGTCATTGGTTGGGTTAAGCGCACGCTTTATGTAATTACAACATTCCCCATATCACCTATTTTCTTTATAACCATGTAAGATAAAATTTTGGAGGTTGCAATTTCATGAATAAATCACCCACCATGGGTGAAATCCAGCGTGCGCTTAACCCAACCAATGACAGGTCATAAGTCCTGTAAACACCTTGATCAACCATATTCAGTTTTCAGTTTGCATCTTCGTCTCTATTGAGATACAAATAAATTTCATTAAATTAATCACCCACCATGTGTGAAATCCAGGATTCGCGTACAAGTATAAGTATACATTCACAAAAAAATATTTGCTACGTTAAATGATTATTGGATAAAATTTGTATTTTCTTATGTTTTACATAATAAACGAATACATTAAAATAGAACAAATTTTTCAACTTTTGGTGATCGTTATGGAGTTCGTAGATATTTTGAATACTCACAACAGCTGAATGTTAATACCGTACTGCAAATGGTTAAAGTTTTTGATATTTCGCGCATGTTCCGTGTTGTGCTATAATCGTAACGAGAGTTTCTGAAGTTTTCTCTTCTTCTAGTCTCTTAATCAAGATAACATTTACACGTGTATCTTGTGCATTTGAATATGAATTTAATTTTCTTCCTCGTTACTTTTCTTCTGCTTCCGTCCCCCTCCCCCTTCTGTTCTAGCATCCTTCCTCTCCCCAGACAGGGGTCTTTGTTGGCGTTTTTAATTCCGGCTGAGTATTAGATGGCTCAGCCATTCAGTGGTGACGAATTGCTGCAGATTTTATTATTTATTATTATTATTCTGTTGACTTGTATTTTAAGTGGGCCGTTTTGTAAAATCAATTACTCCAAGGGTGCACTAGGAAATGACTGACCGAGCAGTGCAGTCTTTAGAAGTTTCTTAAATTTAACGTCACTATCCTCATACTTAATATAAACATGGAGGCTATTCCACGCCAACGGACCTGCAACGCTGAAAGCACGATCATAGAAACTTGCTTTATTGGCTCCGACTGGAATTATTATGTTGTTTGCAATTGTTTCTACTGATCGGAGTGAACGTTGCCTTTCCGTTGGCATGGGTGTACCGCAGAGGTCCGATATATACGCTGGCGCTCTCTGGTGTCGAACCTTAAAAACTGTCAAACACAATTTATATTTTACTCCCTCTCGGATTTTAAGCCAATGAAGGTCCTTCAGGAGCGGCGTGATAGACAGTATTTTTGTTACCCCATAATCAATCGGGCAGCAGCATTGAATACGCTTTGTATTTTGCTTAATTGATTATTTGGCAATCCAGCGTACATTCCGTTGCAATAATCTAAACGTGACACTACATAAGAATTTACGAGGGTCCTAGCTTCACCATGAATATAAACCAGTTTATTTATTGTTTCTTGAACAATGACGTAAAACTCCATATTAAATTATTAATACAAATTGAAGCTTTTTTTTCTAGAAGTTTTATTTTATTTACTAGAAATGACATGTTTTGCCTTGTTATGGCATTATCAAATGTGATATTACCTTAACAAAGTCAAACATGTCATTCTCATAAAATGTAATAAAACCTTTAGAAAACAGACTAGAAAACAGTTCGTATTGACGATTGAGGTATTAGTTTTGTAAAACTCCATTATTAATTTATAATAGTAAAAACGACTGTTTTATGGTTTTATTTGAATTGAATTTATGTAAATTATATTAATAGTGGCAGTTTTTCGCCTTGCGAGGGCATTCTCAAACTAAACCTAATTGCCAAGCAGTGTGTCCTAATATTGATTTAAGAAAATTTAAGGGTGGGGGGGAAATTGTAACGTGTAATGCAAATTTTTGGGTTTTATTTAACAACCGAGTGAACGATTCAAACACACACCAGTGTTTTTCCATTCAAATAATCGCAATAATTACAAAATTCACTTGAAATATTTCTATTCTGCATTTTTTATCTTAAATATTTTTTGCTTATGTATATATTAATGTTGATTTTCGAAATTCCTTAAAAATTATAATAATTGTAATAAAATGTCAAATTATATCATTTAATGATTTAACTGAAATGAAAATTAACGGTATTTATCTACTTCAACTTTTGTCTTTATTTCAACAGTGACCGGTTTCGCCAGGCTGGTCAGTCCATCCAGTATGTCAATGCCAGCCAAACTGTGCGAAAACGGACACTGTCGGAATAAAGACAAAAATGGAAACAGTTATATAAAAACGTCGTTTTGTTTTGTTTCACTGTCGGAATAAAGACAAAAATGGAAACAGTTATATAAAAATTGTTAAATGTGATTATACTTAAAAACAATTATAATATGAATACAGATTAGTGATCTGCTTCCCACTTACAAAACGTTAAACATAATAATTTTCAAAAAGTAGTAATCAAAAATACTGTTTACCCCTGAGACAGGCGTAACTAAGCATTCTATCAGATTTCGACGAGTAAAAAACAAGAAAAATTTCCGACTTCTGTGTTTGTGTCTTTTATCACGCGCATCCAGACGGAAGCGAGACAATGGGCAGGAAGAAACCGTCTCGCTCGCACAACGGAGGCTGTGAACTTCGACGATGTCATGAATGTCGTGCACTTTAGTCCGACGGCGGATGGTTTATGCAGCCTCTGAAGCGAGGAACGAGATTTTTACAGCGCACAACACTCGTTCAAATAAACCAACTACAATTAAAGTTATTTTTCGTATATTGTATTTAAGTTGAATCCATAATTATAACTACACTTGAATCTTAATGTGCATACACTATATAAGCAGGAGTATAGGAAAGCACTTTTGTAGAGAAAAACACTTTTTATGAGTATTTAAATATTTCTTTACATAAATTTCGCTGTGAAAGATGTTTTCGAATTAAACTTATTAAATCTTAATAGAACAACGTAATAAATTTCTGTGTAATGTATCTATTTCTTTTGAATTATAATGACTTCAGAAAAACTTTGATAAAGATTTTAAATATTCGTCAATTTACAAATTGGTAAATTATTCAAACATTACAAAATGTTCTTGACTACCTTTTTATTGTTTCTTGAACAATTTTCCAAAATTTCATATTGAATAGCTTATACAAATGAAAAGGTTTTTTT
This sequence comes from Lepidostoma basale, assembly GCA_022606425.2. Classification (NCBI taxonomy): domain Eukaryota; kingdom Metazoa; phylum Arthropoda; class Insecta; order Trichoptera; family Lepidostomatidae; genus Lepidostoma; species Lepidostoma basale. Next base: position 201,390 of record JAHDVF020001001.1, on the reverse strand, counting down.
TTTAGAAGTTTAATTATATTTTATGGGAATTACATATTTTGCCGTACTAAGCAATGATCAAATATCTTTAGATAATGCCTTAGAATAGAAAAACATATCATTCCCATTAAATTTATTAAAAATTCTAGAAAATGACTTTTTCATTATTATTAATTACTTGAATACCATGTGATAGAAATGTAAGAATCGTTTTTTCTTCTTCTCAGTTTCAATCTGAGGTAATGGTTTCCAGCAGTCTTGCACCTCATCCTCCACTGCGCTTGGTCTTCTGCAGCCCTCTTTAGCGTAAAATATGATATGCAGTTTATGTCCTCGCTTACCTTTTTCATATACTCCCGTTGACTGATACATTATACATACATGATAAATTACATTTAAACTATCATATTGTCGATACACTTAATGAAATGTTCCTTTTTATTTAAAAGTTTGTCTTCTTTTAATTTGTATATAATACTTGTTTTAGTTGAAACTTCTAACGTTATTCGAAAATGCCATTGCTATACAAACCACCATATATGTTAAAACTCCTACAAAATCAGTCAGTTCTTATCTATACTAAATAATAACTATTTTTCGAATATAGTTTATTGTTTAAACTTATATTGCATTTTAATCAATAAAAACTTTTCAGTTGCAAACGTAAAATGTAAAAAAATTTATTATTATTTTCATCGTAAAAAACTATTTTTTTCTTTTTTTATTTAATAAGAAACGCTTTAAAAATAATATTTTAAAATGTAACGTGAGTAGCTTAAAACATTGAATTTAATAGAAATAAATTGAAGAGTTGCGAAAGTTCGTAGGCTCCACGAGCATATTTAGATACCTATTTCCATAATATTCAGATTTCAGCCTTTCGACAGAAACAAAATTAAACGCTTGGAAAGTTCTAACGTAAATATACGGGGAAGTGTTCAGGGTCGGTACCAATATAAGAGGCTACGTGACAACCCACCTTATTGTTTTGAAAAAAACTGTCACTGGATCATAACAAAAGCAGATACAATTAAATGAATAAATAAAGAACTAAAGTTTACCGATGTAGAATGTATAAAGATTCGTTCAAGTAGAATTGGGCTTGCCGTATTGAGGACAATGGATGATCGGTAGACCAGACGCACCCAAGAGTGTGCGACGTAAAACTGGCTACAGAAACCTGGGCAAGCAAGTTGCTTTAATAATATCAAAAGAGCGGTAGGATGTTAATGGCACAGAGTAAGAAGGGAACATATATCCAACACTGGACGACTTATTTCTGCTGAAGTGTTAAAACAATTATTTATATTTATTATATACGAGTACTTCGATATTTCAAAACAATCCAAAATTAAATTTCTTCACGTTGACGATTATAAATAATGTATATTTAAATAAAATATGTATTTTAAATTTAAATGGTTACATATTTTTCTCGAACCACCCCTGAAATAACTTTGAGAGTAGTAGTTTGAGAATGCCCTCTCCATTGAGCGAAGTTAAGGCCAAGAGCTCATTTATATTTTCTAGTATCATTAAATTACCTTACGTAAGATGCAATATTGTGAATATATTGTACAATGTTTTCAGTTAAATATTTTCATAATAATTAGGGAAATTCTCCACAGTTTGACCAACTTTAGAGTTGAAGGTTGCTACGTTTTATCTAAAGGTGCAATGGTATTTTAATTTCATCTATATTCGCCATAACTTGGTGTTGCGTATTCATTAAATAGTGCTTATAACTTTGTTGAACAACAATAACTTTATATATTTCTTTGGTTTTTCTTTTTTTATAAACTTTGTATACAACACTAACCTTTAACAACAAATTAAAATTAAATATCAAACATGTTTTGGACAACTCGGTCCTTCCTCAGTGATATTATATAGATATTTAAAATATTATAAAATTGTTTACAAATATGATCAGTTTTGACAGAAGTTATAAAGATTTTGTAACTTTATGCTTTTGTTATAACAAATATAATGAATAAATTTAAAATAATAATTTAAAGTTCTTATTGGAGTTCAGGTAATTACTTACAACAAAGGAAATAAATAAAAGATTGGTAAATGAAATACCTATCAAATTGCGAATGGGAATAGTTCGAGGTTGCGTGCTACCCGCCTTATTCTACGGTATGGAAACATGGACCTTGGCAAAAGCTATTGCAGCGAATTAAGAAATAAAAAGAAATTGTTAAGACTATAAAGCGAAAGAAACTGGAATACTTCGGCCACATTATGAGAAACGATAAACACAAAGTGCTGCAACTGATGATCCAAGGCAAAATTACCAGAAAAAGTAGTGTCGGGAGAAGAAGATAATCGTAGTTAGAAAACCTTCTACCTTTTTAGAGCTGCTGTGTCAAGGCTAAAAATTGCCCTGGAGTTTTCTTACCTACGATAGCAGAGGAATAAGAAGAAGTCTTTTCTAAGCAGGCAATTGTGCTCCAAGTTCATGAGCATACCATTTTCATATTTTACTTTTGAATGAATCACTTAATTGATATATGATGACCAATTCCATAATTCATAATCTGGGGTGAGCGTTGTTGTTGGTACACAATGACAAAAAATATTAAACGAGTTTTACGAGAACAAATATGCAATCTGTAAGTTCCCAATAAAGGTAATATTGAAAATTAGTTTAGGTTGATGTGAGCATATAAAGAAATCGTAAAATGCTCCATTTGATCCTCCGGTACCCGTCCGTGAACACGAAGGTTAAAGCCATGACAGATTATTTTTACTTACGCAATATCCATTAGTCAGGGCGGGGGGGACGCCTGGCGTTTCGTTTTTCCTACCTTCTCCATTCTTCAATGTCACGCGGGACTTAAGGAGGAGGTTTTAAAAGTTTAAAAAATCCCTGGAAATGGTTGAGTGTGCGAAAAGAATTTGTTCAGAATTTCCAAACCCTGCCAATAGCTCACATAACTCGCCCATTTAAAGAGATTTTTTGTGTACGTTCTAGGAAATAAAATAACGTAAGGAGCTAACACATCACGGTTTAAAATTTCGGGTAATTTTAAAATGCTACGGATGTATTTAAGGATAGAAAAATACTTAATCCTCAGTTAATTTTTTTTAATACTGTGGAATGAAGGCTATGTTCCAAAACATGTTTGTGTAAAATATAAAAAAAAATCATTATAGAACTATTCAAATTAAAACACTGTTTTTTCCACTTTTGAGTTTATTTTTCTTTACATGTTTCGGCGGTGTTAAGGTATTCCTTCGAATATATAGTATATCTTCAAAGCATGTTGAGGAAGAGATTATCTTTCCTCGAAACATATCTAGAAAAATAAACCCAAAAGTAGTTAAACAATGTTTCATGTCAAAAAATATTCAAGATTAAATCAACGTTTAAATTTGAGAGCAAAAGATAAAATAAAAATCAATCAATTTTTTAAATATATTCTGGAAATTATCTAAATAAATCGATTGGTTTGATAATAAAGATTTAGTTATTAACATCTTCATTCTTTAATATATTTTATTTTAATTATGAATTATGAAAAAATAACAATTTTTATTTAAAAAATAGTTTTCTTCTTAAGGGGATCCGAAGCTAATATAAAATTACAATCGTACGTTTATTACAGTTCCAGTTTATTATAACATAATCTACAATATATTGTTATTATTTCATCTTAAGTATTCAACAACATTTTTATTTGATCTGTTTTATGCTCTTGTTTGCAATGCTTGCATGTTATCCTTCTATAACAATTGAATCGTAAATATGGTGAGTCCCTTTTAGCTTCCTGCATTTAGGGCTCACAGCGTGTTAGCTCTATTAAACCGTCAAACAGTTTATCGTTATTTGACGTCCTTATCTGAGATTCACCCCGCCCCGTCTCGCCCGTCCTTATCCCCCGGTTGCCCCTTTACCAAGAGCGGCGTGTGAGACATACCAATGCATAAAACAAGTATAAAAACGTTGATTTTACCATAAGCGTAATAATGACCAAATAAAATGTTTATATTTGAACAAATAAACGTTTTGAGATGCAGTGTAATTTAATGTTTATTATGACACAATATAAAGCGTCACCGACGACGCCAACGTTTTTATTAAGACACAAGAAAAAGAATTTACGAGTACATTATAATGACGAAGCATGGGTACAGTTACTATTTAGTGGTAAAATACAACTCTTTAATTTATTTTAGATATAAAAAAGTACAATTACGTGATAAAATATTATTCTTCGACTTATTTTAGATATAATGTTTTTTTTTTATTTAAAATATATAACAAATGTATTAAAATAAATAAACCAAAGAGTACTATTATATTAAAAATTAGAATTTCACATATTTTTTTCAATGCGTTTATTCTAACTAGACGATAGCAATGAGCTGCCAAAACTGGTCAAGAGATTAGAAGAAATATTTTTCAAAGTCTTTCATTTTGCATTTTTATTATTGACAATAAAACCAATAAATGTAATAACCAAAAACACTGTTTTTTTCTACTTTTGAGTTTATTTTTTTCAACATGTTTTGAAAGCTTACACCTTCATCATTGGGAGAACGATATAAACTGTTCGTCGTTAGTCGTTCTCCCGATAATAAAGGTGTAAGGCTTCGAAACATAAACTCACATTTGGAAAAAACAGTGTTTTAATTCATAAAAAAATCGTCATTATGAAGTTCCACAGTATTAATGCCTTAAGTTTATAAAAAAAGTAATAACCATGTACTAAAAAGTTCAATTAACAACATTTTTTATGAATATCTAGAACGAGATAAAATTATAACATTAATAATATATGTAAATGGCAATTTACCAAAATCTTTCAATGCATACTTTCATATATTTTGAATTTGAGATTCTCAGGACCTATTTTTCAATCTCCACCTCTGGTCTTAGCTTCTAGTCAACCCCATAAGTCTCCCGATAGTTCGGGGTGACTGCTACTGCAATGTAAAACTATTTATCACTACCCTGTCTGGGGGAGATCATTCTGAAATGTTTCGCATGTATTCAAGCTGTTTACTTGTTATGTTAAAAAAAACTTTGTTTTTCCACCATTTATTATTTCAAAATTGATTTATACATTAAGCGGATGGTGAACAGAAAAAGTAGATTACAGAATACTTGGATCCTGGTCCAGAGGACTTGGATTCAAACCTGGATACGACCAGATTCTTTCATCATAATTGCTGACTAGTTTAGGCTCTCATTTAAAACTGTTTTTTTTTTTAATATCGATGATTTAAATCCTTTTTTAGTGTCTTAAAAAATATATTTATAAATTTATTTAAATGGGTGACATAAGAGAGAATCAAAATTCTGTAAAGATGAATAGTATGTAATAAATAAGGTATACGTTACCTCATATTGGAGGTAAAATAACATTTAAAACGTGGTATTTACCGATAAAATGATTTGCAATCATTTCTTATTCAAACCTATATATACTCGTATATAACCTACTCATATGTTATAAACTGTTAGTGAACAAACTTTGTTTTTTGTATCATAATTGTTTACTTTTTACGTCTTCTTGGAATTTCTTCGTTGGGTCATTTATGCACATTTTTACTACTAATATTAAGTTAAGATGTATTAAAAACGTTGAGTTATTCTTAATTACCGTGATACGAAAAACCAGCGAACGGAAAATAGTGGGATTCAGAACCACATTGTGTATTATGAGCTTCAATTATTTTTGACAATCTATTGAAACCGGAAAAGCACAAACAACACTCTTATTTGTTTTCAAAATAAAACAAATAAATAAAGAGCTTCCCGCAAACATGAAAAATGATAGAGAGGATACGAATTTATTTTTATAAGTGATATTTAAAAATAAATGCTTGACTCACTAGTGAATAAAGCCTACGCCATATAAATAAATATAAAAAACATTACTTCCGGCCAGTCAGGAGAGATATTTGTATTTTTCTGGCTTTTGTATTTATAATTAAATACATTTATTGTTTCTTGAACATAGACGTTAATCTCCATAATAAGTTTTTAAATATTTATTTATTTCTGATATGTTAAATTTAGAATATACATATTTATATGATATATAAATTTTCAGAATTTCGCTCTATTTCTGAAGTATTATTTTTACTAGTTGCTATATGTGCGATGATATACGTAATATTTTTTCTATATATGAATAAAATAATAAAACGAATGGGTGGTTTCTAATGGTAAAGGAGAGTGGTTAAAACAAGATGTTTGAATGAAGAAAGAAGACGAAGACAGCCGAATAAACATGGCAAGACCAAATGCATGACGGACGTGCGTGTTACGATGTAATAAAAATAAAGTTCGAGAGGTGGCGGTCAATCCTCTATGCCTACTCTCTTGGAGAAACTGCATGAAAGTACATGATGTATCAACTACTCATATTTTTGTCATGGGAATGTTTATTTTGGAATAAGCAAAAATAATAAAATATATACAAATATGCAAATAAATTCAAATGTATCGCCTTTCTAGGGCATAATCACCTATTCGATAATCATTTATTAATTCTTGAAGCATTGCATCAAAGGCGAAACATGTGATTCTCGTAAAACTTCAGGAAAACATACGTTTCCATTCGTATTAATTGATTGATGTGAAATATTTCGCTCCCAAGAAATATATTATATTAAACCTTCTAGATAATATATGTTACTATCAATTGTAGTTTACATTTTATACAAATACACTTTAGTACCCATTTTGACTGTAAAATGTATCCGATTATGTGCCAAAGTATCTCCAACAAGGGGCATTAGAGACCTGATTGAAAAGTTTGTTTTAAACAACAAATATATCCGAGACGATTTTTTTTAATCAGGGGTTTGATCCGGTAACTCCGAGTCACTAATCCTCCGCGACCAGGATCCGACCGCCGGATCGATAGCTCAATCCGGTGTCTGGATTGAGGGCGTTTAATCCTCAATTTAATTGCGTGAGGGTGGAAGGGATGCGGATTTATAGCTCAGTCAAGTCGACAAATTGGTAACGGACTTAATTCACGTCCGATGTGGACCCGATTGCCGCCAGGGGTCACAAATCCGAGGAGAAGAAGTTTCTTGTAAAATATGATAACTTCAATAGATAAATTCATATTCACGATAGTGTTGTTTATTTTACTGAAACACTATTTTTTCCCTTTTACTTTTAAGTTCATTATTCTCGACATTTCTGGAAGCAACTACTTTTTTTTAGTAAACACTTAAGGCGTTAACACTGGAATTCCATAATGATATATTTTTTTAAAAGACTGAAATCCTCCATCCTCGGGTGTAATATAGCTGAAAATATATCAAAATTTTCTTTATGACTTATAACACTATTTTTTCCACTTTCGAGTTTATTTTTTTCGTCATTTTACCAAAGCTTTACACCTTCATTATCGGGAGAACGACATAAAATCAGTTCAAATTTCTCGATATGTTTCAAGAACGATATAGTCAATTTATATCGTTCTCCCGGTGACGAAGGTGTAAAACCTTCAAAACGCGTCGAGAAAAATAAATTAAAAAGTGGAATAACAGTATTTAATTTTTTTTTTTAATCGTCATTATGGAATTCCACAGTTTTTTAGTCGTGAAATTGATCAAAAAGTTCATATAACAGTTATATTGGCACCTAAGGACGAAAAAGATCAATTTTAAAACATATCATGTATATTTTATAAAAAAAAAATTAAATAAAGTGAATTAAACAGTGCTTTAAATTATTTTACCAAGTTAACACTTATAAGATACACGTTGAAATATGTGCAATAAAATCGCTTAAGATAAAAAAACAAAGAGTTTTGTTGACGTCATTAGTATTCAGCGACGCTGACAAAACCAAATGCAATGATTGTTTAAAATTTGCTGATGAAAAAGAAATTGTAAATGCTCGACTAGAATGTGATAAGGGATTGGGTTAAGCAGCGTTTGGAAAACTGACTTAAGGCCAAAGACATTCCCATGAACCTCAAAAGAGTCTATGAGGCATGCATCCTCCCGATGATTGCGCATGAACTGAAAACTGTAGTATTCATAGCCAATTCCATACACAATCTGAAATGTGCATAACGAGTTGTAGAGAGTCAAATGGTTTGCATAAGTTTGAGGGACAAAATACCCAATACCGAAATCAAATACCGGACAAAGCTTGGACCATGTTGCCAAACTGAAGTGAAAATAGGTAGAACATGTCGCCAGACTTGTCTGGCGACATGTTCTACTGCGACATGTTCTGGCATTGAGAGATAAGCATCCAGAGTCTTGTCGTGGAGTTCGTGGGAGAAAAAAAAAGGAGTATCGATCGACCCCAAAAAAGTTGGGTTTAACACCTTATTCCAGTCGGGGGTCGAAGATGGATTAGAGTCGCACGGAATGGAGAAAAATAGAGAACGTTTGAAGAAGCCTACATCCAACAGTGAAGACTGAAGATGGGAATGATATACTTCGACGAAATTTTTTTTAACTATCCACCCATATTTAATTCAGAACTATTTTACTCTCACCCGACCTAATTTTAATTTATTTTCGTGTGTTAATAAACTAAGGGGAGATCAGTCACATTAACTCTTGCGACATTTCTTTACTTTTTTTAACATACGAAAAAGGAAGAGAAATTATAGGTTCATAGCTATTGGTGTTCAATTTTTAGATCTCTTTGACTGTTTCCATAAATTTTATAGTTAGAATTATCAAAAAGTCGTAAAACAATATCTGAGGTAGTCGTGATTGATTTTTTTTTCGTTGACCATCAGTTGAGCACCCCGCTAACAGCTTGAAGGTCCTAAATGGAACCCTTTCGGGGTCATATGTATACTCCGAGGCCAGCATTAATATCAGGTCCTGCAATTAGATAATTTCTTATAATAATTAAGTAAAAATGGCTTTGATTATTATCAACATTTGCTAAGTCACTCGTATTCATTTTGATAGAGTTATTTTAGTGCAGCTAGAAAATAATGAAATGTAGAGATGAAAATGTCCGTTTTAAATCACAACAAAGATCCAAGGTCACAAATCTTTAGTTGATAAGGTAGAAAAATTTCTCTTGTGCCTATAATTTTCTTTTTATTACATAATTAGATCATTCCACTAAAAAAGCAATGGAAATTAAATGTCCGATTAGTTTCAGGACACAGAACTTTTTTTTATTTTTTTTTTAGTTATTTTTTTTTAAAAACCCAATTGGGTTATATGGATACATTTTTAGATCTTACTTATAATTATATAATGTTTCAGGTATATTTTAAATTGATTTTAAGTGAGACTCCCTGTGGCTTTTGGTCGGTCATTGTAAAGTTTCAGTCTATTGTTCAATATCCTTGATTGTCCTGTCTTAGTTCGTGCATTCGGTAAGGGATATCTGTCACAGTTCCTAGTCCAGTGTCTGTGTACGTCTCAATTTTAAGTTAATTTGTAGCTGCTGTCTGTTGTCTCTTCCATGATCTATCTATGTACAATTTTCAAGGTCTCAAATTTGGTCAGGTCTGATATGTCCATTTGTTTTGTTTGTCTGTATACTTGTATGGTTGGGGTAAGATAGTTAATGTTATAAGCTAATTTCATTATTTTTTATTTTGCTGTCTTTAGAGTCTGGAGATGTCCTTTTGGTTTGCTGTCCCCCAGAAGGGAATCATATATATCAGTTGACTTTTAACATACGCTTCGTACATCATAACTTTTTCTTTTCTTGGTATGTAATTTTGTATTTCGTTCGTTGTATTTTGTACTTTTAGAAGAGGGAGTATGGTGATGCTTACTTGTTTGTTAGGTTGTCTATGTGTTTTGTCCATTTAAGTTGTTTGTCCATTGTTAACGATATTCCCGTTTAAAATAAAAAACTATTCAAATTAAATTCTGCTAGAACCATGTTGTTGAGCTCCATACTGTACGATGTGTTAATATCGTTTGTATTAATCCACCATAATACTCGTATATTAAACATAATATTATAAAGTGCCCACATGCAACAAGATACTTGTGTGAATATGTAACTGATATTTCATTGTATGTGAGCTTAACAATCAAAGCAATTGGCTTTTGAAAACATACTATGATGAACCAAACATACGTTTTTGTTGCAATAAAGTTTTGTCTCATCCACATCATTGTCTGCTACGGGCAGAGAACCTCTCTCGTTCTAGACGGGTGGGATGATGCATATCATGTAGAATCCACGTGAGGTAACTAAGTACCGAGCACGCGCGAGGCGTCAAGAGTGACAATAGGTCTCGTTAAGGATGATAGGGTTGAGAAATTGTGGGCCGAGATCCCCTCTGGTCCAGATTGACACCAAAGTACAAAAACATAGTATTTTGATTCTTATCATGTAAACATGTGTGCTAGGTTTTATAAAAAAATGTTGAGCAAAATGGCTGTTCTGTCAAAGCAAAGAAAAATCAACGCTTTCAACATTTGCTGTTTATTATTAGTTCATTTTGCAATCGCATAACATGACAATCACATTAATATACTATATATATAAATTACTGATCTTTCATATTTTAATCTCTTTTAAAATCATCTTTGCAAGGACGTACACGGACGTATGATCAAATTAGTCTTGTCAAAACTGATTTTGTTAAAATGAAACATGTTTAAAAAAAACTTCAAAAAGGATCTTCTTTATTCTTTCTTTATCTTTTCTTCTATATTCGCCATACTTTGTGTTCTAATGATGCTTATTTCTATTTTTCTTTTTATATATAATACTTTGTATATACAACACTTATATTAGTTACACTTACAACACTAATAAGTGGAGTATACACAAAGTACATAAAAAAGAATAAGAGAAATTTTATATCTTCTTTATGCTAAACCAGAAATATGGAAAGCCATAATTGAGTACAATTTATTCTAATTTTCTACCACTTCATCTTGTTTTTTTATATGAAGAAGAAGTAGCTAGAAACACAGTACTACCAGAAATCAAATAATTTATATATTGTGTTCTAAGATGATTGAAAGGTTTACTTTTTCTTATATATTTTCAAAATATCTTTCAACGCTGACCCACAACTTTAAAACAAGAGAGTTTGTTGTAAAATTCTGAAATAAGAATCTAATTTTTAGTTTAAAGTAGTAAAAAAATGTATCGTCTGACATTTTAAATATATTTAGATCACAAATTTTATAGAGACAAATATATTTTTAAAAAATTTTTAGAGGTGAAAATATAATAAGAAAACTCAAATATCGTTTAATGAAAAACTTGTTCTACCCTGATTCACAATTCAAGAGCATTTTCACAATTGGAACCAGAGACACGGAAGAGCGTCTCAATATACAATTTGCAAAACTATGAAAAATGGTCACACGTATTTCTGGTATTTTTAATACTTTACGAACTGAAATCAAGCAAAAAAGAAATATCTAAAAATTAAAAGAATCACAGAACGACAAAAAGTTGGCCAGAAAACTAACTTACTTACTAATACGTAATACCATAGTTTTTTTCATTTTACCACTGTTTCTTTATCCTATAAAACAAGTGTTACCTGTTTATACATAATCTTCTCTCGTAAATCATACGCTACAGATTAGTTCATGGGAACAGCAATGATCTTTTTTCATAATAATAAGTTAATGCTAGAAATTTACATCTATAGACTAGACGTGCTTTGATAAAGTTATTCGCTCTAACCATAATATATGCTTTGGTTCCTTCTAAATTCAATGCAGGATTTATGATGCGTAATAGAAAATATGGCACGACCAAATCAATCAAATTTAACAATTCAGTCACGTAAGATGTCGGAGATATCGACGTGAGTTCTTGAGAAGATATATGTTGTAGACGCTAAAATGTATGTTAGGAAAGAATAGTGTGGCGGTCCACCATTTCTGCCTACTGATAGTTACCATAGTTAAGTAGTTTGTTATTTTCCATTATTAGAGTGAATCCTGTTAATTAATCGGGTGGTGGTCTAGGGGATAGAAAGCTTGGCTCCTGATCCAGGGGATATGGGCTCAAGCCTGGACACGACCAGATTCCTTCTTCATAATAATGAGCTATTTTCTGCTCACATTGAAGATTGTAAAATAAATTCTAATATCATTGATTAAAATCCTTGCTATTAGTCTTTTTTTTTTTTAATATATATATATAATAATTACGTTTGTTTTCTAGAAGTTCAATTATATTTTTATGGGTATGATATGTATCGCCCTTCTTAGGCATAAAACATCTAGGAAACAGGCGTTTGCATTTGTATTAACTATTTAATATGGAGTTTTACATCATTGTTCTAGAAACAATAAATGAATAGAGTTAGTGTGTACTATGTTTTGATCAACTAATAACTGGTATGTATTTATTATATATTGGTTTTGTTTAATCATGCCATATAAAATATATACCAGAATATTCCGTGTAAATATTGGAATACATGTTTCATTTGTCATGTAAGAATAATTCAATTTGTTCGCAATAAAATACTAGAGCTCAATGCGGAGCAGATTGCATTACCTAAGTCAGCGGAGCATGTGTCCCAGCCGTTTCTCTCCCCAGCTATAGTTTTATGATAATAATATACGTATTTTTCTGAACTGGCTCGTTTTGTTTGATACCAAAATAAAATCAAGGGAGAAGCAATCATTCTGCTCTGCAATGCTTCCATTTTTAAAGTGTTCTCAAATGACTGCCGCCAATTTGATACGTGAAGCAGCTGCTACCCACCGTGCAACGGACCAGAACCCCGAGAGCCAATACAACAATACACCGCAATACTGCACTTATACATCCACACATTTCTCATATTATAAAATAACACTTGTTTTCTTTCCCCCCTTGAAATTACTCTATGGTAATCAATAAGATTTTTCTATTTTGGTTATAATAAATAAAGGAAAGAAATATTGAATTAAAATTATCTCAAGGACGCACGAGAAAAATGATTAAATGGGAGGCAATATTCATACAGATATTTCCTGTAATAGAGCTTTTTCAAAGTTGACGAATTTTCTAGTCGAGATGGAATTTAATCTTAATTACAAACTAAATTAGATAATATAAATTATGGTTTCAACCAGAAACTTTTTCTGTTTATTTAACATAATTATCAGTATACAAAGGCTATACCATAAGTTTATTGAGATTTTTTTAATATCAAATCAAATCAGTTTATTTTCTCAAAAGATATGATAAAAAAAATTAAGGTTCTATATTATATTAAATCAACATATCCATATTAAACGTGTTTCTGCGAGTTATACAATATTAATACTCATTTTATTGGAATTATCGGTCAATTAAGAATTTCGAATATTTTAATAACTTTTGTGTAGAATTTTAACTTTTAAAAATTACGTAACTTTTAGCTTTGATTAATGAATAAAAACTATCAGGCATTTTCCTTACAATAGACAACCACAATAATTAAGATACTTCAATGTTTATTTCAAAAGTTTTTAATGTAATTTGTAATTTACATTCACACTCTTTTCAAAAACACCTTTATCCCACAGATAATGCTTAACAAAACATTATTTTCAAACGTATTTAATCAAGCTAAACTGATCAAATATGATGCATTGATTTTTTTTAAATCAGTAAACATTTATGAAAAAAATAATAAGCCGATTATTAATACACGCACGATCCTAGCTGATTTAAAGCTACAAAAGAAAAAATTGAATTGCCGATCGTTGTGTGCCCTTGAAGACGCGGGTATACGTATGCATGTTTATTGTAAAATAAAAAGTTTTAATGTCTAATGCCGTGATAACCATATGACACCCTAAGACTGCGAAGACCTTCGAGTGAGGATAGAGACTCGTCCCGTGCTATTAGCACCCCTCCAATCGCGTTAGTTCCAATTAAGATCCCCGCCAGCAGGGCCAAAGGAGCCTTCCTCGAGATGGCGCCCTCGCGCAAGATGTCAATTATCCCCGAACCTCCATCTGACGTTGTTTAGAAATGGAATTAACATTTTATCTCAGTGAGCGCTTTTATTTGTTTTATGCTCCTTAGAAAATGAGATTGACGTCTTATCTGTTTAGCTGGAAACAATGGCATTTCGTATATTCCAAAGAAATTTTGAATTTCAATAATGGAAGCTATTTTAATTATTACTTACTTCTTTGTCTGAATATAAATAAGACTGTTTTAAAAATATATTTCTTAAAAGTTTGCAGATTTAAATTCCAAAATAAAAACATAAAATTTTACAAATTGTGAAGTAGAAAAAAACAATCAAATGATGTTATTGAAATCTCTTGATGAAAGTTTAATTAATCTGACATGATTCTATACAAAAATAATTTTAAAATAATTTTGTATAGACATTGAATCACATTTACCACCCTTTCTGTATGCATATAAAAAAAAATCTATTTGTAACAATGTCAACAGTTTGTTGATGCCAGTGATCCCGGCGAAACCGGTCGCTGTCGAAATAAAAAAAAGTGAAAGTAGTCAAAAAAATATCGTTTTATATAATTATTATAGAAAAAAAAAACAGTTTTACTGTGTTCCTTCCTTTGATTTTTTTTATTTAATATATAAGTAACAAATAGCGTCTGTGTTCAGAAGCACGTTTGTGAAAAGTGCAAATAGGGTTGTGAAAATACAATTTTTTTTTAATAATTGAGTTGATAGCCTTTCACATTACATTAATTAAGATTTTCTGCTTAATGTTACCTATAGTCTCAATAGATGGCGCTTGTGTAAATTGAACTATAGTGAAATGTTTCTCAACATAGTAGCATATATACAACATTCAAATAATTGTCAGACGTGGTGTTCGTAAAAGGGCGGAATGGGAAATGTTTTACATATTACATAAAGCGATCGCTTAAACCAAACAATAACAGGTCATAAGTCCTGTAAACGCCTCGACCACCGTATTCTGTTTCCAAATAATTTATATTTTCGTCTCTATTGAGATACAATTAATTCATAAAAATACAATGTTTTCAAAAATGTATTCAAAACTGTTTTTTTTAATCTAATTTACTTACTAACGAATACTTAAATTCAGACAAATAAAATGTTTTTCTTGATGGTTAACTTTTGTTAATAATTAACAAAAGTTAATTATTAGCAAAAGTTAATTATTAGCAAGTAGGGGAGCACGGGTAGGAGTGAACCACTTTTTTTTAAAACCGTTATTCTGGGGAAAGGAAACAAGATAAACCAGCAGAGTAAGCTCCCTATGTTAGCTACTTTTATTGTTTATGTGATGGTAATAAAACAAATTTGATAATATGTTTAAGTTCTTTATAATTTGAGTAAATACAGCAAGACACCTACTGGCTCACTCCTACCCGTGTACGGGTAGGATTGAACCAACTAGTGGGTTGAGTTGAACCATTTACATGATGGTGGTATTATTAAAACAAAACCAGTTAAAAGTATAACAATGTTTAGCCTAAATATTTATTTCACTCAAGGTCATATAAAAATAATGTTATCAAAGTAAAAATGAAGAGAAATAAGTATTAAAATATTATAACAAATTAATGAAGGTAATAAAAAAATACAAAAAATCAACGAACGTTAATACAATCAAATTGAACCGGAAATTTGTAATGGCAGTGTTGTCTTTTTGCTGTGCCTGAATACCTTGGCTGGGGAAGTGTCAATCTAACATCATTTAGAGCTACCGTAGAAATATCAGGAATGTCTGGCATCATAAAAAAATACCCTTTTTACGCAGAAAATTAATGGTAATCTCTTCTCTTACATTATCAAAACTTAATACCTTCCCAACATAGTATATATCAGACTTTTTGGCAATAGTAAATTTAACTAAGACAAAGCTCCCTTCACCAGGATCTCCATTGAAATCATTATGTAAATCGTCCTCTTGAATAATTAAGTCTTCAAATTCACAATTTGAATCTGATGAATCCTGTAATACTGGTTCTTTTTCTGATTCATCTTCGCTGATCATCAAGTCTTGATGAATATTTCTAGGTTTTTTAGCCAGCTTTTCATTACATGACCTAATCGTAATTTCCTCCTTTTCAGGAGTATCCGTAGCAATCATTGATCGACCTTTTTACCTTCCCTTTCTTATGTCACTCCTTTTTCTTGCCTTTGAAATTCTGAGGGCTAACAAATATACCAGATGATGACGGCTGATCAGCTATGATAACAATGTCGTTTTGTCCGACAGCTTGAGAAGACGAAATGATGTGATGAGTTGCGGAAGAGTTCGACTCTTCTATATGCATAGCTCTGTCTGTAACAGTGCACAAGGAATCTACTTTTGTAAACTCTTTCCTGCCTTTATTAAATTCAGTGCATTTTTCATTTCAGTTTCGGAAGTCCTTGCATTTTCTGTTTTTCTTTTATGTATTCGGGGCATTGTTGTTACCTGCACACAAAGGAGAAATAATAAAATACATATTTTAGATTAAAGTGACTGCGCGGTAGGAATGAACCATGGTTCAATCCTCCCCAATCGAAGTTGGTTCAGTCCTCCCCAAGCACCCAAATCAGTTAAATAATTTCCAAAAAAATATATATGTGTAATATGCACCACAAACACACAGTTCTAGGTACTATATAATTAAGTGCTTACTTTTGAGTCACTTTCCGTTGTTTAGAACTAAACAGCAAGGTGTCAAACCCTTCATAAAAAGTTCGTAAATTTTACTTTAGCGTCGAAAAGCGCGAGTGATACTGTCAGCACGTGAACCCATGAGGAGATTCAGGCGGCAACTGGATGTGCTGGACGAGCACGAGTATGCGACACGTTGGTCAAGTTTGAACATGTTTCGAATCGTGTTTCACAGTAATATGGTAAATGGTTCACTCCTCCCCGTGGCTCACTTCTACCCGTGCTCCCCTATTGCTAATCAAGCCTTTTAGTATATAAGTTCATATTAGATTGTTATATTATAGATCCCAACAGAAAATTGTAATATTGACGAAGCTACATATTTAATGTGCTGTGGGTATAATCTCAGTTGAATACATTAATATAATAATTTAATAATAGTAAATTTATAAAGGAATTTACGTTAGTTATGAACCTGTATCAAGTATCCTGTTGAGTGTACCCGGATCACGAGTCGTGATTGGTTTGCCCCGGGGGCGGGAGAGCGGGTGCGGATGGGGGTTGTTCTCCTCATCTCAGATTCTGCCCTTCGGGGCTCTCCTGCCCCCACTCATCAGGGCGCAGCTGGGCCCGAACCGGCCTTGTGGGCTCATCACGACCTCATCATGCCATATGGCGGGACCCATATTCAATATTGTGTTCCTACAAAAACCTCTGATAAAGATAACTTCCGAAATGTAAGGAATAAAATTATGTTACGGTTTCATAGAAAGGTTGTTTGATTAAGGAAATCATTGAACATTATATCATTGAATTCTTTTTTTTAATTAACTACCTGTGGCCTTAGAAATCATGATTCCACAAATCGATTAACGATTCCACAAATCAATATTTTTAATGTGTTATCGATTCTGTCCTTGTTCAATATAATATATTATATGACACATTTGTACAATATTTCAGAAAATTGTTAATGCATGGTTACACACTATGTGCGTATGTGAATGCATGTCCTAAGATTTAGAATCCAAGAATAAGAGATTTCTTTCTCCAAAATTGGACGTGGTTAAACCATTTAAAGGGTAGGAAATACATTCCTCCGATTCTCATTTAAAGAATTAAATTGGATTATTTTACACTTAGCTGCATCCTGAGTGATGTCCTCAAGGCCTGAGTCAGAGATTGCCTTATTAGCTTTTACTTCGAAATCTTTAATCTAAATTTTGGAATCTACTCAGAATGCAGTAAAGTCAAGTACATTTCGTAATCTTAAGAAGAAAATCAAACAAACTTCTTTATCATCATAATGTTTCTTGAACATTGATTGAAATTTCTAGATTAAAAATTATACCATAATAATAACAAATTGAGGAATTACTTATTACATGTTTTTAAACTATTCTAGTTATATAATTCCCCTTACACTTAATTAAGCTTTTCAAAAACGAATATGCTAAAAAATATCATATATAAAACGGTCAGCTTTGTTATTGATCTATGATTGTCTTCCATTTTGAGGACTCCACTTCTTCTATTTCCAACTATTTGTTTGCCTTATTTTATCACAAAAAAAATAAACAATGTTTTTTTTTTGTTTTAAGCCGTTACTTGATTTTCAACACTAAATATAAACTTATTTAAAATTATATTAAGTGAGCAATCAAAAAAATATTTTGCGCGGTAAATGTTTTAGAAAAAAAACATATTAAATAGGCGAAGCAGCGCATCAGTAAATACGTGACAACAAAAATAACGAATTATGAAAATAAAGCAAAATATAAAAGATAAGGTGTATGTCTATCCTGCATTTTACGCTGGTATTCTGGAACATTATTTTAGTCCACGGCAAAGCACCATCACAATACATCACCCTCTTAAAATGGGTCGTATATTAGGCGGAGAATTTCCCCCCACGCTGGTCTAGTATTCGTACTTAAAAACGCATATTCAATGTACAAAACAACATTCAAAATTTTACGTACACTTCACCTAAGAGAATTATAGTTGCATACACAAAAAGCTTGGGAAAATTGCGTTATATACTCCATGTATTCAAATTTTGATTAAACCAGTAGTAAAAGCTTGCTGATATTGTTTCATATAATTCCGTTGCGAGTATTAGATCAATATAGCAATCAGATTAGAATAAAGCTATGATATTGTGTTTTATGTGTTTAATTCTATGTGTTATTTTGTGTACCTGACATTTTCTATGTTTTGTGTGTTTAATTCTATGTGTTATTTTGTGCACCCGTCATTATGTATGTTTTATGAGTTTAATTCTATGTATTATTATGTGTTATATTATTATATATCATTCTACCTGTTCCATCATAATCAAATTCTTGTGTTTTTGAACATTGTCATGAATTAAATTATAAATGAAACACTTGTTTTTCACCACTTGAGTTTTATATTTTATGACTAGTTTCGGAAGCGACAGATGCTTCCATCTACAGGTTTAAATATAAATATAAACTGTCATGAATTCATTTATATATTCTCTTTGTCATAATTCCTTCTGCTTTGTATGTTATTATGTCATGTGAATTATATGTTATTGTTCTTATGTGAATTCTATGTTATTGTACTTATTTTTCAAAAGCCATTGTGGCGTTCATGCTTTAAATAAATAAATATTATTATATTATTTTAACGCTACAAGTCGCTACAAGAAAAATCAATTACGCATTCCGTCTCTATAATCAACTTCAGCAACCTGTTTGTGATGAAACGTGCAACCTTTTAAATTATAATTTAATGTCTAATGCTCTGTAGAAGCTAAGATCGGATTATTTACTATTAAAGACGGTGAGCTAAAGTCGTTTTACCGATAATTTTGCTGCATTTAGAAAATGACATTTTGACAGAGTATTAATAATCTGCAGCAAACGCCACAGACGCAGGCGCAGCAACTCGAGGCTCTCGGGTAGCGAGTGCAAGTTTTAGTTGCCTCTCAGAGGATTCAGCCTGACGTAAAACTCATTTAGCTTACAGAATCTTATTGGGTCTCTGTGGATCGAACGATAGGTCTTAACTTATTACTATCTTGAACAGTGGTGAAGTAACATTTTTATTATTCTTTTCCTTAAAACTTTTTCCCTTGACTTTAAATATAGTTTATACCAATAATTTATTTTACAAGCCACTTTAAGACAGCTTATCAATTATTGTACTAATAACCATGTTTAGGTTAAACACAAACAATGATCTGAAAATATTGGACAAAAGTAATATGATTTTTTCTATTTAATTGTAAAAAGTCAGAGTAATAATATTCTATTCATAACACTTTTATTCGCATTGTAATTATTCTTCTCACTTACGAGTGGTCTTCACCTGAGCAACAAATCATTGTTTAATCTGGTCACCTCGGAGGTTGATATATTTTGGGATGATGTGAGTTGCCTCTAAGATGCAATATAAATGTTTTGATTATTTCTTTTTCTTTCTCTTTAGGGTTTCTTTATGCTTCTATTAAGAATTCTTATTATGTAATTGAAAACGATCTGGAATTTTATGTCTGTGATGTTTGTGGTTTTTATTCAAATACATAAATTATTGAGTCAGTAGCTATTTAAAGCGGTAGGCAATAATAAGTGATTAGTGGTTGAAAAAATAAATCGCATCTCAAATTTTAGACCTTAAATACGGTTGAAATAAAGTAAGCTATTTTTATTTTTCGATTCAATTCAAAACCACTTTTTCTTTTAAAAATAACTCTTATTTTAATATTTAATTTCAGCAGGAAGCATCAAGTTGTGTGGGTGTAAAAAGAATTTTGATCATTTCAAACGTTATTTTATAATTTAATTTAATTATAGCCTTATTTTATCTAGGTCACTAAGCATGGATTGGGCAAATATGTCAAACCGGAGACACCAAGACAATCAAGACCATGTACGCGTCAAGTCCTACTGGAGTAAGGCCTACACAGCGCCTATTTGCTGGCTGATCTGGCTAGGTTGGGCGAAACGGTCTGCTGGGAGCAAAAGACGCAGGTTCGAGGAGCTTGGAATAACATCATCAAGGAGGCTTAAGCTCTTCAAGAGTTGTATGGTCACAGGAAGTAAGTATAAGTAAGTTTTATCTAGGCGATGTAAACTTTTTTATCCTCATAAGTGAAAAACCGAATTCTCAAATGTCTGATAAATGCTTTGGATGAATTAGTCTGGCGATCATTATGTATTAATTGTTTAACATATGTTCTAATAGATTTCGTTGAACTCATCCTTTGGTTTCTATATTTATTATTCTAGTTTATACTTACCATACATTTATAATGTTTGGATCACATTGTCTTTTCCACTTGGACGTTTCCAGCAATTTACTTACCCTCAGATATATTTCTCTGGCATCCTCAACATTCATACATGGTACCATATACGCATGTCGAACTCTTCCCCTGACTGATATTTAATATTCGATTGATTTGATCTTGCGCGTTTTCTTTGGTCTTCCCCTAATTCCTGTTCTGTTAACATCGTTTACATATACTTTCTTTACCATTCTTTCTTTCTTATAATATTATTTTGACCCAATGATTATTTTGTTCATAACACTGTCATTCGCACTGCTATCACTTTTTAAAATATATTTGCATTTGACACTCTATCATACTCGTATACAGATTTAGTTCACATTTTTTTGCACACACACATATTTAGTGTTCACATTTCATCCATCTTACGCTATTTGTGACTTTTATACATAAAGATCGGCACAAGAACACCGTTTTGCACTGCCATGTTAGCTTTTTGGATATATTTAAATTGACATTATATTTTTACTATCACTAAATAAATGCATTAACTATCTCCTACTTCTCCTGCTTCTTCGGACTGCCAACTCGTAGACGTAGGCCTTCTCTCATATTTTCCACTCCCTTCAATCCTGAACGATCCGCATTCAGGCACTTCTCGCACTTTTCCGGATATTGTCGCGCCAACGCAACTGTGGGCGCCCAACTCCACGACTTACCGTCACGAGCGACGTGTCCCGTCCATCGCCACTTAAGAGTTGCGATCAACGTGATGACGTCGAAGACCTTTGTCCTGGCTCGTATGTCCTTATTTCTGACTCTGTCACGCAAGCTCAGATCCACCATGACTCTCCATTAATCTCTTCGTGACACTCAGCTTGTTGGTACTTTTTAAGACATTGTGACTATCTCAATACCATACGTAAACACTGGCAGAACACAGGCGTTGATTATTCTTATTTTCAAGTAAATGGGTATTTTTGGATTCTTCGAAACGTTGCCAAGATCTTTGAATGCTGACCAGCTTAATACTACTCTTATATTCGTGTGCGCTGTCTGGTTCTCTCGCTCCAGCTGTATTTTGTATCCCAAATAATTGCATTCACTGACAGTCTCGATATTGGCATTGTCCAGTACGATTTGTGGTGGTCCATTAACTACATTAGAAAAAAAGTCACTCACATCTCCTTCTTTAGAGCGTTTACTGCAGCCATAATTTAAAGAACTTATTATTAATTTTTAAGAACCCAAATTCTGCTCCCAACATTGGCGTATTCGAATGTTTAAATTTTCGTATTCTCTACGTCATCCCCCACTTTCATTTTGAACGATTTTTCCACGAATTGTAGACTTCGTCAAAACGAATTGATGTTTGTTTGCAAAGCAATTGTGCATAAGCCATTTCACAATATCTTTGATTGATTTTTAATACTCCCTCTGGCCATAATCCTCCGCCTTACAAGCACACACATTTCTTTTTATCGTACAAAAAGAAATTTATTTCGCATGGAAAATCAAAAAATATAATTCTATGATATTTTCTCGTAGGCTGCGGCGTATAGCTGAAAGAGAAATGTATTTTTCACACGATTTTCATCATACGTATAAAACGATTTTGACTTCTTTACAAAAAGGATACAATTTATATTGAAGCCTTTAATATTATATGTAGATGTACTTTAATTATGCATGCACCGTGATTTGAAACTTATTCATAAGACCAACCATTATACTAGTCGAATAAGGAAAGAGAAGAGAATAAGCATTATTTTTTTAAATATTCTCGCAAAAGATAATAGAGGAAGCTTTGTATCTAAGGTTTAAATTATATCAATGTTGTTAAAACATATAAACAACCCAATTGAAAACAGTAACAACTAAAAGTAAATCCTTAAATTCCGAATAATAACGGAATAGGGTGATCTAGCGGTAGCCCTAATTATGTATATCGGAAAGGTTTATTAGATTCTTTGCTCTTTTGTCGTACGCTTCTTCTCTTCTTCTTCTTCCTCAGCCTATTCCCGTCCACTCCTGGACAAAGGCCTCCTCCATTTGCTCCCATGTCATTCTTTCCTGTGCAGACTGCATCCAGGTTATTCTGACGTGTCTGTTTAGATCATCCTTCCACCGTAGTTGCGGTCGCCCTGCACTTCTCTTCGCCGTCCACGGTCTCCAAGTCAGCAGTCTTCTTGTCCATTTTTCATCTGAGTTTCTGGCTACGTGACCTGCCCATTGCTATTTTAGAGTCGCCACCCGGTGGATTATGTCAGTGACCTTTATTTTTTCTCTCACCATATCGTTTCTGACTCTGTCTATTAGGCTTATTCCAAACATGGCTCATTGGGTCACTCGTAGTTTCTCGGCACTTTGTTTGGACAATGTAACAGTTTCAAGACCATAAGTACCAACTGGCAGAACGCAGGCTTCATAGACTTTTCGTTTCAGGTTGATCGGTCGTACGCTTAGAATAAATGAAATATGTTTTAAAAAACCATAATTAAAACAACCGAACGATGTTTGTTTTTATTTATTTTATTTATTTGATGATTATTACTAAAGTATCGTGAGAGGACTCTCATTATTGATACTTCACTTTTTATGAAATGAGTGGCTCTTTTGAACATGAATAGAGCCATTAAGTATACTACGAGTATACCTATATTCCGATGTGTTCCATTCAAAAATATTTTTTTCTTCTTTCTGTAGATCTTGTCATTTGTTCGGACAGGATATCAATTTCGGTCCTGTAATGACATGCAACTCTCCCTTTACCTTTTGGTGGTCGTTGTGGTAGTGGACCGTCCTCTTGAGTCAAGGGCATCATGATTTTGGGAATTCTCGCTGGGGCTATCCTCTCGGCATGGTCCCTCCAAAATCGTCTTGTATGCCTACTCCATCTCACAATGTCATCAATATTGCAGGTTCTGTGAAATCTCTCCATTAGAAATCTCTAAGGGTTCTACGCACGATCGGTCGCAATGTTTTAATTTCTGCTGTTTTCCGGAGATGTTTCGTTTTTACAGCGTCTGATCTTGCTTCGATGACATAAGTCTTTCTTCAGAAGATTCGTAATTTATAAATTTAATTATGTTTTCAGTTTATAAGCTTCAAATAATTCACTTTTTTTTTAAATAGGCAGCTTTATGTATAAAATAAAATTGTCTGATGTACACTAATGAACAGTGCACCGTACCACCCTGTGAGCACACGGTTCTCACTCGTTCGGAATAAATCCCGCTGCTTGAAATGAAACTTTCCTTTAGTAACGTTTAAGCGAATTATTTCCACCCGGTAACCGCCCCGCACTGTTACCCTTCTTACGAGAAGAAGTAGGCTTTGATAGTAGTAATAGAAATAACCAGATATTAACATGTTTCTTTTGTATATCAGTATAAAGATTTTTATATGAATTAAAGCAGATTTTTTCACTGTTGAGAATAGTTTCCTTTCATGAGAATCTAAATAAATTTCTTATAAACAAAATAAAATAAATCAGAATACAACTAACAGAAACAATGTTGTTATTGTATAACATGTTATTAAAATAAATCTACTAATTCATTATAATTGAGATACGAAAAATGTTCTTCGAAGAAACTGTGCTGTGCGAAAACGGGCCATTTTATTAATAAACATGTTAAATAATTTTTTAAAAATTCAACCATAAAAATATATTATAATTCAAGTTGGAATTCTATCATACATATTTAAAAATATTTGATGAAATATTGTATAATATAATATTTTAACAATCAATAATAATTGTTTAGAAGAGAAAACCTATCCCAATGTTTTTTTTCAATGTTTCTCATTTTGGCAAGACGGTCTGTACTACGATGTTATCTCGTCTTTATCTGAGCTTTTTTACATTTTCAAACGTGAACCGGGCATTCGGTTGCTGCCAAATGTCTCAATTCACAAGAAAAAGTTTATGTTCAAAAATTGCTCGCTCCACTGAAAACATTTGCATAGTTTGCTCCGATAGATATCTCTGAGCTCTAGATGCGAGACTTCCCCAGGACAGCAGAATATGTATCCAGCTGTAGTGGTCCTTGAGGAGGGCTCGAGATAAGACACCAAATGAGCCCGGACTCAAGCCTGCGCTGAAATGAAAACTCGAAAAATGAAAACGAAATCGAAGTTTTACAGATGCTGTCAACTATTTAATATATTTTTTAATATTTGTTTTTCTTCAGTTATCATTATCATAACTGCTTTGACAAAAGAAGATTTAACGTCAAAACCAACTAGCAAAAAGTAAAATAAGTTATATCCCAAATAAAAATGAGAATTGTTGTCCTTAATATATTCTCGTACGTGTATTTATTATTTAAACCAAATACTTTGTGCAATATTTTTAAATGATAAAATGTCTTACAGCATACGTTTAAAATGTATACTTTAACCTTAAATTTATTTCATGTCGCTACGTATGACTTCCCCTGGATTCAGTTTTTAATCCTCCGGTACTCCGCAATTTGAAGCAAAGGTTAATTATAGCGACAGAACAGAGCGAGAGAAACGGAACATCCACGCGAGCCCTGCCGCCCCCCGGTCTCCAGGGACGGCGCTGCATGTTTAATAAGATATCCACCTGCAGAGTACATCAAAACTCGTCTCGTCACAAAAAATCTGCTTTTTTGTACATTCGTTTTTTTAGCTTTTTGAAATCTTAGAAAATACAAAAATTACTAGTACATAGTTTATAATTTTAATGTTGAATAATCTAATTCCTTGATCGAAGTTTATTGTAATTAAAGAAAGTAGTATAAATTTCTCACAGGGTACATTTAGATTAATAGTTTTAGCTCCGAAAGTAACTTGCCATAACAAAGGTATGGAGCATCTTGATGTATGCCTGAAACCGGTCGAAGCCATGACCTAAGTGGAATTAAACTTCTTTTTTTATACGATTTAATATGGGGTATCATGAGAGGACTCTCATTACTGATACCCCACTATTTATGACGAGTTATTTGCCTGGCACTATTTATGACAAGAGTTCTTTTAAACACGATTTATGAAATGGGTTTTTTTAAACACTATTGATGACGTGAATTCTTTACACTATTTATGACATGAGTCATTTTAAACATTATTATAATATAACAAGTAAACATACTTATTGTAGATTGTGAAAAATTATACATAAAATTACTCAAAACTAACTAATGTATAATATTTAGAAATTTTACATATATATTTTTTTATTTTCATTATTTACAGTGAACTTCTACCAAGAATTTTCAATATCATTGAAATTGGATATCACTTTTTTTAGTGCAACAATGAACGTATTATTTCATTTACTTAAAAGTACCATTGATTGTGGTTATTCAGTATTTTTTTTTTGTATGATGAAATCACGCGCCGCCCATTTCTGATTTCTGGAGCTATCTGTATCGCGTGTCTGCATTTGCTTGCATCTATCAGGGGTGGTTTTTTTAAAAAGCAAGACAAAAAATCTAAGAAATAAAACTTTACCAATTCACCGTAACCTTATTATTTCATATGGCAACGGAAATAAAATTGGTACACGCAAATGGAGTAGTGATTTTTTTGTTGTTGATTTTTTATAAAATTCCACAGCTTAAGAAATCACGTATTTCGACGGATTGTTAATAATTGTGACTAAAAGTGACATTGTGCAATTTTTTGGGGGTTACGAGTACCACAAAAAATAGTTATTTAAAATCTGTCGGTATTATAATTTTAAATTATTTATGGTGAAAGATGATACGAGCCCCGCGCGAGTAAGTTTTTTGTCATAGATTGTAGCCTTAATAAAATGTCACGCGCGCCCCAGGAGCGGTGTACCGGTGTGCTACTTGGCATTTAGCTTCGGATTACAGCCCATTCCGGGCTCGGCGGTAATGGGCGCATTTGAGCTAAATAGCGCCGCATTTTAAGTGCACGCCCAAAGCGCAGCGCATCGGTGGCATTTCGGCGGGGCGAAGCGCTTACGGGGATCGGCGGAGGGTTTCATTGAATACGGTGACAACAGAAGCTGAAATAATTAAAACCACTGAGAGTTAATTCTCCCGCTAAATTCCTCGATTACCAGATCATTATTGCTTCGCGCCACTTTGTTCTTTGCGCCTGTGTTGTACGCTTAGTATAAAACAAGGCGCCTAAGTGTACTTTTCCGATAGTTCATCATTACTTTTTTAAATTTCATTGTCCTATTTTTATTATATTACATTTTGTTATCTCGCAAAATCAGATAAATAAAGATTCTTGGCAACTTGTATGCTGTTGTAAATAGAGTTGATATATTATTCTTATTCTCCGGCGTTACAACCCTTGGTGGGTCTTGGCCTCCTCCAAGAAACGTCTCCATCCCGTCCAATCTCTGGCCGCCACCTCCCAGTCTTGCTGCTCCAGGACCCGACAATCTGCCACGGCACCATCCAGCCATCGGAGTCTCGGCCCACCGATGCTTCTTCGCCCTTCTGGATTGTCATACAACACTCTTTTGGGGGGCTACAGATTCCCATGCGGTGCAAGTGCCCTAGCCAGCGCAGTCTGTTAATCTTTATAAACTTGACCACGCTGACGTCCTGGTATAAATCGTGGAGTTCTGTGTTGTATCTCCTTTTCCACGTCTGACCATCCTTAATGGGTCCAAAGATTCTACGGAGGATCTTCCGTTCGAAGCAGTTTATTTGTTTTCATCAAATAGAGTTGATATATCTATAATTAATTCTGTAAAGTACCCTACAAATATTATATTACGAGTATATTACAAATTTACAGGATTTTTATTTTTTGTTTTTTGAACAATGATGTAAATATTCATATTAAAAAATTAATGCAATTGAAAACGTCCGAATTCTAGAAGCTTTATTTTTTTTTTTTAATGGGAATGACATAACTAAACTTCTAGAACACACATGATTTCTTTCATATTAATTATAACATAATTCTCATTATCTCATGTTCATATTCATTAGATCTAAAACTATGATATTGTTGGAACTTCAATTCAAAGTATTTTTTGGTTTGGTTGATGTTTTAGCATACAGAGAACATTATTTTTGGAAAGTTATTTTAAATTTCGAATCAAATTTTCCATTCACGCGGATTCACAAAATTCGAATATATTGCAGGGATCCCCAATCCAACAATTTTGTTTGAACTCCCTCGGGCGGTTAGTTAGTTGACACCCCAACGAATTGGATTGCTGTATTAAACAGTGTAATTACATTTCGATATTGCCCCGTTCCGCTCGAAATCATTTTTAATGATCCTCGAAAAAGTGTGGCTAATGAACTGGAAACTTCAAGCGCACACTGTTCCAATCGCTTAACCTCATTTGTTGTGTGGCTTGACTCCAGTCTGCGAAACATCCGACTGAATCATTAATTTTGAACATTTGATTTTTAACATATGCCTCCTTTTTATTTCCCTCAATTACATATTTATTCCGGAGATTAATTCAAGGATTGCAGTTGACACACATGAAGAGTCGATAAGATCACCAGTACGTATAAGTACTCATGTAATTTAATAAGTTTTAACCATCTAAAATATACATGTTCATTGTCCTTCTAGTTCAATTTGGTTATTTATCAGTGATGCCGATTGAAAGCTTCGATTAACTCTATTAAAACCAAAGATAAATTTTCTATTTCTCTTATCGTTTTTTAACGCTTATGTAATGCGAAAGGCTGTGTAGGTATTCGTTTATCTATTTTATCTTACGTCTGTCACTAGATGTATTTTTTTATTTATGCAATCATTCACCCTCGTCTTACGGGAGAGCAACGTGGATAATTTTTAGATGCATCACTAGCAGCATTATATTGAAAAGGCATTTGATATTGTCTTAGATGGGCGAAACATGTCATTCCCATAAAATATAATAAAACTTCTTGATAACCGACGTTTTCATTCGTATTAATTATTTAATATGGAGTTTTACATCATTGTTCAAGAAACAATAAATAAGCAATAAAAGTAGATCTTATAAAATCAATAATGTGAAATAAGAAAACAATAGATCTTTGTACTCTGGTCCATGACAAATGAAGGCTAATTTAGTTTCTCTCTTTAAATCAATCAAATTTATTAACTTATTTATTTCACTCAATATTAAGACATACTCAGATTCAGTATTTTCATTAGTTTCTCATATAATAAACCACTTACTAATTGATTCTATGTCAGTGCACGATACAAACTAATGATGTACCAACAACAGAGTATGGATCACGAGTCTCCAAGAATATCCCTTCTCTAAGTTTATTCGTATTTGCGTCATGTTTTTGTCATTAACCACAAAACACGGACTACATTACATTTATAATACACTGGCTATTTAGGCTTCCGCATAAAAAGTGACAAGGTAAATGATTAGCTGCCCAGACTGCACGCCTACCCATGTCACGACCCTCGGAAGCAAGAAAAAGACGACCCTTTGGTATGGCTCACACAAAAAACTTTATTAGGATTGTCATATTTCATATCTTGGTGGAGAATTCGGGATAATTGCCCCCTCCCATCGAATTTTTCATTTCACAATCATAATTCACCGGCGCTTTAAATGAAGTATAAATAAATTATACGGAACTCCATGGCGCTCTGCTAAAGGCCTTTGCACGGAATCTGACGCCAATAAAACTGTCACATTTTTTCTTTAAATTTTAATTTTAAAAGGATGGCTTTTATTTTAAGGAGAGTAATCTGGCTTTGATCTTTTTCTGCTGAAACGAAATTAAATACAAAAGTGAGCTAAAGTTTTAAAAGGCGTTTAATTGCACAGAATTTTTAACAAAATCTAAATAAAATTCTCTTTCATTAATTTTCTTTTTTACGCGTTTCTGAAAAACTAAATATTAACTTGTGTTTTATGACAACACAATCAAGGTATGTCCAGAATCCGAATAAATTATTTTAACCAAAAAGCATGTACTGCCTGAAGTGTATTACAGTACACAACTATAGGTAAACGTATCATGTATATAAATTATGTACAAGAATGAAAGTTCTTGAATACAGAAAACATTAATTATCTCCATCAAATTATATTATAGCTTTTCATAGTACTTACATAATTACTTTGATAAAATATACACTAACTAACCATTACGCCGTCTCCCGGAGGGATTTGTGAATAAATGTGATTTTTAAAACAATAGTTCAATCAAATAATGTTTTGGTTAATTATTAAATCTTTCCTTGCAAACATCAACAGAATAAATCTAAATATAAGTGTCCCATATTACATATGATGTAAGGATATTGCGAAAAAATTTTCAAAAATGTTTTCTATTTCATCTAATAAAACGATTTTTGACCGGTTCGATTGGCGATATACTCGTTTTTAGTGAGCGTCTCATAAACATTTTAAGCGCCATATTATGATGTTGGTTTTGAATAACTGCGACGAAGTCTCCAGCGATCTCTATTTAGAGCACAGGTTCCCAAACTTTTTTGCCCTGTAGACCACTGGACGAATTTTTCCCGTTGACTCTCTAATTGCTGAAAATAAAATTTGCAAAAACCTATTAACGTAAAAGGAATTTTTAACAGCCGACACAGTACCACTTACTCAGATGGTCCATGCAACACAGGATATTTGTTATTCACTGCGCGTACGCGCATGCATTGTTGCTTGTATGAAAACGTTTAATTAAACATAGCACACTTCATATCATTAAAGAAATATCAATCAATATCTTATCAGACTTATTTAAATGTACTTAAACAATAACGGCTGAACGCTGATTATAATTGATATTTGTTGGGGTTCAGAAAGCCTAATTTTTTTATCTCGCTAACATGGATCTTCAGTTAGTTGAAATCAACTCCTGGTGGTCCTTGGATATCATTTTGGGTATTATTGGGTTAAAGGAAACATTAAAAATCGGTTAAATTCGGATTTATTTTATGATATATTAATTTTTTTCTCAAATTCGTTTAATCTTTTGGGTATAAAACTTCTCTCTGAAGTTTAACTTATTTTTCTAGACATGTTTTTAGAATAGTATTATAGTGTAAATTTCAGTATGATTTATGGTATATTTTAAATAAACTTAAATCAAATGCCAAATTGATAATGCCTTAGCATGGCAAAAATAACAGTCTCAAAGTATTAGGTCCTTACATATGAAATTGGCGTTTTGCCGTACTGGCAACTTTGATCTCAAATATCTTCTCATTGGTTAGGAATTCCAAATTCAAATTTATACAGCTATTTACTCAAGTATTTGTGTTTTGAAAATTATAATTCATTTGTTTTTTCCTCAATTGGTTTTTTTCTTTGCGTCACTCAGTTTACAAAATGGAAAACTTGAAATATTGCGTTATTTACGAGTTCCACCGTGGCACCAGTGCTGCAGAAACGGCTCGAAGGATTAATGATGTGTATGGCGACGGTGCCGCAAAAGAAAACACAGTGCGTTTTTGGTTCCAACGTTTTCGTTCTGGAAATTTCGACCTGCAGAACAAGCCCCGTGGACGGCCGGAGACCAAAGTTGATAATGAAGAATTGAAGGCTATTGTGGAAGCGGATCCATCGCAAACCACGTCCGAGGTAGCTGCAGGCTGCGGTGTTAGTGATAAAACTGTTTTAATCCACTTGAAGCAAATTGGGAAGGTGAAAAAGCTTGAAAGGTGGGTACCTCACGAATTGAGTGAAGCAAATCAACAAACGCGCGTTGACTGCTGCGTTGCATTACTCAACCGGCACAATAATGAAGGGATTTTGAATCGAATCATTACCTGTGATGAAAAGTGGATCCTGTATGATAATCGGAAGCGCTCATCGCAATGGCTGAACCCTGCCGAACCAGCCAAACCATGCCCCAAGCGAAAATTGACTCCAAAAAAGTTACTTGTGAGCGTTTGGTGGACTAGTGCTGGTGTCGTTCACTACAGCTTTCTTAAATCTGGCCAGACGATTACGGCAGATGTCTTTTGTCAGCAACTAAAAACCATGATGGAAAAGCTAGGTGCTAAACAACCGAGGCTGGTTAATCGCTCTAGGCCACTGATGCTTCATGATAACGCTAGACCACACACTGCACAACAGACGGCTACCAAATTAGAAGAGCTTCAATTGGAATGTCTAAGACATCCACCGTACTCTCCGGACCTTGCCCAACAGATTACTATTTTTTTCGAAATTTGGATAACTTCTTGCAAGGGAAAAAATTCAACTCCGATGGGGCAGTCCAAACCGACTTCAAAGATTTTATTGATTCCCGTCCGAATGTTTTTTTTAGTAAAGGGATTGATGAACTACCTATGAGATGGCAAAAGTGCATAGATAGCAATGGTACATACGAGGTCTGTTCAAAAAGTATCGCGAATTTTGAATTTCCGCTGGCTACGTATATTTGATTTTTGATTTTTTTGTAGCGTTATGTTGGTACTCATGTCCCTTACTTATGCTGACAAGGTCGGCCATTTTGAATGTTTAGTTAATTTTTGACAGCTGTTTTGCTTGGATGTGTTTTGGCTCGTCTTCGATTTTTGCCTATTCCAAAAAATGGATCAAAGAATCTGTATCAAATTTTGTGTGAAAAACAAAATAAAGTGCGCGGACGCATTTCGAATGTTGACTGTGGCATATGGTGAAGCTACCTTGGACCAAAGCAACGTTTATCGGTGGTACAAAATGTTCTCAGAGGGCCGAGAAGATATGAACGACGAAGAGCGTGCCGGACGCCCGAGCACGTCAACAACAGACGAAAACATTGATAAAGTGAAGAAAATAGTATTAGCCAATCGTCGAATCACCGTTAGAGAAGTTGCTGAGGACCTAAACATATCGATTGGCTCGTGCCATTCGATTTTAACCAATGATTTGGGCATGAGTCGGGTCGCCGCGAAATTCGTGCCAAAATTGCTCAATTTCGACCAAAAACAGCATCGCGTTAACATTGCTCAGGAGATGTTGGACTCGGTCCGTGACGACCCAAATGTGCTCCAGAGGGTCATAACTGGTGACGAATCATGGGTTTATGGTTATGACGTGGAAACCAAAGCTCAATCATCCCAATGGAAGCTGCCGCATGAGCCAAGACCAAAAAAAGCGCGCCAAGTTCGGTCGAACGTGAAGGTTTTGCTCACAGTTTTCTTCGATTGCAGGGGCGTGGTGCATCATGAGTTCTTGCCACAGGGTAGTACGGTCAATAAGGAATATTACCTGCAAGTTATGCGCAATTTGCGCGAAGCAATCCGCCAGAAACGCCCGGATTTGTGGAAGAACAAAAACTGGCTTTTGCACCATGATAACGCCCCTGCTCACACATCGTTGCTTGTGCGCGAATATTTGGCCAAAAACAACACAGTAATGGTGCCGCAGCCACCGTATTCCCCAGACCTGGCCCCCTGTGACTTTTTCCTGTTTCCAAAACTGAAGAGGCCCATGAAAGGACGACGCTACGCCACGATTGAGGAGATAAAGACGGCATCGAAGGAGGAGCTGAACAAGATCACAAAAAATGATTTTTTTAAGTGCTTCGAGGATTGGAAAAAACGTTGGCATAAATGTATTATATCCGAGGTGGATTACTTTGAAGGGGACAAAATAGATATTCATGAATAAATAAATACTTTTTGAAAAAATATAATATTCGCGATACGTTTTGAACAGACTATGTACTTTGATTAAATAAATATATTATATTTAAAAAAAATCAACTTTATGTTCCTCCCATACAAAACGCCAATTTCATATGTAAGGACCTAATATAATAAAACCTTTTGAAAACAGATGTTTCATCAAATTTAAATAATTAATTTATATTTGAATAAATATAATTACTCCAGAGAAGGTAACGGGCAACCACTCCGGGCAAACTCCCCAGGACTTCACTATGAACCGTCTTGACCAGGACAGAGAGGCCTACGCCAGGGTGATAGCCAACGTCGGGGAGAACTGTCACTCACCATGGCACTCCAAGGCGAAGAAGTATAATTACACTTTAAAGATAAATTTGTGTACATGGATAAAGGTTACTTGTAACCAAAACATGTCTCATCATCAGCCGTCTGTCATCCACTGCTGAATGTAGGCCTCTCTTAAAGCCCGCCACCGCCCCCTATCCATTGCCGCTCCCATCCATCCATATCCAGCAATCCTCTTCAGATCGTCGGTCCAGCGGGCAGGGGGATGTCCAACTCTACGGAATCCTGTACGCGGTCTCCACTCCAGAACCCGTCTTCCCCATCGGCTGTCGGTTCTCCGACAGACATTCACACATCTTGACATGCACTCTCGTCGACTGTTCCTACTTTGAACATGTCCGCCTTTCAGTAATTGATTAATTTGGTCATGCTAAGTCTTTCTTGGCCTTTCTCGACTTCTTTTTCTATTCACACTAGTTTTAACCATTATTTCCTCATCTATTCGTTTCAAATGTCCAAACTACATTTGTGACCCTTTCTTAATTCTATTTATTACCTATAAGGTAAAAATCCTCTACTCCAAAGCCTAAAAATTCGCCAGTAACATATCATAGTAAATATTCTTAGTGACAAAATTCGAATAATTTAATCAATTGTGACATTGTCATCGCTAAATTATTGTAGTAAAAAGATTAAGCCTAAAGTATACAATAAAATGTTTTTTTAAAGACAATAGAATACTCAATATAATATTTCAAGAGAGTTTCACAATAAAATAGACCTCTAAACAATGAACCAAATATGTCGGCTTCTTCTTTAAGTAACAAACAATAATACATTAAAACTTGAAATGTCGCCTGGGCTTCCTTAATGATCTGGGGCTTCCGTTACACTGAATGAATTGAGATACATTATCTTTTAAATACTTAGATCCTCCGCAGCGTAGAGAGAGGGTAGAGAGAGAAACAGAAGAAGCGGAAGACAAGAAGAATGGGAATTCCTCTATATTCATTAAAAACAAACCCTTTAAAACTCTTTGACAGAAGAATTGTTACTATTTCCTCAAATAATAAAAAATTAAAAATTTTAGAAATGGTTCAAAATATATTTATTGTTTCTTGAAAAATGATATAAAACTTTTTGTCTTTTTCTTTTTTATTTACTTTGTTTACAACACTAGCTATTAAAAAAATTAAAATTAAATATCAGACATGTTCCGGACAACCCGGTCCTTCCTCAGTGATATTTTAAATATCTTTATAATATCACTGAGGAAGGACCGAGTTGTCCGAAACATGTCTGATATTTAATTTTAATTTGTTTTAAAGTTAGTGTTGTAAACAAATTATATAAAAAAGAAAAAGAACAATAAAACATCTACAGCACAAAGTATGGCGAACATGGAAGAAATTATGTAAAACTCCTTATTAAATAATTAATATGAACAAAAACGTATGTTTTCTAGAAGTTTTATATTATTTTATATAAAAGGCATATTCCGTCTGTCTAAGACATAATCGAAATTGATAAAAACACACACGGTGCACATACAATAACATACAAATATTTCATATAATTGTTCGCGTTGTCACAGTTAAATTACCCGTATTTATTACAGTATTTGATATGTAGTTTAATTACAATATCTGTCTGAAGTTCCTCATTAAGAAAAAACATGTTTTTTATCAATCGACTAACAAAACGAATGTGTAGATATTAACAGTACATAAATAATTACGGATTTCGTTCGTACAGGGAACGCTAATATTCATGTCCGGCTTAACCGCTCCAACCCGCCCGCCTCAAACCCCCCTCCCCCTCGCTCGTTACCGGAATGTTTGAAAAAGTGAGCTGCGTAAAAACCGTAACGCACTCCTTTTCCTCGAATTAGGGTTTTTAAACAGTGAAGGTGTTTTTACGAAAAAATAACGATAATTTTACGACTGTAAAAATGGCGACCGAAACGGTGTGAAATATGTTCTTTTTCGAGCGTTTTAAGGAAATTCTTTGCTTAATTGTTCTTTTTCAAAAGTTTTTCTTTGCACCCTTAGTACGGGACTTTATTAATGAATTTGTAAGTAAAATGGTCTCTCTTTGTCTTATCTTTTTTCAAATTAGAAAGTTCGAGTCAGTCAAGCCCAAGGCATTTTTCTTGTAATGAATACGTAGATATTCAATATGACATTGAAATATGATCCTATTTTCAATCACAAAATACAATGAGGTGAAAGGATTCTTGGTATATAAATAATAAATTGATTGTTCTGAATATTTTTTTCTCAATTCAGAAGACATACAAAGGTATGGAATTAAAAATGAGAAGTCAATTCCTGTAAATGTGTCAAAATCAGAGTGCTGGTGGGCAATTTTATAACATACCCAGTAGTAAAGGAAGTAACATATTTAATTGTAACGATTGATATTGTAATCTAATTGTTTGGATTTTACGAACCCATGTTAATCTTTAAAGCTGGTAAATTTTTATTTTATAACATTTTGAAAACATTGTACATATTTACACGTCGCTTTTTATAACTTTTCAGTTTCAGTACACAAACGCCCTTCCTCATTTTGGTGTTTGATGCTACACTGACACTAAGAATGAATATCTTCTATATTCACCATCACTTTGTGTTGTGGATTCATATTTCAATTACTTTTTGAATACATACAAAACTGGTACAAATATTATTATTTTTATTATTATTATTATTATTATTATTATTATTATTTTGTTGGATTGCTCTTTACATCATTACAGCGCGAACCAAATGGATGTAAAGGGTATAACTATCATATTGATTCTCGTGGCATGCGAAAGGTAGCTTTTCACCATTTTGTTGTCACATGAATTCTCTAGACCAAAAAAAAGTGACAATCCAACGCGAAATCGAACCCGAGACCTTCGGTGTGACAGTTAAAGTACTTACCACTCAGCCACGAAGGTCGTCACATTTAAATGCTGAAATCGTTACTATTTGTTTTAGTATCTTTTTAATTATTAAAATAGAAAAGGCTTTATTGAACTTTTTAATTTTATTTTCAAGAGTGTTCCGTAATTATTCTGCATTTGCAAATGCATTTAAAGTGGTCCCGAGCAGAAATGTCCGCCTTTTACAATTGCCCGCCGCGTTCTTAACTCTGGCAGAGGCTATAAAGATAGGCGACCGGAATTAGTATGCGCTTCCCTTCTGCACTCAAATTACAGCGGAAACCAACTTATCATTTTTAGTGAGCACCCCATCCCCTGTAGAGGTCGAGGGTTGCACTTAGCGCCCTTGACTGCCCCTTGGTGGAAATCATAACTTAAAATTACTTAAGTATTTATTAAAATAGGAAATATTTATTATAGAACACTTTCGTATTAATAAAACATTTTGAATTACACTCATTTTATATTAATTATGTTGTCTTTTTGAGCGATAACAACTTTCGTTGATTTTTAATAATGACCTTGACCAATCAACGTTTATCTTCCACTGCTGAACGTAGGCCTCTCCCTAAGCACGCCATTTTTCCCTATCCATTGTCACTCTCATCCATCCAGCAATAATCCAGCAATCCTTATATCATCACCGGGTCCAGCGGGCAGCAACGTCCAAATCTACGGAATCCTGTTCGAGTTCTCCAATATCTATAAGACACATTTCATTATATCAACCATGGTGTATTTCAATGAGCACATCGTATAAATTAACATATATTAGTTCGTGCGGCAATTTCAGCTTTACCAGCTTTATCAATTTTAAATGAATTTTCTTTGAACACTTTAAGTATAGTTTTATTGATTATTAAATGAATACTATGCACCCATAAATGTTTTCTATGCATGCAATTGATAATTAACTTAAAAATAACGGTCAAATAAACGTTATTTTGTTTACCAAATTATAATACTATTTAAGATTCTAATTAGGTAAATGATTTCAGTATTGTTAGCGAAATTAGATGAGAAAAATTACCGCTTTTTTGACTTAATTACAGACTTCTCTTTGTCTGACTAACTTTGTAAATTGTCTTTCCTGGATTCAAATGCGCCATTCTATATTAAACCTCACTTAGAGAGCGATTTAAAAAGAAAAAAACGGTGTTTTAGATTCCCTTTAAAACAATACATTAGAAACAAAATGTTGTTTTATTTTGTTCATAAAAGATATTTTAATGGAATGATGTAATTCTTAATAAAACTATTAGTAAGTGTTGATTTTATAGTATAATTATTCCTCTGTTGTAATCGTACAGCAGGTTGAAAGCATCTCACGACAGGACATATTAAGGAAATGATTGCTTACAGCACTAAGCTCCGCCGCACAGGCGATTATGTCTGCCGAACATTCAACAAACGTCGCATTACATTGTACCTCCGCGACACATCGCGAGCGTGGCGCTGTCTGCGCTCGGTTTTAAATTCTGACTCGAATTTACATGATGACTGAGTATTGCGTTACACATAAAAGCTTTGTATTTACTGGAGCATGTTTGTAGCTAAAGTTCATGTTTACATCGGAGGAAATGCCGTCTTTGTGCTCGTGTACTGGTGAGGAGGTGGGAACACTCACACAACGCGATGAGAACTCTAATAAAGAGTCGGAATAAACACGACTTTTTACGTGATTGTTCTTTTCTTGTTAAGCAGTAGTTTATTTGTTCTACAAATGTTTACATTGCCTTAATGCGCTATATAACGTAGTCAGCGAAGCATCATTTACAGCTGTCTTTCACTTCATCTCGTTTATGAGTTATATTCATTTCACATACTGAGAAAATTTATTTAACAATCGCAGTGTTAAATTGATATAAGAATCTTCAAAAATGTTTTCAGTAGTCGGCGATGAAGATTGTTGATAGGCTTTAATAAGCGACAGTTGAAAATTGCGACCTCTTTCTTAATGTTAAATCGGAAGTTTTAATGTAAATCTGATGCTCGGAAGTTTTAATGACGACCTTCGTGGCAAAGTGGTTACGAGCTCTGACTTCCATGCCGAAGGTCCTGGGTTCGATTCCCGGCGATGGCAGTGTGATTGTCACACTGTCTTTGGTCTGGTGTAGAATTCACGTGACAAAAAATGGCGATATCAATATAATAGAGAATCAATATAATAGCTAAAAAATAAAAATTGTATACAGTAATTGGGTCCAAACGATCTGTTGTGTACATAAAAAGAAAGTTAAATCGGAAGGCAGAGTAAAGACACATAACTTTTCTGATTCTTCTTCTTCTGTTTTTAGACCCTTCATCTGTTCATATTTACAGGCTGGCATCTCTTGGGAAGTTGACTCTCAGCTATCCCTCAATATGTTTGGTGGTCTTCCGGGGGGACGTTAGCCAATAGGAATCTGATGCTCAAAGTATCTCCTTGTTTTATTCCTGTTGCAGTTTTTATGTGTTTGAACAGTTCTCCGTCAACTCTTATTTTGGTGTTTTTGTGGTGGCATAAATAAAAAAATACAAGTGATAATTATACAAAATATACTTCTGAGTTATTTATTATTTCTTTAATAATGATGTAAATCCCCATATTAAATAATTGATACGAATGAAAATCTCGGTTTTCTAGAAGTTTTATTATATAATATTTTATGGGATTGACATGTTTCGCCCTTCTAAGGCATTATCAAATATCATTTGATAATGCCTTAAAAGGGCGAAACATGTCATTCTCAAATTATATAATAAAACTTCCCGAAAACTGAGGTTATTATTCGTATTAATTACTTCTGGGTTGTCCATACATATAACTATTCCCCTGGCTTTTTTAATGTTATGTAAAATTAGTCATTTTAATGGATACATTATGCTTGTAATTATGCCATCTCAGCAATACATCAAACACTTTTTCGATCTGCTTAATTTAATCACAGTCCGATTCAGAATTTTTAGAGTTAAATGCATCCAAAAAGTAATTACAAATTTAAATAACTTGATTAAAATGGAAATGCATCAATTTAATAATTGTTTTATCGAACTGCGTTAAGCTTTACTCTCCTCTATTTGGCCGTGTAATTGCGTTGCGGCGATTTGCATCCGGCGGTTTTATATTCGGCCGGAACTGTTCTGGTAAAAGGATTTGATGCCAATCATTTCGTTATATTCGAAAGCTAAATTTGTATCGTATTAACATGTTATATATCAAAAACTCTATCATTCTTCTTGAATGAAAGTGTTGTGAACTAAATAATTAAATGATCTCAAAGACGGTTTGGACACTTGGAAAAAATAAATGAATAAAGAATGGTAGAGAAAAGATATTGTATGTTAAGAGTGTAAACGGAAATAGAAATAGAAGAAGACTGATCGGCCACGTGAGAAGTTGGAGAAATGGACATGCGTGCATGATACGATGTATGAATATTGAGGAAACAAGAAAAGTATGTCACGAAAGAACAGTGTGACGGTCCATTTATTCTGCCTATCCCTTCGAAGAGGCGACGAGATGGTTAGTTAGTTAGTTATTCTTATAAATATTCTACTACGATTTATTGAATCAATCATTTATGTAATAAAATAATAATACACTTTTAGTAATTTGTATTAACACCACTTTATTTGGTAACACCACCCGATCTCGCTCCTGTTGGAGCTTCTTCAGCTTACTCTCTCACCCTGACGAAGCTCCGGCGGGAGCGAAACCGGTTGGTGTTAGCAAATAACGTGGTGTTAATACAAATTACCGAAAGTGTATAATTATTTTATTTTATAATGTCACACCACAAATTAATTGCTTCATACGAAAGTTTCATAATTTATTTCACTATGTTTAATTATAGAATACTTAAAATGATCCGGGGATCCAGACAGGGTGTTGCAGCGGGAAGTTGGAGGATAGAACCAACCAAGAGATCCGTACGATGACCAGGTAGCCCCTTATAACGGACACTGTGAGAACCGGTCGCCTAGCATGGATTGGGCACGTATGCTGAGCCGAAGAGACCAGAGCAATCAAGACCCTGTACGCGTCTAGACGACTGGAGTAAGACCTCTAGGAAGGCCTAGACAGCGCCTAATGGACAATGTTCTGGCTGATCTGGCTAGGTTGGGCGAATCGGACTGCTGGGAGAAAAGGCCCAGGATCGAGGAGCTTGGCGAAAAATCATCAAGGAGGCTAAAACTCTTCAAGAGTAGGAAGTAAGTAAGTTCATAAATTTTGTTAAATTCTCTAGATATTATATGAATTGTTAGAATATTTGTCATGTCCTAAATTTCCTATAATGATGAATGACTAAGGTTGTCTTGAAAATTTTATGTATCTCCGTGTTGATTTAGTAAATTTGGATAAGATCTCGTGGGCTATAATTTATTTTTATTAGTGACGCATTTTTATATCCTTTAAAACAGTTCATTTCATTTTTTATCCTCTATTTGAACTCCCCCAAAAGCGTTAACGTGATTGAATAATTTCTTAAACACATTTTTTTTTGTCTTGTCATCCGACATTTTGGAGTTCGGAATTGAAAGCTTCTTTAATCGTTCAGCACACTAATTTGGTATAATAAAATGTAATATTTATTATGAATATAAATAGTATTGCGTGTTTCATAAACCAAAAAAATACAGTAAAAAGTCAACACATATTTTTAATGACGTACATATTGTTTATTAAGGTACCGCCATTTTATGCATTGGATCTTTGCAATATTAAAAAATATCTTCATTATTCGTATATGTATTCGCGGACTTAATACACAAATAACTGACAATAAACAAATAAAATGTATATTTATATATAGTTGTACATAGAGTACACAAGTTATTACATTCGAGGTAATAAATCACCCAACACAATAAATGTCAATTTATAAAATTGAATGTCTAACTGGGAAAGTAAACTTATGCAACAAAAATAATTTCGTTTAACAATGAATTCAATTTACCCGCACTGCTTATCATCAATTTTGAATGGGTGTTCCACATTTATAAAATATTGTTGATACCTTCTTAAAAAATTACATCTGAAATATTTAAATTATTATTATTATTTTATAACATGTGTGTACTTTCCACTTGTTTTTTTAGTGAACAAATATTTTCACCAGTTTGAGCGACTGCAGTCAAAAATATAATACATGTTTCTTCATGGTGCCAAAGAGGCGACGCAAATAATGTTAAACGGCAGAAAATAAATATTTTTAGAAATTAATTAAACATTTATGTTTTTAAAAATTGAATTAAACAACAACAGCAACAAACCATCACACCGTTTCCCCGTAGGGGTAGGCAGATAGAATTGACCGCTACACCACTCTATTCTGGCACACCTCTCTAGCTTCCTCCACATTCATACACGCACGTCGATTCTTCCGACTTCTAACATGACCAACCTTTAAAATTTTATTAATTTGGTCATGCCATGTTTTCCGCGGTCTGCTTAGACTCCGTACTCTATTGACATCATTAACGTATACTTTCTTAACCATTCTTTCTCCATCCATGCGCTCCATATGTCCGAACCAACGCAGCGATCCTTTCATAATTTGAATTAAACACTTTTTCAAAACAATTTGTATAAAACGACTTAATTTTAAGTAAGGAGCGCCAACAGTTTCACTCTGTAACGAACTTTATTAGGGCTATAAGCAAACAAGTTTGTGTATAGCCATGATGAAGCTCTCGTCTTTACTTTGTATTGTGGATTCATATTTGAATAAATATAACTACATTTCATATTTTTACAACACTTTATTACTTTTTTAACAGATTTGGTTGCGACCCGACTTTCTATGTACAAATTTAAATGTTAAAATTTGTACACATGTCTGTAAGAAGTATTGTAAAAATACGAAGTTTAGTTTTATTTTATTGATAAACATTTATGTTTCGGTTTTAACACTTCCAATCGGGTTCGCTCCAACCGGAGCTTTCTCAGGGTAGCAAAACATATTAAATATGACAGTTTTTTTTTTATGTTTATTTGATTTCAGAAAATTTCACACCACAAATAAGTGCTTCATAAAAAAATATATGTTTGTATACTTTAGAAATGTTTGCACGTAGAAATATTCATACAGATACTTATATATTTCATATTCATACTCGTACTTAATGTCAACGTAAAAGTATTCATCTTTATGTACTTTTAATTTATGTTGGAATAATAATATATTATAGTAAATCTCTTTAACGAATATTCATTATTACAGAAAACACTGTAATTGAAAATAATCTGTTAACGAATCAAATAAATAAAAATACGAACTTTATTTTGGAATTCAAAATAAAAAAAAACAAGACATGTAAAAAATGTAAATGATAATAAGAAAGGCGTGCAAGATGTATCGGCCATATAATACGACAAGAAGGCCTATTGCATGCCATAATGGAGAGTAGGACCGAGGGGACTCTAAGGGACGCCCACGCCGAGAGTACCTGGAAGACCTGTTGGTGTTTCAAAAGAGCCGCACAAGACAGGGTAGAATGGAAGAGAAGAATAGAGAAAATTGCTGCAAATCAATCCCAGGATTGAAACCAGAGAAGAAGAACAAGAAAATCGTGTGTTTTTATATTATGTTTTATGAGATTGAGCTCTTTCGCCCTTCTATTGTTTCACAGTGTAAACATTTCCAAAAATCTTGAAAACGTACGTTTTTTCAGTATTAAAGAGTCCAAATAAAGTCTTACGCCACTGTTCATGGAATAACAAGTACAAAGATTGCTATTAGCTTTGTAAAAGAAAATGATAAGTAATTAATATTTGATAAGATGTGACTTACTGAAAGTCTATAGTAAAATAAATAATAAAGTAAAAGCGTGAGATATTACATGTTTCTTTTGAGATATGAAGTTTTAAATTAAAATTCAATGTTTCCCTGGGAAGGTCTAACATATCTTCTTTTTGTAGATTTTAACATCTGTTAAAACGGTATCACTCTCAGTTCTGTGTTTAAGACCTCCGACTTTTTCTTCATCTCTTTGGTGGTCGTCCTGGTGGTTGAAACCCATATGGAGTCTCGTGTATCACGATTTCTCCATTAGACATCCTATCTCTAAGAGTTCTTCCCACGGTAGATGTTTTCATTTACGTGTCAATTTTGTAACTTATTGAAATATTATAAAAACAACAGAAAACATGCATTGTAACCATATAACGTACAAGTACATAATACAGCGAAACGATATCCAACATCAAATTCTACAAGCCTTGAAGAACGTGTGATGCCTGCTTGACCTTATTTTAATACTTCATTGCTGATAACAATGCATTTTCAAACCGAAACAAGCTTATACTACAGATGTCTCTATCAACCGAGAGCGCCCCCAAGCATCATCCAATAACAAAATACCGAGAACGCAGCTGAGTTGCGTCCTCGGTATTTTGTTATTGGGTGAATTGTAATGTTAAAGTGTACCTTCAAATGCATTTTCTATTTCCATTTTCGCATGTTATTTCTGTAACTTGTTTTTTTTTCATTATTCATTTTGTTGCGTATTAAATTGAACAATTCATTTAACCCTCAAAGTACATCCAAATATGTTCTTCTTCTTCTTCCTGTGCCGTGTCAGGTCCCCCCGACGTTGGCGATCACTCCGGCGAAAACCTCCCTGTCCTGCGCTGCCCGAAACAGGTCATCCACCGTCCTCATTCCGGTCCACTCTCTAATGTTGCGCAGCCAGGACATCTGTTTTCTGCCAACTCCCCGTCTTCCCTCTATCTTGCCCTCCAGTATAAGTCGGAGGAGGCGGTACTTTTCTCCACGCAGCACGTGACCCAAATATGAGACCTTTTTCACTTTGACATTCGACAACAGCTCTCTCTTGGCTCCGGCTCTCCTAAGTACTTCGACGTTACTGACCTTTTCGGTCCAAGGTATACGAAGCATTCTTCTGTGTATCCACATTTCGAATGCTTCTAACCGAATATGTTACCCGTTCCTAATCATTATTGTACAATCACAACGGAAGCCTCAAACATGTGATTTTGTTTCATTTTTATTTATGTTAAAATATTTATAGCAAAAAAAAGCTTTTTTAAATAATATGTTTTAATAACTACGAAAGGTCCAACATGTAAATCCCAAATAACAAATTATTGAATAAAACTATGGTTTTATTTACTACTTCTACTTACTCGTATTGTCTTTCTTTCGA
Organism: Lepidostoma basale; assembly: GCA_022606425.2. NCBI lineage: Eukaryota > Metazoa > Arthropoda > Insecta > Trichoptera > Lepidostomatidae > Lepidostoma > Lepidostoma basale. The sequence goes on along the minus strand of JAHDVF020001001.1, from coordinate 156,716 downwards.
CAGCAGCCGATTTCGCCAGGATAGCTAGATCGATTGACCAGTCTGTCGATGCCGAAACTGGTCACTGTCGAAATAAAAATAAAAAGCGGAAGTAGTTAATAAAGAAACATTGTTTTATTAATTATAATTTAAAATAACCTTCAATCGATAGATTTCAGTAAAATCATTAGATTAACCAAAATGGGTTATTTTAAGTTTTAAATTCAAAAAGTTTAATATTTATCAAACAAGTCGAGCTTTTCAGTGAATGTTTTATTTAGTTAACGATATGTTCCGTGATCGCACAATAAAATCATTATCTACGTATCATTCCAACCACTATTTTGGTATCAGCTATCTCTGGATTTTTTCATATCTTCAGTAAATTCCAATTAAACCACTTTCGGCTGAGTTCCAGCGCGATATACCGTGCTGCCAGCTACATCCATTTCTTAAGTGAGTTAAGATTTAACGAAGCCGTTTTTTTCACATTTAAATAAAAAATAATAAGTAGTAACAGGTTGAATTGATATTTTTATAGTCAAAGATTGATAAAACATAAATTGAGTTATTGCTCCAATAAAATATAATATAAATTGAATATTTTTTTAATCTTTGTGTACATATACTGTTCAAACTTCTCTTGTGTAATACTCGTATATTGAGTGCACGATGGTCTTCATTAAAAGCGCGCACGTACTGGTGATTCTCGTTATTTCACTATGTAAGTACAGAGAATAAGTCAACTATTGTAAAATTAAAATTAACTATTTATTTGTAGAAGTCTAACAGCATCTGTTACATTTTGGGGTGCGTATGACCTTGAGCCTGAAACGAAATATCGTAACGTGTCACTCCGGCAAGTTTAATTTCATCCTTCAAGGTCCTTATTTTTCATGGGACCTACAGAACACCAGTCCTCCTACGAGATGTGTCAATCAAAATCTATTTGTGTAGAGCAATCACAAATTACGATTGACTATTTTATGACCCTCAGTAAAGTATTTTCTCTGTGTTATCTAAGTTATCATATTAGTTGAATAAAAAAAACTTTCTTTTAGGTGTGTGGTCCACTCGAGGTGACCATCGTGATGTCTCAAGGTGAGTTGAATATTTATTGACACAAAATAAACAAACTCAATTTATTTGTCTTTTTCTTTTTTATATACTTTGTATATTCAACATTATTAAAATTACTGTTTCGGACAACCAGTCCTTCTTCAGTTCTTTCTATTTTTTAAATAAATCTTTATTACATCTGTCAAAATGATCATATTTTAAATATGTATCTTTATATTATGTATCACTGAAGAAGGATTGTCCGAACTGGTTGTCCGAAACATGTCTGATAAGTAATTTTAATAGTGTTGTATATACAAAGTATATAAAAAAAATACAAATAAAACATCTACAACAAAAAGTATGGCGAACATAGAAGAAAAGAAATTTAATTTTAAAACGTTCTGATGAAATTAACTATTACGTAGTGTGTTTAAAATGTGTATTCGTTATTATATTTAAAATAAGTTAATTGTGCAATTCGAAGCAAGAGTCAGCAAACATGAAGCAAGAAGAATTGTCATTGCAGATTAGAAATCATTATATAAAATAGGGAAAATATTTTAAACAAAGACATTAGTTATAAAATTACTCAAAATTAGATTCTTACTTTTGATACTAAGCGGTAACTGGACCCGAAACATTAGCACTTATGCCCATCACAATGCTTCCACGTGCTCACTTGAAGTTCTATATATTATCAAATCAAATCAAATCAAATCAGTTTAATTCATCAACAGACATTACAAAATTTATTTTTAAGGCATCTATTGAGATCAGGTAAAATAATATATTATGTATAGTATACTACCAGAAACGCATAAGAGATGGTTCAACATTAGGAAGACAGGATACTCTCCAGAATTAAGAGTATTTGCCTTCTGAACGTACTTTCACTAACATGAAAGACGTCGATCTCCGAGGAGATCGCGTTCAGCAGACTAATTGCTCTTCCCACCGGTGTCACCAGAGGCAGATTGGTTCTGGCGGCCGGTAGGTAAAACAATCTGTGCTGTCGCTGTCGGAGATATCTATCGGGGACAAAAAGCCGAACACCCTCCAGTACGGCCGAGTTTTTGAAGTATCCCCTAATTAATTTAAAGAAATTGGTAATTAGATGTCCATCTCTTCGAACCTGTAGAAAATTGGTTCCGAGCATTCCAAAAAGTAATGCCGTGGGATAGAGCCACGGATAGCTACCATACTCCTTCATGTAGAGATACCTCAGAAATGTTTTCTGAACCCTCTCCAGCATGACGGAATATCTCGCCTCGTGAGGACTCCATATCACAGAACCACTTTCGAGTCTGCTCCGAACCATGCGTTGTATAGGACTCTGAGCACATTGGGATCCCTGAAAACTCTGCCGGTCCGGACGATAAAGCCCAATTAATTATAACTAGCGATCAGCTATTGTGATCCCTAAATAAGTCACAGTAGTCAATCGCTACTCACTTAACAACTTGTTTCTATGTTATTATTTCTATAATCGGTTTTCAATCTCAGGAGGCATTTTTTTTTTCAGTGAATCTAATGAGGACTCTGATGAGGATCGCCACCACAGGAATAACCACTGTCATCAGGGCCCGGACTATTGGTGCCTGAATCAGGAATATGCCTTGGATTGCGGTGTTAGTACTACGATAAAAATAATCAATTATTCCGGGGAACTGATCTCACTGTGGTGTGGGATTGGCAAAATGAACAATTGATGGATACATACATTTAATTACCTTTATTTCATGAACATCATCACATATTACATTTAAAGCACTTTCCACTTTTATAAATAATATTATATAACTAATGTGCTTATTTTGTTATTTAAATATTTGTTTAAAAAATAATACTTATCACATAAGTACAGTATAAATTAGATTTGTATATAAGCTAGACTGTGATATAGGAGACAACACGTAGATGCTGGTTTAATTCAATCAAGAAAGTTTAATTCAATCAAGCAACCGGTTTCTTCTTCATTCAAACCAAGTTTTTTTCATTCTGATCATATTGAAAATTAATGTAACGCCTACTGAGTATTTTTTTATAGCAAGAAACGGTAGCCTCTGTTTTAAATAATATTTTTTGAAAAAAGTATCATCGCAGAAAACAGAACAAAAGCGTTATTCCTTTTAGATTTTATTTGTTAATAGTAAATATGGAAAATTGTACATTAGATCTAGTTTATAAAAAATATGAATCAATTTTAAAAAAGAATTTTGTAACATAAAAAAACTATAAATCGGTTATTACATGTAATATTTTTCTTGTTTAAACACTTATTTCTTTATATTTAAACGTGTATCTATTAAAGAGTATGTTGAAACTGACTTTATCCTAAATTATAAATAAAACCCTTGTTTTTGGTAAAAAACGAGTGTTTTATTTATAATTTAATTATGTCCTACCACAAAGTGAATGCTGAAACAATAAATAACATGACGTTATCCTAAAGAAAATGAGATCAAAGAAAAGTCTTAAATCTTAAAATATTTGAAAAAATAACAAGGTTCCTTGATTTATGTATTTTCTCGTATGTTTTAGGCGCTGAACTTCTGCCGACGAAACAATCTGCTTCCGTTCAATAACTTTGAAGAATATGATTATCCGTTGTACAACTTGGGCAGTTATAATTATGGCGCCTACAATTACTATAATCCATATGAGTATGGCGCATATGACTATGGCGCATATGACTACGGACATTATGACTATGACGCGTACGATTACGCCGGCTATGGCACCGCATATAATTATCTCTAAAATAAAATAAAACTGTTTTTCCTAAAGGAATGTATTCAAATTAGGATATAAATTATATAAACTTTTTATTTCCTATTTAAAAGAAAGAATATAATCTTTAAAGTTAATAATAATCAAAAGAAAGAAATATACGTTTTTTTATTAAAAAATTTCCGAATCCACCTAAATATCCCTTTCGAAAACGATAACATAACCGATTATTGTTTTTGGTTCTGAATAAGATATTTTTTATAACACACATTCGTCCACAAAATAAAAAAAAGAATAATATATAATATAGGTTTATATACAATAAGATTACATTGGATTCCATACACACATACACAGTACACAGCTCGAGATCAATAATTGAGTTTACAGTGATTCATGAAAAGTACAAGTAGTATTTAATTCCGTCGTCAGGTAATAAATCAGGTAAAAGAAAGGCGGAATGGGGAATGTTGTTAAACATAAAGCGATCGCTCAACCTTACCAATGACAGTCCTGTAAGCGACTCGGTCACCATATTATGTTCCCAAAAAAACAATTTACATCTTCGTCTTTATTGAGATACAATTAATCCTTATAAAATAACAATTTATCCGCAATGGGTAAAATTCAGTATTTGTCTACAAGAATTTGTATACATTCAAAATGTTGTGTAAAATAACTAGTCCAAGTTAAGGCATAAAAATTGGAGAGACATCTCCAGGCGTAATCTAGTACTGTATGATAATTACAAAGCCTTTCACAGTGCATTAATAAAGATTTTCTGCTAAATGCTTCACAATCTTAATAGATGACGCTAGTATAGAGTGAACTTAAAAATGTAAAGATAAGCGTGGGATTCTAGAATATATACAAGTTCCAAAAAGTTGTCAGACGTGGTGGCCCTAAGAAAGGCGGAATGGGGAATGTTGTTAAACATAAAGCGATCGCTCAACCCAACTAATGACAGGTCATAAGTCCTGTAAACGCCCCGGCCACCATATTCTGTTCACAAAAAACCAATTAACATCATCGTCTCTATTGAGATACAATTAATCCATATAAAATAAACGATATGTTCGAAAGATCTTTTTTTTTCTTTATTTCGCACATGATCTTTCATTTACCGAATACGCAAAAACAACAACAAATCACGCCGCTTCCCCGCAGTGGTATGCAGAGAGAATGGACCACCACACTACTCAATCCTGACACACCTCTCTAGCTTTCTCCATATTCATATAACGAGTCATACACACATGTCGATTCTTCTGACTTCTAACATGACCAACCTTTAAAATTTTATTAATTTGGTCATGCCATGTTTTCCTGTGTCTACCTACACTCCGTACTCAATTTATTACAAATATATTGATACGGACCATGTATTTATCTTAGCGTAGGCCTTATGGCAAATTTGAAGAGAGATTAAACACATAAAAAGTCGACTCCCAGCTGTCGATCCATCTTTTTGGTGGTCTGCCCGAGGGCGTCAACCCCGAGGTTGACCGTGCAATACAATGAAACGGAGTCTATATGGATCCATTCTTCTAGCGTGTGCCATGCCATACTCGTTGTTACAAAAATAGTTCATAGATTTAAAAATGATAAAACAATAATGGTAGTAAATAAGCATGATTAACACAACCTTTCATTTTTCTAAAAAAAATTTTAATAATAATATATCATACCAGGCCAGCAACAGTGGGCCGACATGAAGACAAACTATTGCCATCATCTCTTCAATATTTTTTCGAAATGAGCTCGCACGGCTAAGAGGTATTACCATAAGAGCTGACCCTCCGTATTTCAAATGATCCAAGACCCTTATGTATGGAAGCGAAGCATGGAACTGGCAAAAGAAGGATGAAAGTAGAATAAATGTGTGGCAAATCTGTTTATGATAGAGTGACAAATGCAAGTATAAGAAGTGAATTTGGTGCGAATGAAAGTGTTATAAAGGGTCATTAAGATGGTTTGGACACATGGAAAGAATGAGTGAAGACAGAATGGTAAAGAAGGTATATGTAAACGGCGTGAACGGAGCTAGAAATAGAGGAAGGCCGAGGAAAACGTGGCACGATCAAATCAATCAAATAGTGAATGTCGGTCACGTGAGGAGTCGGAAAAATCGACGTGCGTGCATGACAAGATGTATGAATGTAGAGGAAGCGAGAGACGTATGTCAGGACAGAACAGTGTGGCGTTCCATTCTTTCTGCCTACCCCTCCGGGGAGACGGCGTGATGGTAAGTTAGTCCAAGACCATGATTCGATTCAGGTCGTAGATTTGATTTCGAAGACAAACAATTATTTAAAGCAAAAAAATATATAGTTGATATTTAATACTTAGTTGTAAAGAAAAAAAGATTTTATTTTGTGGTTAATTTGATTACATCATATCAAATTAACTGATTATCTCTAGCAAAGCGAAATGTCTCTCCCATACGATATCAAAACAAAAAAACTGAACTTCACATCATTTTACAAGAAACATAAAAAAGAGTTTGCTTTTTATCAAAAGTTTTTAAATCTGATAATAGATGTTATCATATTGAAATAAAAGATGGCTGTACCTTACCGAATATACCTGATTTGTTGATATGTATCTTAACAAAAATATCTATACAAGAATATTACTTACTGTAAAACATATAAGAACAACAACAACAAACCATCACGCAGTTTTCCCACAGGGGTAGGCAGAGAGAATGGACCGCCACACTACTCTATCCTGACATACCTCTCTAGCTACCTCCACATTCATACAGCGAGTCATACACGCACGTCGATTCTTCCGGCTTCTAACATGACCAACCTTTAAAATTTTATTAATTTGGTCATGCCATGTTTTCCTCGGTCTACCTCGACTCCGTACTCCATTTACATCGTTAACGTATAATTTAACCATTATTTCTTCACCCATGCGCTCCATATGTCCGAAGCAACGCAGCGATCCTTTCATACTTTTGTTCATAATACCTTCTTTCGCACTACATTCCTTTCTAATATCAGCAAGCATTTGAGATTCTGTCGTACATCATCTACCACACGTCTTAGGGACCTCATCTCTACCGCATTTATTCTGCCAGTTCCATGTTTCGCTTCCATATATAGGGGTTAGGACCAGAACTCCATTGTGAACGGCCATTTTCTATTTATAACAATAATATACCATTTATAAAACAGAGATCGCACTTTCATTGAATTATTCGAATGGCTAATACTTGTTCCATTCTTGTATGTTCAAACTATTGATGCTGAATGTTGTAACTACGAGTATTTATTTATAGACTCATCACATCGAGATTTTGTTTTCACAATAATGTGGATGAAGGGAAATACAGCGCGCTCCATCCCGTTACCGCTATCGATTCTGATTTTTCATTCAAATTTACGGGGAAATAAATCACTTACAAACAATGTACTGAGTTCCTATAAATGCTTGTTTAATAATACAATTGGCAATCAATGACTCAGCTTTATTTTCTATTAGCAAGTTTTATTAACAAAATAATTTCCTTGCTGCATTGTTTACCAGCGTCAATATATTTTTATAATTTGGTATTTATCGTGCGAACTCTTTAGTAATTTGTGTGTGCAATTTATGTTTACGATTTTTTTATGTTCAGTAATCGTTTTGTGACTTGCAACACAGTGTTTCACATTGTTATATACAGCAGGAGGGAAAGGCAAATATTAAACAAGATTTTCATTTTCAATTTTAAATTATATTTTGGAAAAAGAGTTTAATATAATTTTTTGAGAAACTATGAATACTCTGTGTTTTTGTTTGTGTAGAAATTAAAATACTACAACACTGTAATAATAATAAAAACTTCTTCTTCTTCTTCTTCTTCACTTTTGGTAGACTCAGGAGTCTGTTATTTCAGGCGGGTCCTCTTGAGACGCTGAACTCCAGCTTTCTCTCCACCGTTTTGGGGGTCTTCCTGGTCGGCGTTGTCCGTTCCATGGAGACCTATGTATGGTATTCTATTTGAGCTCATTCTTTCTACATGTTGATGCTAGTATCGCCGTCTTTAACGTCCCCATCTGACCATATCTTTGACCTCGCAGATTTCTCGGATTGCTGTATTCCTAACTTGATCACGTAGGGTTTTGCCAGCTATAGCGCGGAAAACTGAATCATGGTAAACCAATAATATTTTATATTTAGGAAAAAGAGCTTATTTTATAAAATTTGTCAGAAAAACGTTGTATTATTCGGTTTAATTCATGTCAATCATCGGTTAATGGTTGGTTAAAGTTCGAATACAATATATTTACGTTTAACTCTGGTTATTTTATGTATCTCTTATATGGAATTTCGATCAACCTGAAAGAAGAAATAATACAAGAGAAATGCACACTCACCTACATACATACATACTTCTCACCTCATACATACTTCTCCTTTTTTACTCACCTCATACATACTTCTCCTTTTTTCTGGTGCCTTGCCAGGTCCCCCCAACCTAGGCTATCACTGTAGCGAAAGCATCTCTGTCCTGCGCCACTTAGAACAGGTTCTCATATCTGTCTTAAATGTATCATTCTTTTCCACTCTCTTATATTCTGGAGCCAGTACAACTGCCTTCTGCCAACTTCCTGGCGTCCCTCTATCTCCCCTGATTATCAGCCGTAGAAGGAGGTATCTTTTTCCTCTTAGCACATGATCAAAATATGAGACCTTTCTAACCTCGACAATAGCTCGGTATAAGCTCCGAGAGTGTCTATCTGTTAGTGTCTCAAAACTTCATTTATCAAATAGTGTATATACACACTATTTGATAAATGGCTTGTAGCAAGATATTTGTACATATTAATATTACACCATCTAATCGGAGGATAGGCAGGGACCGCCATACTCTTATATCCTGTCATATTCTAGTTTTCTCTTTTCGTGCAATTTTTTCCTGATTGACTTGAAAACAATGTATTAACTTTGCCGGTTTCTCGATATCGTGCTCTATTCACAACATTCACAAAATAAGTTTTCGTTTTTCCTTATTTATTCATTCATTTTATGTGCCCAAACCCTATTATTGAACAAATATAAATAATAACTATTGTAATATAAATGTATAATGACGGATTTAAGGTTCTTTCATACAATATTCATCAAAGAGATCTCAAAACAAACAAACAAACCATCATGGCGTTTCCCCGCAGGGGTAGGCAGAGAGAATGAACCGCCACACTACTCTATCCTGGCCCACTTCTCTAGATTCCTCCACATGCATACACGCACGTCGAGATGCCTTTGCTGCAGTGATCGCCAACATTGGGGGACCTGAACAATTAAATTAAATTGCATATAAATATCAACCTTCGATTATACAAAAACCTTCAACAGTGTTATGTATGATAACACGTTATGTCGCCACTATTCTTAAAACCTAATTCGAAAAAAAAATACTTACTCGTATAACGCTCTGCCCCGCAAGGTTTCAAATTTCTTATCAGCGAAACACAATCAGATTAAAATAATTGAATATGGGCAATCAATGCAATATTCACAATGTCATGAAATGATACATTTTTATATAAAAATCATTTTTTGCCTCAAAGACGAAACTACTTTCTTCCTCTACTTATTTTTCCTTGTTAAAGACCTATGTGGTATGTTCTTCAGAGGGTTGCTCCTCCTGGGAAGTAGATTCCCATCTGTCTTTTTATCTTTTGGGAGGTCTTCCACGAGAACGAGTCCCGCGGGACTGATTATGTAGTGCAATATAGGGAAGTTTGGCGTTGTCCACTCTTTAGATGACCGTACCAGTTCTTCCATCGCTATCTCAGATATCTCTCTTTATCTGCTGTTCCTAACGCGATTTCTTACGGTCTTTCCTGCTCATTGTCTTCATCTCGGAAGTCCTCAGAACATATTTGGTCCTGATTCCGTCTGCCCTTTCTTCAACGTCATATGTTATTATTGCATGCTTTATAATCTTACTCTCAATTGCCATGTCATTTAAATATAATCTTATCAAATATAACAGTGTCCGAATGCAATACCTTATAATTCTATCTTGAAGTTATGATACAGCTCAATTCTTTTTATAAGGATAATGGTTAGGTTAGGTTGGGTCATATACACTATTGTCATATTTACAAAATAAAATTTGTATTAATGTTTCACCAGAATATTGGAATTGTATGAAAGATATTCTTTGTCAATACTTGATGAACAAGCGAATGCTGGAACAAGTTTTAGAGCCACGGGTTTGTTAGTAACCAATTATGAATCTGTAACATTGTTTCATATATAAAGTGTAAGAATAACTGTACAGACTCCATTCGCTATCTGAACGTTGCTAGATTATTTATTCACAATGGCCTTTACTAAAAGTGCGTTACTATTTGCCATCGCCGTCATCTCATTCTGTGAGTACTACCATTTATTTTAAACAACACTGTATCTGCTGCACCTTGTCCATCCATTTTAGTGCTGAAACTAAATTAATATCTTTTTTTGTGAATGTATACTTATACTTGTTTTCATTCAATACTGGATCCATAAAGAAAAAGGTGGAATGGGGAATGTTGTAATTACATAAAGCGTGCGCTTAACCCAACCAATGACAGGTCATAAGTCCTGTAAACACCTTGATCAACCATATTCAGTTTCCAATTTGCATCTTCGTCTCTATTGAGATACAATTAAATCATGAATTAATAACCCTGATAAGAGAAAGAGAAATAAGTCCTTCACACATTCTGAATTACACAGCATCCTTTTTGTCAATTAATCAATTCAAGGTCATTCCAATAGAACAGTGTACGAGCATTTAGTTAAATAGATATATTCGCAAAAACGTGAAAAAGGTCATATCAAACAATTAATTTGGTTTTCTCAATGATTAATACATTTAGAAATGTCTAAATTATTTCAAATAGATCTGATAATGCCATAGAAAGAAAGCTTATCGTTCGCATAAACTATTATAAAACTTGTATAAAACATACGTTTTCATTCGCATCAATTATTAAGGAGCTTTATATCACTGTTCAAGAAACAATACCTATCATATTTTGTCAATATGAAAATAAACTTTACTGTTAAATATTTTTTAATTTATTTATTTACAATAACTTTTACCATAAAATTTCTAATCACAACTTTTTATTTCATATTTTGTTGTCATTTTATTATTGCAGTATCAAGTAGTGCTCACATACCCTTCTGAAAAGAATCACAGTTAATATTTAGAAAATGAACAATAAATTGTTCGAAGAACACCGATGAAGGGCTTCTGTGTCCGAAACATGTCTGTGTTAATTTTAAATAAGCATTGCTCAATGAATCCTTAATACAAAATTATGGAGAATATAGAATAAATAAATTATTCCTCTTTAATTACACTTTGAATAAAACAAGTCATTTCCATTGGGTTGTTTTTTTTAATAATATATATTTTTAATAACATTGTTCTGATTTTCCAGGTGTCTTATCCTCTAACGGCATTCAGATTTCTGCTAGGTAAATCAATATTGCACATTTATCATTGATATATTTCAGCACTCTCAACAGCAAAGAAGAAAAATGCATCACTCTCCTAAGACCTCAAGTAGAGACTAGCACTATCAAATATATTTTCTAAACTGTAACATTAAAATCTTAGTTTTAATATATCACAATTGTATTTTTATTTATCGCGACAGCTGTTTCGTCAACCTATGTTGACATCATCGGGTGTTACAATCATATATCACTGTTAAATTTTCGGGATTTTTTCGAACCTTTATGTGTATTTGTTCTTATGTCATTTTAAATAATTTATTTGATATAATTATAAGGTTGATTTGAGTTAGGTACCTCATTAAAGTTTTATAGTAAATACGAATGAAAACGTCCGTTTTCTAGAAGTTTTATTTATCTAATTGGCACGTTTCGCCTGTCTTAGGCGTTTCATTCGTATTGAGTTTTACTTCATTGTTCAAGAAATAATAAATAAATAAATTTTCACTCAGAACTACTTTCAGTTTTATAAATGTTGCATCGATTAAAACATTCACATAAAGCTCGTGTTTCCAAACAGTAAGCTGAGGGAATGTTTGTCCGCAGCCTCACATCTACTAACAGTGGTATTGGTTTTCTAATTGTAGTTGGAGCCCAGAATTTATTTCGGAAATGCCTGGGGCAGACCACTGCTCGCGCGGCCCTGGCTACTGGTGTTATTCCTTCGATAACGCTATAGAATGTAACGTAAGTTAGAGAATATTGCAATTATTTCATATTTTCTTCCTCAAGCAGGTACACGTATTATGAACCTACTCAACAAACTTATCTTAGCTGGGGTAATTGTTTTGATTGACAACAACCACTAACTTCCCAGCTGCGTACTTATAGTCCACTCAAAATATACTAACCCACCAATTGACGACCTTCATGGCTAAGTGGTAAGTGCTTTGACTGCCACCCGAAGTTCACAATGGCAGTGTGGTTATCACATTATAGATTAGCTACCTATCACCTGCACTGTAATGATGTAAAGAGCGATTCTCTCTCTCCGGTCTCAATCTAGCGATTGGTCTGCAGCAAGGTGACGCATCTCCTCTTCCACTCCGCTCGATCCTCGGCAACTCTCTTCAACTCCGCATAAGAGGTGCAGCCCATATCTCGGTAAATCTGGTCTAGGTACTCTTGGCGAGGTCGTCCTCTGACAATCGATCCCTCGACCATTCCCTCCAACACATTATGCAGGACACATTCGTGTCGCAACACATGACCAATCCATTTTCTCGCCTCTCCGCTATGGTGTTCAACGTGCCTCCAGCCTTTTACGCTCTCTTTCGCCCAGGCACCAAGTCTCGCAGCCGTACAGTAAAACACTCCACACTAATGTTTTTAAAAGTTGTTTTCGGAGGTTAAGGTCTATATTGTTGGACTCGAATATTTTAGACTTTTTATTGAAGAGCGATTCATTAAAACAATAATAATAATAATATTGCTACACATTAAAAATTGTAGTTTGTGATACAAAGTTCATCGTTATAATTAATACGAATAAAAACTACTTTTTTCTAGAAGTTTTATTATAATTTATGTGAATAACATATTTCGCTTTTCAAAAATCTTTTGAGAATGTATTTGACAGGCAAAACACGTCATTCACATAAATTATAATAAAACTTCTAGATAACAGCCATTTTCATTTGTATTTTAAAAATTAATTTCTTTTTATTCCAAGAAGTGTAATACGTATTCTTGTTTCAGGCTATGAAGTACTGCATCGAAAACAAATGGCGCCGTTAATGAAAGCAATTTAGATTTAAATAAAACGAAATATCATAAATCTAATGTTTTTATTGAAATCTCGTCATGAAAGCCTTAATAAAATACAATATTCAAAGATTTTTAATTTCATCTCCGCTTTCATATTTGTTCATTTTTTCGTCGTGCTGCGACTCTAAAGAAAACTTTCACAAAAATAATAAACCTATAAACGAAATGGGAAATTCTTTTGATATTATTTTATGTAATTAAATAAAATTTTGAATTTGTGTATCGGAATTTCATATCTCTCCCCTTTAATCTAATACATTTTGTGTTTAAACCCGTTTGTTTTATTTAATAAGCGACCATAACATTTTACCTACTCGAATACGCAATATTCGAGTAAATAAAATATAACAATTGAATTAACAAATGGTGTTTCATTTTACAATAAAACTCAATACGATTAAATATTGATTTTTAATCAAAAAAAAATCATGCACGATTGATTATTGTTAGAGTAAGAATTTACGTAGTTGTATGTGAAACAAGGTGGTCAAACTTCTTAGTTTCATAAATAACTGTAGCAAGGGCGCTGTTGGATTTGAATAATTATTTAGAATCAATTAAATAATTATTCTATTCCTGAGCAATGATGTGAAAGTTCGCATTTAATATATTTTTGAACTTTATTTATTCATTGCAATTCCATTTGACTTAAATTGAACACAACGCACATATGCATTATGTCGTGAGTTACGTGTATGAATATTCGAATTGATTGCAATAACTAAATCTCTCCATGGAACGCCAAACAGACAACGCCGACCAGGAAGACCCCCGAAACGGTGGCGAGAAAGCTGGAGTTCAGCATCTCAAGAGGACCCGCCTGGAAATAACAGACTCCTGAGTCTACCAAAAGTGAAGAAGAAGAATAAGAAGATTACAACAACCTTTTATTGTTCCTTGATTTATAAATATTTATTATTGATGACAACGTTAGTTTTCTAGAAGAATATTTTTGGAGTGCATATTTCGTTTTCTAAAAAAATGTGGCGTAAAATGTCGCTCTGACAAAATATTTTTTAAAAGGCTATAATAAAACGGACGTTTACATCAACAATGAATACAACAATTGAACATTTTTAGATAAAAAAAAAACTTACACCAAATTTTTAACAATATTTTTTTCTGTTATGATGTAACCCTTCAAAAATATGTAAACATACTTTTCACCAACGAGGCCTTGCCTCATAATCATAGTGGATAAATCACTTTAAATTCATTTTAATGACTATAAAGTAATCAGTTTACAGGCCTCCTCAATTCAGGTGTTAGTACTTTGTAGTCAGTAGGTTCTGGGTCGTCATCGAGCTGGCCATAACCCTTCAGTGGCGATGGGCAAGACAGGGCCCAAAACAAAAGTGGGCAAAGAAATTGCTGTTGTGGCGCCCGAAGACTGCAGAGCTAAATCGAACAAAATTTAAAGTATGATAGAAGGACTACATGCAAAAGTGGACGACAACAACATACTGAAGAAGAAGAAGAAGAGGGAGGTTTTCGTATGTCACACTCTGTGATCATACGATATTGTAACACTCAAGAACTGTTCTGCTCACTATATATTAATGATTTCATTTGAATAAGTTTATTAAAATATCGTGTGATATTTTTATGACACTTTTTTTTCACTTTTCACAAACATGTTCGGGATACAGAAGTCTTGAACATCTTGTGCCTTATTATGAAGTACCGAACAATTTATCACATCGTGACCGTCCGACTGGTGTTTTACCGATGGATATAATACTTAAAATTATATTATCAACGACACTCATAAAACTATAATAAAGGTACAATTTAAATTATCAGCGGTCTTTAGACATTGGTATTTTAGGGGCTCTCGCAACAAAGACGTCCTCGCGAAGAACGCGCATTATGTAATTGTGATTGTCTAAACAATGCCATGATAATGGGACGTTTTACTTATTTCCTGTTTCTCGCCTTGATCGGTGGTAAGTGGCACGACTCTTAAAATTGCATTTTATAATTTTATTACATTTAACAACAAAGATAGTTTTAGTATAATATCCAATGCAAAACAGAAAATGGGAAAATACGAGTATATTAAAAACATGAATTCTGTTTATCTTATTCTTTTTCTATAACCTTTTCCCGTCCGCTCCTGGACAAATTTCTCCTCCTTTTTCTTCCACGCCACTCTGTCTCTTGTAGACTACATCCAGGTTATGCCGATGGTTTAGGTCATTCTTCCACCGTAGTTGCAGTCGCCCTGCACTTCTCTTTGCGTTCCATGGTCTCCAAGTCACAGTTGGCTTTTTGTCTACTTATTTTTCTGGCTACATGATCAGCCCATTGTCGCTACACGATGGATGATATCAGTTACCTTCGTTGTTTCTCTCATCGTATCGTTTCTGACTTCATCTCTAAGACTTATTTCTAACATAGCTCTTTGGGTCACTCGCAATTTGTTGGCACTTTGTTTAGTACGGTTTCGAGTATTGTGATGTCGGGGCAGAGAAAGTTTGGTAAATTTTAAAGGGTCTTAAAATAGTGTAAACGTAATGAGAACAAAAACCATGACATTTTCAAAAGAACCCTTAGGATGCAGGTTATTCTTAAATGACAGAATGCTGGAATAGGTTGCAAAGTTTAGATATCTGGGAGTGGATCTGCTCAGTCAAAATGATCTTGGCAGTAAAATAATAATAGGACAAGTCAACAAGGCTTCGGCGGTATCAGGTTGTCTCAAGGATATAATATGTAAAAACAAGTATATGAGAACTGACAGTAAGGTCAGAATATATAAAACCTGCGTAAGGCCTATACTGACATATACCATTGAGACCAGAGCGGATACCACAAGAACGAAGGCTAAAGTACAGGTGGCAGAGATGAGAACGCTGGTGATAATAGCAAGAAGGACTATTCGAGATAGGATGAGGAACACGGCTATCCGCGAGATCGCAAGGTGGAGGATGTCGTGAGATGGGGCAGACAACGCAGAAGATACTGAAATGCGCACGTGCAGAGGATAGATCCCACCAGAATCCCACACGCTGTGACGCATCAGATTCCTGCCGGCTGCCGTCCCCCCGGAAGACCGCCGAAGAGATGGAGAGATAGTTGGGAGTCAATCTCCGAAGAGAGGCCAGCCTGATTTCAGGAACAGACCAAAGGTCTATAAGAAGAAGTAATGAGACATTCATGTTCCATTTCGTGTACACGATTTTAGGACCCCTTACTTACTCCGCTTCAACATCACAAGCTCTATGTTGTTATATTTATTGCAATAATCAAGATATTGTTAATATGCAATATAAAATGCTTAAGTTACAACCAGCAGCACACACGCTTCATATTCGATGAAATTCATAAAGCAAATTTATTCATAACCTAAATTTCATTATGTTTCATAGCGTATTTTTTATTACATGAAATAAATGATTAACAACGATAAAAATAGCCACTGGAAATGGATTTTTTTTTCGTCCCTGAGGAATGTATGTACATACATACGTAAAGGAAAAGTTTGATATCTTAAGGTATTAAATAGATCAAACGCCACTGTTTTTAGTACTTGTTGCATCATACGATAATAAAGGAATGTTTAATGAATCGATAACCCTGTAAGCTGCTAATATATTTTATGTTCAAAATTACATTCGAGTGTTCGTTAATTTATTAATCGCGAACATTACATTTTATTAGTCATTTGAGAATGTTAATGTGTACACTTAAACTGCAATAAGAATACAATTTATTTGCAGAAATAAGATCACAAAATTATGATAATTGTTCGCTGGGATCGAGTTATTGGTGTGAACATTTATAGTAAGTTTTTTTCAACTACTTCCACTTTTGTCTTTATTTTGACAGAGACTGGTTTCGCCAGACTCGCTGGCATCAACAGACTGGTGACACTATTGCAAACCGAGTTCTTCATTAACATAGAGATCAGGAGTGGTAAACATGATTCTATACAAAAATAATCTTCAAATATTTATGTAAAATTCACTGAATTTAAATATTGGTATTACAGGTATTCAATAAGATTCGTATTCAATACAATGTGTTTAAAATTTTATTATAGCTTACATATTTATATATAACGTTTGAAAAAATTGTACTTTTGTTTTTATTATAACTGAATTTAAATATAATATGTTATACTTCTTGGTCCATAAGGTTGGCATCGCCTTATTCGGTTTTCCCCATCCATATAGCTGCTAAGGTCTTAGTTGATTTGTAATACTTTCATTTATCACATTTTAAGAAGAGATTCTTTTAGTATCTGCTTGTTTTTATAAATTCTTTTCAAGGTACCATGTCAGGTTCTCCGACATCGACTATCACTTGAGAGTAGTCGTCTCTGTCCCTGGCAGCTCGAAATAGCTCCTCAATATTCTTAAGTCAGTCCAATCTCTGAAGAGATTCGCCTCCTCACATCACCGCTCTGCATTTATATACAATATTAAACTAAAATGCCCTGGATTGATACACATGGTTCAATAAAAATGTTTCCACCCTGGTCTAAGAGCCAAAAGTTTATCACTCTGATCAAATGGATGTTTTGAATAATTGTGTTTGTAAATAAACCATTGTAAATATATATAATAAAAAAATGCTCTTCAATAATTGATCTACATTTTATTTTTGGTAGCAACGCAGCCGAATGTAAAAAACTAGACTGGTGTATTAATTATGTCTGGAATGGCACTGAACTCGGTAAGCAATCAGATAAAGATTGCACCATCTGCGCTGACCTCGTCAATGTCTCGCGAGGACTCATCGCGGAATCTCCTTTTGGAAAGGTAAGTTCCCGCCACCATACGCTATTTAACGATAACACAAACAATAATATATCCAAAAGAGAATGTGCCATGCTTAATAAGAAAAAGAGAATTTTGCAAAATTTCCAGGACAACTGGAGCAAAAATTTCGAAAGGAATTGTCTTATACTTTTTATTGAAAATGGTTGGAGCATTTGCCGTAAGTTGGTAAATGAAAATCAAAAGCATCTGCGTAGATTGCTGGTATCGACAACCGAGCCCCAGAATATATGCAAAGTGACTGAACTGTGTGAGGATTCTCAAAACAATTTCGAAATGGTATGACGCACCACGAACTTTCGATATTTATTTCACTTTTTCGCATCCATTTAGCCCCCGGTACGACAGATATCTATAATCTATAATAACTCTCTCCACCCATCCCTATCCTGAGCCCTGGATCTCCATCGTTCATCTCAAAATTAGTGTTATCGGCTCTTATTGACTTCACATCTGTATATTGCGGACACCAAATGGAACCTTTTCCTCTTGCTAATAAAGTTTAGTAGGTGAGCATAATATTGAACTAGAATCCACAACGCAAGTGTGCAGTATATTGTCCGTGAGTAAAAATTATAAAATTTTAAATTACATGTTTTGAGTAAAACTAAAGAAATGTAAGTCCCTCCGCATCTCATTAAATAATTTTGTAGTTTATATTGCAAACCATATATTCATGTTCCATTTTGTGTATATGATTTTAGAACCCCTAACTTACTCCGCTTCAACATCACAAGCTCTACGTTGTTATATTTATTGCAATAATCAAGATTTTTTTAAACATTTTAGAGGTTTTCTAATAATACTGAAGATGAAGGAACGATTGAGAATTGTTCAAAGGGTCCAATTTTCTGGTGCATAAAGAAAGAAAATGCTGAACTTTGCGGAGAAGGGGTAAGCTTTATAATATTTGGGTATCTGCCACAATACTCCCTACAATAAATATCATAATACGCACACTTAATTGAAATAGTATTATATATAAATAATGTAGCCATATTATTTATGAACTTCTAATCTCCAATTGGTATGTAATAAATGCATATTTTATTTTTATTGTTTCGAAGCCACCATAGAAACTTATTTGAACGACTCTCAGAATCTTTTTTCATCCATTTTATGAATGGTGCAAGTCTTTAATATTGGCATTGTAAAATTTCTCAAAAACCATTTAGAATTTAGTGACAACTCATTGTGTTGAATATTTTTATTTTGTTTCATCGTAATTTTTTAATTTATAAAATCGTATCGTCGACAGGCTCTTAATTATTGTCAGAATAACGTCTGGAAAATTGATACCCACGAAGATGATCTTCCTCAAAACTTGACCAGGAAGGGCTTGTGTGCCTTGGGACCTACGTATTGGTGTAATAATAAGAAAACAGCGCTCTACTGTGACGTAAGTCTATATTAATAAGAAAAATTCGAATTTCACATTCACAATTATTTTAAGTAGATCTTAAAAAATAATCAACATGAGAAAACTGACGTATTAAAATCAATACGCACAACATCCGTGTTTAGAGCCGCTGTCTCAAGGGTAGAAATAACCGTGATATTATCCAACCTCCGAAAGAAGACAGAAAAATGAAGAAATATCAAATCAAAGGATTGTCTGTTTATATCTATCAAAGGGTAGAGTAAAAGATTATGAATGCTGCGCAATAATAAATGAATTGTGTTTCAGGCATATTCATATTGCGTGGATAAATATTGGAAAACACCACCGATAGAAATCCCTACAATACCACAATCCGTATCTCCTATTAATTTACAAGCAATTAATAATTCAACTTCTCAACTCGAAACGCACCCGTCACCTGCTTCAGTGACTCCATTGAATACTATTCAGATCTCAACAGTTGTACCGACAACCGAAGCGACTATCCCAACAACGATTTCGCCAACCAATGTCGCCCAAACAACAACATTAACAAACACTCAAACAACTTCACCAGTAAATTCACTGGGACCGATCACAGCTCAAAGCAACCCGCCAAATCTTCCCAATCCGGTAACATTAAAGGTTCCACAGACGCTACCACCAGTAGTCTCCCAAGATACTGACCCATGCTCTGGAGGTCCATCGTTTTGGTGTGCCAACGAACAAAACGCTAATTTGTGCAATGTAAGTGTCTGAAGCTGCTTATTTAATAGACTTACGTAATATGTTGTGCATGCACACATTCCTAATAATCGTTCATTTCTTTTCAGTCTGTTGATTATTGCGCGTATTATTTTTGGAATAAATCTTCCCCATCAAACAGTGCCTCTACAGACATTCCACCAACACTTAATTCTATTATTTTATCCACTATCTCATCTGAAAATCCACACACATCTGCTGCAAATCCTGTTCCAACAATCTCTCCTGAAATTCCGCAAACGATTTCTCCTGAAGATCTTCTAAGATTTCCCCCTCAATTTCTTCCTGAATCAAGCCCTCCTAAAATTCCACAAGTGGTTTTGTCTGAATTCCCTCCTAAAATATCCTCACCACCCCCAGGAAATGACCCGTGTTCAGAAGGTCCAGAATTTTGGTGTGCTAGCCACAATAACGCTATCCAATGTAACGTAAGTTCACTCATATATCCCTCTTACATAAAATTTATTTACATTACAAAATCTAAAATTTGGGGTTCAGATTTATTTTTCATATTGTTTATGAATCATTTAAAAACGCTTAAAAGTCAATGTAAATACCATATAACATTAAAAATTAAGTGGAGAACACAAACGGCGGACCCTCGTCCAGGTCAGGTTCTATACCGTTCGGTTATAAGTAAGTAGGAGAATGGTTCATCAGTTTGCGGCAGCTTTTTGTGCAGAGTCAGAGCTTATAAATCGAACTATTGAGGGCCTGACCCACACAGGGGTCCACCATTTGGGTTCTCCCCTTACTTCTGTCCCGATCAGTGCTCTGCAGTCAACGTGACAACGTAACATATTTGAAACTACTGCACTTTAAAACTGAAATGATCCAAATAACATTAATTGTTCTTTGTACTCCAGAACATCAAATATCTATTAAGATTGTCGTATGTAAGGGATTCACAAACGTGGTGTTTTCTTTTATCGTATTTTGACCAATTGGTTTCATACAGAAATTAAAAATTGTTGTTATTTCTGAATAACCTGATATACACCCTTCTGTGATATAAACCATATCAATAAGTAGTAGCTCACGAAAGTATAATAATTTTAATAGCTCATTTGTAACGGTTTTAATGTTTACTTTTATAGCAACTAGATTACTGCAAGACAAGTGTGTGGAATGGTCTGAGGCCGCTATAGAAACCCAGAGCCACTATCGAACCCAAACCTACATGCAGACAGAAGCATTTACAACGATTTTCAATATTTACTTTTATAGCAACTAAGTTACTGCAGGATAACAGTGTGGAATGCTCCGAAGCCACCGACAGACCCGGAGAATAAATCTGATAACAAAGTACTGCCGAACCAGATACGAAATTCAAAAAAATTTCGAAAATTCTCAAAACAATACAATAAAGCGGCCAAATCATTTATAAAAAGGGTTCATAAACATCTATTTTGACATATTAAAAAGTTGTTTCCTACTTTCTAGAAAATCTAAATATTAAAATTGTATTTATTGTTTCTTGAACAATGATGTTAAACTCCATATTAAATAATTAATACGAATGAAAACGTCAGTTTTCTAGAAGTTTTATTATATTTTATTTTACATTTGACATTTGATAATGCCTAAGAAGGGCGAAACATGTCAATCCCATAAAATATAATGAAACTTCTTGATAACTGGCATTTTCATTCGTATTTATAATTAAAATTTTAAGTCATTGCTTTTTTTTGTTAATATCATACATAGTACCTTATTTAATTTAATAAATTAAGTAAAAAACAAAAGGCATATCGGAATTTGCATTTTTGCTAAATCGTAATGGAATATTGGTTATCAATAAAAAAATTAAAGAGATGTTTTGTTTATTTTATCAACTTATGTATACATACAATATATGTGAGAATATCAATCGTGATGGGGGTGGGGAAGGGATACTGTAATCTGCACTATGATATTATAATGTAGGCAAAAGTCTCGGCGTAATTCGCTTACTGGACTCGGACGCGTTCTCGCGCACGGACGTCTGCAACCGCTTCCTCTCTCTGTTTATCTCAGTGAGTTCCTGAAGCTCACAATTGTGTCGGTGCGGTATCTATAAATGTATATAAAAATGAATGTTTGTCTGTCTGTCTGTGTCTGTCCATGATTTTCTCGAAAATTGCTGAACTGATTTCGCTGAAAATTTCACAGTTTGTTCTTATTAGTCCCAGAAAGGTTTTGACAGTAGTTCCAATTAAATCCAAACCTCTTTTTCTTCTTTTGAAAAAAAAAACGATTGCTTTGAAATTTTGTTATTTTCCGATTGCTTCGAAACTTTGATACAATGTTGCATTAGAATACGCGGGTGTTTTATATACTCTTCTTTTTTTTTTAAAAAAACGAATGCGTTAAAATTTTGTTATTTTCCGATTGCTTCGAAATTTTGACACAACGTTGCATTACAAAACGCGGTTGTTTTTTTATATATTCTTCTTCATCTTTTGAAAAAAAACGATTGCTTTGAAATTTTGTTATATACCGGGCCCTCGGCGTCCCTCAATTCTCTCCTCCAATATAAGTGGGAGAAGGTGGTAGTTTTCCCCCACGCAGTACATGACCCAGATGTGAAATCTTCCGAACCTTGATAGTTGAAAACAGCTCCCTGTCAACTCTAGCTCGCCTTGGGACTCCGGTATTGGTAACCATCTCTGTCCAGGGAATTCTGAGCATTCGGCGATAGAGCCACATTTCAAATGCTTCCGGTCTGTTCATTGAGTTGACTTTTAAGGTCCACGTTTCACATCCATACAATAAAACAGGCCACATATAGCATTCTCTGGCGGAGTTTCAAATTAATGTGATCATTGCAAAAGAGTGATTTCATTTTATTAAATGTAGCTCTTGCTGCCTCAATTCTGCATTTTATCTCTACATCTGGGTCAAGAGATTGCGTTAGTATGCTGCCGAGGTATTTAAATTTCTGCACCCTTTCAACGTTACGGCCGTTCAAATGCAAAACTGACCCACTGTAATCAAGCCGTCCGAATGTCATTCGTTTGGTTTTATTGACATTCATTGTTAGCCCCAATCTTTCACCGGACTCGTCGACAAGATTAAGAAAGTGCTGAAGATCACTCAGCCAGTAAAACAGTGTCATCGGCATATCTCATATCGTTCAGAACACCATTAATGTTCAGTATTTTCTTGGTGTTGGTGAGGGCTCTTTTAAAGACATAATCGGAGTAGAGATTAAACAATAATGAAGAAAGGATACAACCCTATCTTATACCTCACTGGATGGTTATTGCATTTGAGTTCTCGTACCCATGTCTGATTCTGGCTGTTTGGAACCAGTACAGGTTTTTAATTAAATCTAAATCTTTGGTATCAATATTGCACCCAACAAGCATTATTATTATGTCAGTATGTTTTACCCTGTCAAATGCCTTTTCGTAGTCAATAAAGCAAGCAACTCCCTCTTTTCTTTGGTCCCGGCACTTTTGTAGCAATACGTTGAAAGCTAATAATGCTTTGCGCGTTCCAATCGTGTTCCTGAAACCAAACTGAGTATCGTCTAAGTCTTGCTCACATTTACCACGTATTCTGGCATGTATTATTTTAATAAAGAGTTTCAGGACGTAACTCATGAGACTAATCAATCTGTAGTCTCCACATTTTTTAGGGTGTTATTTTTAAGCAACGTCACAAAGGTGGACTTTAGCCACTTGTGAGTTATATTCCCCGTGTCATATATTGTAATAAAAAGTCTCAATAGGTAGTCAATATTGTCATTGTCAATGAGCTTCAACACCTTGACTGGGATGTCATTTGGGCCGCATGCTTTACGATTGTTTGAGGTCTGTATTGCGTGAAGACTGTATTGCGTGTCGATCTTCGTGGCAAAGTGGTAAGAGCTCTGACTTCCATACCGAGGGTTCCGGGTTCGATTCCCGGCGATGGCAGTGTGATTGTTACACTGTCTTCGGTCTGGTGAAGAATTCACGTGACAATAAAATGGCGATAGATTGGCTACCTATCACATGTCACGAGAATTACTATAATAGCTAAAATATATTGTATACAGTAATTGGGTTCAAACGATCTGTTGTATACAAATAAAAATTTAAAAAAGGTTTTCCGATTTATACGAAAAAAATACAGAAGAGGGAAACACTAAAAATATTGTAGACCCCAAAGCACTCGAATGAACTTTTTCTATTTCTTCTATATTCGCCATCATTTTTTCAAATTTCACAGAACTTTTTCAAATTTTATTTACGAAACAAATAACAACAAAAAACATTGACGTTTATATATTTTGTATATGCAAATGTGTTTGTTTTGTGTATGTGTATCTTCTTCAAACAAATTACAATAATCATTGATAGAGGCATTGCAACGCATAGCGGGCATTAGCTAGTACGGAATACGTGAATTTCATTATTGCACTCTCTAAAACACCTCTAAATCAGGTATATAAAAGCTACAAACACGGCATAATCAAATGAATCAGTTACTAAAATCCGAAGAAGATTAACCAGTTAGCTCGTTCCACAGTGTGATACGCATCACAGTTATGTCAGGATAAAACACTGCAGAATAGAATGTCTACCTTACTAACGATATCATCTTACTAACGCAATAAATGGGGAAAAAATACAACGCGTTTATAAATAAAATGTAGTAGATATACAAAAATTTTGCCGCCCTGAAGGTCAACGTCTCGGGGCTCTAGACTGAGTTCTGTAGCCTGTGAGAGCTCCCGTAAAGACTGAAATTCTACAAATTGAGTAGGGCGGAACGACCAGTTGATAAGTTTTAGTTTTCAATAAACCGGGTAATTTCACTTCCCTTAAACGGTTGGTGCCACCCGCCCCCGCACCCCTTCACTTCATCCGAACTTGTTAACACTAACATAAAGTTGCGTGTTTTAATACATTGAATAATTATTGAACTTCCTCGAAATGTTGCGTGAATATTATTTGGGTACACAAATTAACAGCTTCAATTATTCAGCGGCTTGGTAGTGTGATTCGCCCCCTGCTCGGGGTTTAATACGAGTATAGCGCTTACTACTGGATTTTAAATAATTCCTCGAATCATCAGCAAACTCTTCCGACTCCCATCTTTATAAAAAATAAAGCAAATCAGGAATTTAAAAACAACTTCGATAGAGAAAGTTTTAATTATTTGTTTCGCATTAACGTAACTTCCATAGGTATATGATATTTTGGATAGTAAGGTGGAATTTATATACCATGAGAAAAAAGTATTTCTCAATCAAAGTTTTTTAATTTGTTAAGACGCATTCTAATTCGGTGAAATTGGAGTCATTTAAGATCATTGAAATCACCCAAATTATATTTTAACAAACAATCTCCCTTACCAAATGTCCTCAAAATATTTATTTTTCTTTGAACAATGATATAAAACTCAATTTTAAATTATTTATCTGACGATCTGTGGTACAGAAATCATGTCTCCTGGGATGCTGAGGACCAGCTGTCCCTCCATCTCTTAGGTGGTATTCCAGGTGGACTGTGTCTTGTCACTATCTATTCTGGATACATGGGCATCTTCTTCTGGATCTACTCCACCGAACGACATCCTCGATTTCCAAAGTTTTGATGACAATCCCATAAAATATAATAAAATTTATAATATTCTTAATCTTTATTCTTAATTCTTCTGCTTCTTCTTTTTTAATAGATCTAACGATCTGTGGCACAGGAATTCGTGTCTCCTGGGATGATGAGGTCCAGCTGTCCCCTCATCTCAGGTGTCTCTCTGAATAAGAATCTGCTATTCAGTTGACTACTTTTGCTGTCTTAAGAATGTCATAAAAGGAAGACAAGGCTATCAACTCAAGCATTGGAATATCATTTGAAGCAACTTTTGTGTAACTTTTTGTGTAACTTTTGTGTAACTTTTTGTAACCTTGAAACGTGACCTTGTAATAGTTGAGTACCGAGCACGGCTCGTTCGTACTCCCGGCATATCGACAATTATTAATCACGAAGGGTAACGGCGCTAGCCACGCCATAAAACTCTTCCATATTTCAGCCCGCCTTGCGGCTGGAGTAATGAACTGGGCCCGTCTTCTTATTCCAGACATAAATCATAAGTAAATACTGCGTATTAGAAAACAGGTCTTACTCTAAGTGTTTATTAACTCGGCCGGGAACCACACTATATATTTAAATAACGTTAGTGGTAAAAGACTCGTATACAACTTTTCAGAAAAGAACACAATCAATTAATTATACTCCACCGAGATATAATATATGGATATTTCAGAAGATAAATGCTTCTAACACTCTTATTCAATAATTAAGCAATTCTTAATTTTTTTATGTATTTAATGCTTATAAAAATATTAAGGAATAACTATACGAGTATGTTAAAGGTAGGTACAATTAGGTAGAAACAATTTCGAGAAAGAACCCGACCGAATAATTTAGTTGGGTTGTGCGGCCTTTGGAAAATTACGTCATGTTCTCACCTCTAAAATACCACAATGCCTCAAGACTAAAGTCTTCAACCAGTGCGTCTTGCCAGTCATGACGTACGGAGCCGAAACGTGGACACTGACAAATGGTCTAGTCTACAGATTCAAGGTCGCCCAACGCGCTATAGAAAGAGCCATGCTTGGAATAACCTTAAGGGACTGATTTAGAAGCGAATTTATTCGACAACAAACCAAGGTGACTGAGGTGGCTCTGAGGATGGGCGGGCTGAAGTGGCGATGGGCTGGCCATATTTTTCGGAGAACCGACCGCCGATGGGAGAGACGGGTTCTGGAGTGGAGACCGCGAACAGAATTCGGCAGAGTTGGACGTCCCCCTGCCCGCTGGACCGACGATCTGAAGAGGATTGCTGGACATGGATGGATGGGAACGGCAATGGATAGAGGGCGGTGGCGTGCTTTGGGAGAGGCCTACGTTCAGCAGTGGATTTCAGACGGCTGATGAGATATGTAAAATATATAAATGGAACAATACATAGAGGAAGACCGAGAAAAACGTGGTACGATCAAATCAATCAAATACGACAATTTCTGACTACTATACCGAAGGTCCGGAAACTTTAAAAATAAATATATTCCTAAAAAATTTAAACCGATGTCTTAAAATAAAATATATTCCTAAAAAATTTGAACCGATGTCTTTAAAATTCTGACCGACTTAACTTAACGCGACAGTCGATCTTCGTGGCAGAGTGGCAGGCAACTGTCACACCGAAGGTCCTGGGTTCGATTCCTGGCGATGGCATTGTGATTGTCACATTGTCTATGACAATAAAATGGCGATAGATTAGCTACCTATCACATGCCATGAGAATTAATAAAATAACTAAGCACATTATATACAGTAATTTGATTCAAACGACCTGTCATATACAAAACATATATATATATATATTAAATTATAAAATGGCGGCCAAGTGAGGAGTCGGAGAAATCGACGTGCGTGCATGATACGATATATGCATGTTGAGGGATCGAGAGAAGTATGTCAGAAAAGAACAATGTGGTGGTACATTATTTCTGTCAACACTTTGGGAAGAAAACGTGATGGTTTGTTGGTTAGTTAGTTTGTTAGTTAGTTACGTTGAAAAACACCAATGATCACTAATGCAATAATTAAAGTAAAGATTTGCAGAAAATCTGGTATACTATAATATATACTAGTTATTTACAAAAGATATTTTTTCTGAAAACACGGGTATCTTATCGAATATCTTTGGAAACTCCATCTTCACGGTGATAAAAGTCTTCAACGATGGGGATACCGCGTGATCGGATATACCTAAGTTTCCACAAAGTGTAAATCCATCAACCGTGACAATTCACGCACAATATTATATTTCGCTTATACAAATTCAACTTCAATTATCACATCATTAGAAAAAAAATCGATACCCTGCTCATGATCTAATCGAATTTTCAGTCCCTCGCTCAATATTTTAGTCTCTGTTGAACGACCAGCATGAAATCAATGATGTGATATAAAATGAATACTCTCGATATTTGAATAATAAAATGCAAAACGTCGCGGATTCGGCACCAGCCGCCGATCAGCTTTTAAGTTTTCCGGCAATTACGAAAAATTAATTAGATTTCTTCAATCAAATTACTTTGTCACTTACAGAACAAAACGACCTGTCTGCTCCTGACACTCCAAAGATTGCTCAGAAAGTTTGCTAACCTCTATTCTATCTGGAATTAATTTCCTTACAAATATATCATTTTAGTATCAGGCTAGAAGTCAGTAACGGCTTATAAAAATAAATTTAATTTATTCAACAAATCTCACTGTTTTTTTTTAGTTTTATCTGCTTGTATGTGTTATGTGTTATATATTATAACATGATATTATATGCAGTACACTCCCAATTTTCCGGAGTCGATATTAAATGGGAAGCGGATTATCCGGTACTTTATAAAAACAAACATTTTCACGATAGTGCTTATAATGCATCTGTCACAATGACATTCGGCGTTTAGTTCACATTGGCGCCACCGCCAAGATACGTTTGTGGCTCTCAAGTCGTAATTTTATTTTACTGTGAAAAAGTATCTATGGTATAATGTCTATGTCTATAGTATATACCATATAATGGATAAACGCAAACGAGTCGTACTTTCAATTTAACAAAAACTTGAAATAATTAAAAAGTTTTAAAATGGTGCAAAAATTAAATATTTATTGAATCCATATAATGTTGGTGATTAAACAATCATAGTGACATCATTCATAAAACATAACATTTTTTGTTTTCAGATTAACCTGAAATCGATTATACGGGATTTTTTTTCACCATCCATCCCGGAAAATTCGTTTCATTCCCGGAAAATTTTTTTTCGTATGAAGCACTCATTTTGTGGTTAGACATTTATTAATAAATATCTAAAATAAACACTTTTTGATGTTAAACACGAAATTATAATTTATTAGTTTATTTCTAGTTTCGCTTGTACGTAAGCTTCATCATGGCAATATGAAAACTGATTTTACGTTTTTATATTTTTTTAATACTAATTTGTCGAGTTTAATTATAACTCCACAGTTAAAGTGTTCATTTTAATTTTAATATTTCTTTTGGCAATTAGAGAACAAGTCGCTAGACGCAAATGGCAGTAGATCGGTCACACTCTGAGACAGAACCCAGCCTGCATCGCTCAGGGCGCACTAGACTGGTCCCCTACGGGGGGAGAAAGCGGGGCAGACCTAGAGCCACCTGGAGAAGAGCCCTGCAGGACGAGGTTAAGGCAACAGACCTTACTTGGGATGATGTTAGACATCAGGCATGCGATAGAGTCGGGTGGAGAAGGTTCCTTGAGGCCTTAGGCACCACGGAGGTGTGACAGGACAAAAAGAAGTAGAAGAAGATTTTGTTTGATTTATAATTTAGTTGAATGCAAAATGATCCGATGATGAATGTGTTTAGGTCCATGGTAATTATTATAGATAAAGAAGAATCATGACCGTCTGCAAAATTAACGTGAATGGTGAAAATCTGGAGCAATTAGATGAGTTTGTGCCTAGATTTGGATAGTATGATTACAAAAAATGAGCGAACGGAGAGGGATATTGAAAAAAGGTTGGAGCAGGCAACAAAGTAAATAGTGCCTTTAAAGTTGTCATCGCAAACAAAAGGTTATCCAAAAAGCTAAAATGGCAGTGCCCAATAGTTTTCTTGTACCGACCATTAGGTATGGAAGCGAAGCATGAAACTGGAAAAAGAAGGATGAAAGTAGAATAAATGCAGTAGAAATGAGATCTCTTGACGAATGTGTTGAAAATCTGTGTATGATAGTGTTGATTGAAAATATGAGAAATGGGTGCGGTGTGAATGATAGTGTTATGAACAAAATAATGAAAAGTTCATTAAGATGGTTTGGACAATTGGAAAGAATGAATGAAGAAAGAATGGTAAAAAGTATATGTTAACGATGTGGATGGAGCTAAAAAAAGAGGAATACCGAGGAAAACGTGGCACGATCAAATAAATGAAATATCGAATGTCGGCCACGTGAGGTGTCGGAGAAATGAATGTTGAGGAAGCGAGAGAAATACGTCAGAAAATAAAAGTGTGGCAGTCCATTATTTCTGCCTACTCCTTCGGAGAGATGACTATTTAGTTAGTTTTAGTTAGTAAGATTATGGTTATTTAGTTAGTTTTATTCACTCTGAACCTTTTACCGTTTAATCAGTTCCTGATGATTGGTAGATATTTCCTTTTTATTCTTGTTTCAAAATGTTTTGATAAAAGTTAAACTTCTTTGTATTTTTCGATTTCTTTATATCGCCTTACTCGTTATTACAACATTTTAACATGTTCCTCTTGAGTAAATATACCTTTACATACCCATGAAGGGCTGGCCAATAACAATCTTTTTTTCGTTTTAGAATTTTTGTCTTTCATTTAAGTAATTTAGAAGTGTTATCTTGCTTCTAAAAGAGCCGAGACGGGGTTGGTTAAGGCCGAGCCCCTCTGCGGTCCTCGCAGCATTTTTCTTTAATAAAAGCACAAAGCAAGCAACATGCTTTATACAATTCCGAATTTAAATGCGCTCTCTCGCGCTTTATATTCTCTGTTTTCATTTCCTGAATCTTAAGTTACTGCTTTATAAGAATTGCACAATATCCGATGATATTTAAATTTTCACGATTGGCTTTAAACAAAATTTCGAAATAAATTGTCGGAGAAAAGTACCTTCTTAATTCCGAATTTGGCATTTTATC
Source organism: Lepidostoma basale (assembly GCA_022606425.2). Classification (NCBI taxonomy): domain Eukaryota; kingdom Metazoa; phylum Arthropoda; class Insecta; order Trichoptera; family Lepidostomatidae; genus Lepidostoma; species Lepidostoma basale. The sequence continues at coordinate 126,045 of JAHDVF020001001.1, read as the reverse complement.
CTGATAATATTCTTCTTCTTCTTCTGCTTTATTTAGGACTGTGTCCTGTTATTTCTCGGAGCCTCGTGACATGTGACAGGTAGCCAATCTATCGCCATTTTATTGTCACGTGAATACACCAGACAAAAGACATTGTGACAATCACACTGCCAACGAATACGAATGAATGAACTTCTAGAAGTTTTATTATATTTTATGGGAATGACATGTTTCGCCCTTCTAAGGCATTATCGAATGTGAATGGAATTTGAATCCTGCGATGAGGTTCGCAACCCATCACACCGCGTCTCCCGCGGAGCGAAAAGAGAAGGATGGAGTGCCGCATCAGTAAAAGTGTGACAGTCCATCCTTTCTGCCTACCCTTTCGGGGAGACGGCGTGATGGTTGGTTAGTTAGTTAGTATAAGCGTGCTATTTCCTTAAAAATAATTGTATCTTTAAAAAGACAAGTAATAGCCCCCTTCCACAATGAATATTTTTGTATATTGTTGTATAAAGTTGTATTGAAATTATTTTCAATAATGATTGTGGCCGAGCGAGGCGGCGCGGCGTTAAGGTTTCAGTGCGGAATTTTAATTTTGAGACGCGGAATGTTTCACGCCCGCTGCTTTTGAGTAATTAAAAATATTAATTGGAAAGCCCACAGCGGCCGCTGACAATGAACACTTGAAGCGAAATTTAATTCACTAAAAATAAAAAACGAAAGCTCCGGGGACGTCGCGTCGCGGGCAGAGCCGCTACTGCCACTGCTACTGCTGCCGCTACTGCAGGCGCAGGCGGCACTTTGTGCCAAACTAGCGGCGACACTAACACAATACTTACGGCGGTTGCGTTCTCCTGTTCTTGGAAAAACACCATTGCAAAGTGCTTTGTATAAGAAAATAATATCTAATTAAGTTTGTGTTTATGTTTATGTGGTCAATTGCCACGTACGAATAATTTCTATTCAATAATTAATACGAATGAAAAGTCAGTTTTCTAGAAGTTTCATTATCGTTTATGGGAATGACATGTTTCGCTCTTCTAAAGCATTACCAAAGGTGGCGAAATTTTAACTCGTTGCTGTTTATATACCTACACCAGATAAGGAAGAAGCATAACAAAAACCCTTATTTAACTTTAATCAACGAATTAACTAACAAATATAATATTTATCCTCACTCCCTAATGTAGTTCCGATATATAATAAAATATAATTAGAATCAAAGAACTCTTGATTCTGCACTGTATTTATTTTACATTTCAGATGAAGAAGAGAATATTAGTCACCTTGAAATATAATATTTAAAATCATTTTAAGCAATTTGTAAAAAGATGTTTTTCTTTATTTCGTTCTACCTCAAATAACTTTTTTTATTCCTTAACTATATAATCATTGTCATTAAATTTCTAATGAGTTCCAAGAAACGCTTTCCAGAATTTCCGGGCCTACCCAAATAATTATTTGGTAAAAATGTATAATACAAAGCCACATCAATTTTCGTTAATCACCATATTCTGCTCTATTTACTAGTGTACATAAACAGCAACGAGCAGAAATTTCGCCACATTTGATAATGCCTCAGGGGGCGAAACATGTTATTCCCATAAAATATAATAAAACTTATAGATACCTACTATACGTTTTTATTCGTATTATTTATTTCCACCCAAGGTTAAAAATAAAATCAGGGATATTTAAAGCATATTTTTACGGGTTTATTGGCATTTCATGAAAATTAAATTAATGTGATTAATTACGTGAGATACATGCTTTTAAAAAAATGTATTCGTATTTTCTTTTAGAATTTTCTTATTACAAAGGGCTCATCCCTTTATTGTGATTTCCGTGACAATGTATGATATTATTTATATTTAGCAATTTATATTGATTCTCTTCCCCGAATCCTCGGAGCGTGTCAGGCCGCAGGTCAACGGGCTGTGAGCTCATGTCCGTTCATACAAATGTGCACATTACAATATCTCCCTGCGTACGCACTATCCTGAGATCCTTTACAGGGTGCATCTAACAAGACAATAAGCCAAGTATTATGCATAATTCTAATAAAAAATTAGTATGGTATTTTACTATCAAATTTCTATTATTATGAAAATGTTGAAACAGTATTGTTATGGCGGGAAGAAAATCCTGAACAGAACGCTCAGCCGCCCTTCGTCAGCGGGACCAACAGAGATACAATCTAACCTGTGATATTTGTGGAAGAACCTGTGCCTCTAGAATGCAAATGTTCTCACAAAAGCGAAGTCCAGCATCTATGCTGTATTGTTTCTTGAAATATTATGTATAACTCCACGTTAAATATTAAATATCTTAGCGATAACTTTTTTTTAATACGAATGAAAATGACTGTTTTTAGAAGTTCTATTATACTCGTATTTTAATTATTTATTTATTATAGTATTATTAATTAAAACAGATTAAATGCCTCAGTTAATGTGCTCAGTTATATTTTATGGGAATGACATGTTTCGCCTTTCTAATGTCGATATATCGATGATATCAATGTCGCCTTCAAAAGCGAAACGCGCCATTCCCGTCAAATATAATAAAACTTCTATAAAACATGTGATTTCATTCGAATTAATTATTTAAGAAATTTTACTACATTTTAATGGAGTCACATGTTTTGCCCTGCTGGAGTATTGTTATGAATTAAACGAGTATATGATTGAATACCAGAGATAAAAAATTAAAACATGGTAATTATGGTACGACTTATTTACACGTACTTAACCTTGATACAACGCGATGCATCATTCTTTATTCAGAAAATTGTAAAAGCTTTGTTGTAATTCTTATAGCATGTATGGATACGATTTATTTCCTAAAAGGCGTGTTGAAGTTTGTATGTCATCCCCCTGTATAACAGTTGTTAGAGAGGAAGCACGAGTGACGAGGGGTATTAGAGGGGGACAAGTGGAAGGAGTAAAGGCTGGTCATAGAGAGGGTAAGTATGATTGAATGCCAAATATATAATAATACCGGGAAATATTTGGCTGTTCGTCTTTTTCCCGTTTAGTCAGCTTGTTATTTTGAAAATTCTTTCAAAGTGCTATAGCGGACACGTAACTTCGAAACCCCTTTAATAGGCACGCATTCTTAGATAATTTCAAACTTTTTAAATCTCGGTGTTTGAGATATTCAACGAACTTTTGCTGACAGAGAAACTTACGGGCAGAGATTGTAAATTATAAACTTAACATTATAAGCATCATCACGCCCCGTCATGACGTATGGAATAGAGGTCAGAGCCAATACCAATAGAACTACGAACCTTCTTAGAGTAGCACAAATGCGAAACCCTACGCTCCATCGCAGGCAAAACCCTAAGAGATCGGATCAGAAATGAAACGATAAGGTCTGTCTATGGTGTTGAGGACATAGTAAGATGGGGAAGAAACAAAAGGCGCTTTTGGAGAGACCACGTGGACCGCATGAAGAATACAAGAATTGCAAAAATTGTTAAAGATGAAAACCCAAGCAGCAAGAGATTACCAGGTAGGCCACCAAAGAGATGGAGAGATGGCTGGACATGGACAGCCCGCCGTCACAAACAGGTCATACGACCTAAGAGGAAGAAGAAGAAGATCATAATAAGCTTAATTAAACCAGCTTTATACCTTACTTATTTTTATTTTACTAACGTTCTGGCTCTTTTAAAGGAAAACTGTTCGATTCTACTGGATAGTTATTTTTATTAAAGGCATTTGAAAGTTTTCTTTTAAAAATGTTAAATAAAACCATAAATATCAACCCATTTTTATGTTCGATGCCACAAGCGCGTTAACGCGCTCTCCGATTCCGTGCTCGCCAGGCCGGCCATGCAAAATGAGCGCGTATACGCGCTCAACTTTGAGCTTGTCGCAAGCCAATATCAAATCCAATTGGAACAATTCATAAATTAGAACACATACGGACATATATTAGGATGGTCAAGCAATACTAAAATATTACAATTTACCGATATTATCAAAGTAACAGTCATCTTCCTAAGAGCTTTCACTGACAGACAATAGGTGTCTCTGATACAGGGTTACCGGCTACAGTTGTTTGCGTCGTAATTGCGATAATTTACCTATATTGACTTGTAGTCTGCAGTTTTGTGCAATAATTGTTTTTTGGTGCGTTATTTTTGTTAATTTTTAATAAATCAATAAACATATTTTGTAAACACAGTTATATTCCACTACATTTATAAGTAAACGTGTTTTCTGTGTCAAGTTGTGACAACCCTGACATTTTGTGAATATTTAAACTGCGTTTTTCTGAGTGAACGGCAGCTCAAACGCCACACTGTGTATATATTTATTAAGTTTTCATAATATTATTTATATCAGTAAACAAAAAAAAATTGTTTTTATTTTTGTTGAAAAAATCTCAAATCGGTTTAGAAAATTTTATTACATTATAAATAAATCAATGAGATGTTTTTTTACAAAGCAATTCGTCATTTCATTTGTTATATTTAAAAATGACAGGAATTTTAGTAATATCTGGTTTATTAAAGATTTAATTAAATGTAAGTTAAGCATGAAACTGGCAAAAGAAAGTAGAATAAATGCAGTAGAGATCTCTTAGACGAATATGTTGTTAATATGAAGGTATATGATAGATTTTCAAAAGCAAATGCAGTGCGAATGGAATTGTTGTAAACAAAATAATGAAAGTGTCATTAAGGTGGTTCGGGCATATATGTAAAGAATGAATAAATGAATAAAAAAATGGTAATGAAAGTGTATATTAAATGATGTTAACGAAACTAGAAAAAAAAGAAAAACTGAGAAAACGTGGCACGATCAAATCAATCAATTATTAAATGGCCCGCACGGGTCAGAAAATAACAATGTGACAGCCCATTATTTCTGCCTACCCCTTCGGAGAGAAGAAGTGTAGTTAGTTAAATTAGATTATCTAATACATCTTGAAATGTGATAGAGAATGTTTCCATTTCAGGAGATGCCGAAAGTTTGACACCCAAATTGTATTTAAAAAAAAAAATCGGAAAAAATTCCAGGTTCACTTTTGTCGTTAAGTATGATAATTATACGAACCTCCTCGGAGAATGTGCGTGAAGCCCCGATCAGGCCCGCTGGCAGGGTTCCGCCGGTCAAGCCAATCAACGCAAAAGGATCGATTTCCGATATTTCGGCTGCTCGTGTGGCGCTCTGAATAAATCAAATCAATTCTAATTAATATTTCTGCTCGTATCGGAACAGAATGGACAAACAACGGGCGTGGAGACATAGTTTGTTTTTTCGTTATACATATCCACCTTTCCTAATCTTATATTAAACTATACTATTGTATATTATACTAGGGGACCCGACATACGTTGTCCTGCCCGAACGCTGGACCTGGCCGTACACACAATATCGAAACACAGCGAACAGAATTTTAAATCAACGCCACGCTACACCGCAAATGATTTGCGCATGCTTAAATCAAATGCGACATCAGCGCCATCTATGCTAAACAAACATAACTATGAATTATTCTCCGAAGGTAAATTATTCATGAACTTCCCAGGTTTTAACGGTCACCTACCGAGTCTAATTGTGAATTTAAACCATCCAGGGATCCACTCAAACACATACAAAAACTTTAATCAAAATCGGTCCAGCCGTTTAGGAGGAGTTCAAATCAAATCAAATCAAATATGTTTATTTACTCAAAAGACATTACAAAAGACATAACAGCAAAATGTTTAAGGCATCTATTGAGTACAGGTAGAATATTATAAATATTCAACATAATACCAGCATTAGAGATGGGTCGACATTACGAAGACAAGACGCTTTTTTAATTTTTTTGCAGTTTTTGAGCTTGCGCAACACAATGTCATTTTGAACTCAGATTCCAGAACCTTGGACTTGATTTTGAGCAACATCAAATTGCAAGTTTCAATATCAGTGTCCCCATAAGTTACTGAATCCCGCGCTAGAGTTTGAGTACCTACTCTGGTTAAGATAATCCTGGTTCAAGAGTTCAACTATTATACATAAGCCCATACAGAATAATTATATCACATATATAAAGATTATACAGACTACTCACCGTAGCACCGCATACCCTTAGGTATAGGATTCTATATCATTTGACGACATTATTCAAACTTTTCAGCATCTGATGAACACTGCTGAAAATGATATCAAACTGTAGACAAGTTCTGAGATTATTAACCGCCGTAATAGACAATATATTATGTTCCTGGTAAGTACCTGTAAGGGCGTCAGCTGTGATTATGTTAGCTCCCAGCTTACAAAATCAACTAACCTTTAGCTATGGCAGTAGTCGCCAATTTTATGTGGACCCTCAGCCGTCTTTTCATCTTTTGAGGGGTTTTCCAGGTATTCTTCTTCTCTCTAGTTTCTCATGTAAGCCAAGGAGTGGTAGTCATTCGTGAAAATAACTGCGAATAAAAATTATCATTATTCTTCAGTGAAAGTAACTTGAAACACTTTTGCATTCGGGTTCGTAAACATGTTTTTACTTATTTGTATTTTTCTTTTTTATATACTTTGTATATACAGCACTAACTTTTTAAAACATTAAAATTAAATATCAGACATGTTTTGGACAACCCGGTCCATCCTCAGCGATATTATATAGAGGAGGAGGAGAAAGGAAAGACCACTGGGAGACGGTGACGGCTCCATTACAAGCGCCTTTCCCTGCCCCAGATGCCCCAGAATATGTGGGTCCAGGATCGGGCTCTTCAGTCACATGCAGACCCACAACCGTGAAGGACAGTCATCCTCGGACACGAGGGACAGCCGATGATGATGATGATATAAAGATATTTAAAATATTATAAAATTGTTTAAAAATATGATCAGTTTTGACGGATGTTATTAATTATTATAACATCTGTCAAAACTGATCATATTTGTAAACAATTTTATAATATTTTAAATATCTTTATGATATTACTGAGGAAGGACTAAGTTGTCCGAAGCATGTCTGATATTTAAATTAATGTTTTTAAAAGTTAGTGTTGTACATACAAAGTATATAAAAAAAGAAAAATACGAATAAAACATCTACAACACAAAGTATGGCGAACATAGAAGATATTTTTACTTGTTTTATAAATCTTATTTAATCAATTAGCAGATTCTCGTAATAACTTTCGTGTGAATATATTGATTAGGGAAATAGTACTTATTGTTATCATAGTTTACTCCAATAAAAGTTTCAAGCTGTTGTGGACCTACTCGTGTTGTGTAACCAATAATTAACTGGTTAACAATCTAACCAACATATTACGTATATTGAGGCTTGTCATCTCACATGGCCGATATTTACAAATTTAAATCAAATACTCAGTATTCTTAAGAATTTAAAAAGTAATCTAAAAACAAGAGAAATATGTAAGAATTTGCTTTTTATTTACAATATATTGAATTCGTCATCATCACATATTATAAAATGTTCTTAATCTCATTGCGTATTCTGACGTTTTTACATAATACATTTTATTATAGGTATTATAAAATTACGTCTCTAAATATAATATTTAACGCTTCCATTTCATTACCTTAACATTTTTCCAATTCCTCACCACACATGAGCTGAACAAACAAACCTACTTATAGTTAATAAACTGAAACAATAGTATATACACTTCTCGTGTTACACGACCGAAGCTCAAAACTTTCTGTACATTTACTGTTCGAGCAATTTGCGGAGAAATTTTGCAGCGGAATGTGTAGCAAAATAACAAGCTTCGTAATTATTTGAAACACAACCTATTCATAAATTAGTGAGCTACCTATGCCGGTGAACATACCTCAACTACCAATAAACTTCCAGACATTGCGAGTATATTACTATATTGTGGAAGTCATACTCTGCGCTGAAACATTTGGTGGGTTTTGAGAGCGAAACCCTAATTACTCGTTCCACTCTGGAGGACGGGAAGTTGGAAAACTATTTCTTTTAAAGACTCGAGCTCCCTCATGTCGAAGAAGACTGGTTGGAGAGCCCTTCGCTCGTATCCTTAGACGCTGATGTAATCTGACATTTTAATAACGAGTCGCGTCGTCAGGCAGGACGACCGCATTCAGGCAGACATCCCATTTTCAGTGAAGAACTCTCTGCCCAAAAACACAGAGAGAATTAATGAGGCTCAAAATCCTCAAAAAGGAACACAGAACTCAGCCGCAGATGAAATCTTCAAGTTGTTTTTTCTACAAATGCACGTCTCGCGTCAATGAGAATACATTATGAAAAAAATGTACCTAAAAATTGGATTTCCTTATCGTTTACTGCCATCTAGCGGTGAATTTACGAGCTAAAATTTTTAGAAGTAAATTTTTATTACTGCCATCTACCGCAGGTTCTTGAAAACAATGTTTATTTGAGTTTCACTAGAAGGATTCAAACACTTGAATCGTTTGAGAGAGGGCTCGCCGAGGCATCCCTCAACAAATACTCCGAATTTTCTCTTTGCACTTTCTCTTCAAAATGAGATGTCACCATCTAGTGTGGCGGAGATTTAAGATAACTTTGAAAAGTTTTCCAAGAAAACAGAGTCAAAATTATGTCCCATTCCTTAGATATTTTTATTTTCTTATAACGATTTAAGAATTCACATTGTTTATATCGATAATGAGATCATTTTTAATTGAAGCAATTTAAATAAAATGATTTTGTGAACACGATTTTTAGGAACCTTTTCTAATAGGCCTTTTATGATTCTTCGCTTTTTCTATAACCTGATATGAGCTCAAAGAACAATTTCGTCTCCGCCGAATTCAGATTACTTGAGCAATGCTATAATGTTTAAAAGCCGGAGTGTTTATTATAAACCCAAAACTAATGTAATTTTCAGTTTGGTTAAACGATATCTTGATAAATTGGTAATATCTCTTATGTGTAAGTATAAAATAATGCAATGTACAATTTGAAAACATTATTTTATGTAAATGCAGTCGCCTAAATTTAAGAAATGGTCATATCCCAAGCAGCAATGGAAACATTGTAGTGTATTTATTTTTAAAAGCAGTGCCGCCAAGCATTAATATTTATCGGTGACCATAAAACTATCGTTGTCATTGTAGTGTCGCTAGGTGCAACACAGTGTCAGGGTAAAGTGCAAAAACATGCCCTTTATGTGATTGCGACTCTAGTAAATTTTAATTATTAGGTCTGTTCTGGCCATAATACTTATTATTACTATAACAAACTACTCCAGTATTTTCTGTTTATTAGTTTGGCACACAACTTAACTGCATATTTTGATAGTGTAGCTCACCTGAGGGAAGCATTATCTTTATTAAAATTGTAAATTCAATTTATTTTTTTGTCGTGAATCTCGTGTTTCTTTTTCTCGCTATCTTTATTTTTTTAATAAATTATTATTAATTTCTATATAAAATGTCTTTTCAATTGTATTTTTTTTTCTTCCAAATTACAATTTTATAATATCATTTTATTATTATGTACGAGTATTATAATTTATTAATATTATTTTTTAGTTTTATACTGTTAAAAAATAATTATTATTACTTATAGCAATTAGCCCTGGTTATATTTTTTATTTAAATGTATTATTCCTATGTATTGTATCGGTTTTTAAATGCGTTTTTATTAGTCTTGCTTTGTTTAGTTATTATTATATATTTACTACTGAAGATGGAGGTATCCTCCGAAACATGTCGTGTTTTTTTTTAATTTTTGTTGATTAAGCAACGTTTTTTTAAATTTCCAAAGTATATTTTATTATATATTATTTATTATTGAGTATCTCCACCTTGTATCTTTAGTGTATTGGAAAATCCAATTTTGTTGTGCTTTTGATATATTTAAATAAATAAATTTAGTATGTCTCTTTATACAGCAATCTAAACTATTCTGGAATTAAAATTTTTAATGTTTAGGTATAAAATCTCCTCCTTTCAATTCTAGTAACTGCATATTATTACATATTTCTTCTTGCTGTAAACCAGTGATTCCCAAAGTGGTCTATATGGACCCCCAGGGGTCTACGACAATTGTAAAAAAAATTGGGGGTCCATGAGATGTAAATGGGGGTCCACGAGATGGTTCAACTAAATTGATAAGCAGGGGGTCTACACAAAATGAACAAATCGGCTAGCGGTCAACGAGACAAAAAAATTCTGAACCTCTGCTATAGACCTATGTGGTCTGTTCTCCAGAGGGTTGTTCCTCCTGTGAGGTGGACTCCTAGCTGGTCTTCAATCTTTAAGGATGTCTTCCACGAGATCGAGTCTCGTAAGGTTGATTATGTAGTGCTATATAGGGGAATCTGGTGGTGTCCATTCTTTGGACATGACCATAGTGCCTCCTTCTCTGTCTACTCCACCTTATAATATCCTCGGCCTAGCATTTATCTCTTTCTCTGGTGTTCCTCGCGTGAAGTCTTAGTGTCTTGCCTGCTATCATCCTCAATGTCTTTATCTCAGAAGACCTCAGAAGTTGTTGGTTGACTGTGTCTGCCCTTGCTTCAACGTCATATGTTATAATCGGTGTTATGAATGCTTTATAAATTCTATTTTATTTTTAATTTATTGAAATACTTGTAGAGCATTATTTCGTACTATCCCCCCATAAAACACATGAGGTTTTCCTCTGGTCTGATAACCCACATAGATTGTCATCGCTGCACGTCCTTCCTCGTGTACCTACTCTAGCAAGCCTGCACATTATATACTTACGCGTATACCAAATAATTGTCTACCGCGAAATGTTTTATTTACGGATTACTTATCACTGTGATTAAAGTTGTAAATTGATTCCATTGCTTTTTTGATATTATTTGTTTGTTTCTTGAGCCATGATGTATAACTCCACATTAAGTATTCAATATTGATGAAAACGACCGTTTTCTAAAAGTGTCATTGGCCTAGCAATTCTAGAAAATTGACATTTACCTCAATTTTAATTGCTCTGTTATTACATCATCTTCTTCTTCCTCAGCATATTCCCATCCACTCCTGGACAGAGGCCTCATCCATTCGCTTGCATGTCATTCTGTCCTGTGCAGACTGCATCCAGGTTATTCCGACGTGTCTGTTCAGATCATTCTTCCACCGTAGTTGCGGTCGCCCTGCACTTCTCTTCGCCGTTCACGGTCTCCAAGTCAGCAGTCTTCTTGTCCACTTTTCATCTGAGCTTTTGGCTACGTGACCTGCCCATTGCCATTTTAGAGTCGCCACCCGGTGATGATGTCAGTGACCTTTGTTTTTTCTCTCACCGTATCGTTTCTGACTCCATCTCTTATTAGGCTTATTCCTAACATGGCTCTTTCCATGGCTCTTTGGATCACTCGTAGTTTCTCGGCACTTTGTTTGGACAATGTAACAGTTTCAAGACCATAAGTACCAACTGGCAGAACTCAGGCTTCATAGACTTTTCGTTTCAGGTTGATCGGTATTTTCCGTTATGTATAAAATTTCTTCATTCATTTTTTTTGTAATTTTTTTCGATGTTTTTTATAGTTATTCTGCTCTTTGGGACGGAGACAAATCCAACAAATCAAGGATCATAAAAATCGGTAGAGCCGTTTTAGAGTTTTAAATGGTGTAACTAACACGACTTTGTTTTATATAAATGTAGATATATATGAGAACAATACGTTTTTTTTAAATATATGTATCGTAAATAACATTTTCCCGTTTTCCTTTGTTATTTAATGTATGTTTGTGTAGGACAGACGAGATCATTATCAGATCTCTGACAGATAAGTTTATTTTTCCGACTAACCTAGACCTAATAAGGCCGGTGGCATGGGGGTTGTGCCCTTCAGTCTGCCATGGCCTTCCCTTATAAGGACATACAAAGGACCTTCTGATAATGAACTTGCCCTAAATTTCTCTCCCCGTCCATTAATTCCTTGAGAACATATGTATTCACTATTTGTCCGAGTCAAGTGCGTAATAATTATTATAACACTAGTTTTCCACGTCTACTTCAGAAATTACTGCGTATAAAAATATTCCAGTGAGATTTATGTCACTGCAAAACTATATTTTTGTTATGATACAAATACGTTCATATTCTGTTACGAGCTTTGAGAATATGAACTCGAAAATGAAGGGATTGTTTGCGAGATTAAAACAAAACAACAAGAGACCGCGTGACTGGGATATTAATCAATTGAATGGAACTGATAACAAGACAATTCATTTGATTTCCGGGACTTAATAATAAAAAAGGTTAAAAAGTTGTGCTTTCGATAAATTATTTTATTCACAAATATTCGTTTGTTGTACATTTCAATAAAATAAACTCCAAAACACAAATATAATAAAAATTTAGTCAACAGCAATATTCAATATTATATGTAATACATCTAGAGTTTAGTCACCAATTCAAATACACTTAAAAATAATTTGAAATATTTATCAGATATAAAATTATTAAATAATTAATACATAGCTACAGATAGTGACACAATGAATACGCACAATAATTAAAATAATTTCAATCGTGATACAGTAATATGCATGTTATGAATACACGTAGGTCAACTTAAATTAGCAGTACTTTTGTCGTGATAAGACTATGTGGTAGCGGGCTCCAGCGAGGCAGTACAGGGTAGCTGCCGACAGTCGTGGGAAAGCAATATAGCCGTGGTTTGCCTTTGGTATGAAATTTGGCATTTGAATCGTTGAACAATAGTCTCGTTGTCAAACAATAAAACAGTAGAAATCACACATTTTAAACTTAAAGGTAACAGTTCTTCTTTTATCAACATTGGTCGAATAAACCTAACAATCTTTCGAAGCTTAATTTGTTTAATTTTAAGTGTCATATAAATATAAAGAAAATACATCAATTATCATATAATTCGCAACCATTATAACAATATTCATCACATTACACAAATGTATTTTGTGTTTTAAATTTGTCAATATAATTAGTTGTAGATCAGTTTCCACGGAGGTATGCGGTACTACTCGTAACATGTTGAAACTACTTGGGGGCGGAGCGGGGCGCGAGCTGCGGCGACCGCGGCCACTCGACTGCGCCGCTCCGCCGTGCGGGGGACACGAGTGCTCGACATTCATACAACACCTATTGAAACAGTTAATAAATGGTATGCGGCCCGCAAGCTCTAATCCCGGATACATCTACAGAACTTGAACGCTGAAACTGGCAGTTAGATACAACTTTACATCGAACGAGCAGAGCCTACAGAGATACCGCGCGGTACGGGGAAACAGTTTATTCTTCAGTCGCTGCAGGAGGCTTCAGTCGCCGGGCGAGGCCATCTACTCGTTCACGCAGTAGCCCTGGCCCTGCAGAAAGAGGCGGAAGGCCTCGGCAACCTTACCCGGCTGCTCCTCCAGCACCATACCGCAGCCGGAGAGCTTGAACCACGTGGAGTTGGCGGGGTCCAGCCTCCCGTTGAGCGTCACGGTGTCCTCCACCTGCGGGCTCAGCGCCCCCGTGACGTTCAGCACGGGCACCCTGAGCGTGCTGGGCCGCCCGCCCGCCTCCAGCGTGTCCCGCGTGATGTTCAGGTCACTCCGGCGGACGTACGCGTCGATGAAGAGCGACAGATTGGTGGGGTTGATCCGCTCCGAGAAGTACGTCTTGTAGACCTGCGCCAGGTCGTGGTTGCGCTCTTCCGTGCCACTCCCGAAGTGATACCACATGAGGTAGTCCAGCACGCCCTGCGTCATGCCCTTGGAGCGCAGGTAGCGCGCGTTCAACTTCTGGTAGCCCCACTCGATCCAGCCCGCCTGCGTGGACACGCAGTTCACGATGCACAGCGCGTCCACCTTCTCCGGGTGCAGCAGCGAGTAGCGAGACAAGATGTTGGCGCCGGAGCCGACTCCGAAGCCGATGAAAGTCTTTATTCCGAAATGAGCGATTACGAAATTCAACTGCTCGGCTAGCTCCTCCATGGTCGGGTACACGTAGTCCTCCGGCAGGGTGGCCGCGCCTTCCTCCTGCCCGGGGGCGTTCACGTGGTACACGCAGAAGTGGTCCAGGAGGCAGCGCATGTGGTTGTAGTTGAAGAAGGCCTGGAAGCCGGAGACGTAGTTGAGGCCCAGGTCGTGGTAGGTGACGATGGCGTGCTTGTTGCGCGCGCCCTGCACGCCCACCAGCAGCTGGCCGCGCTCGGTGCTCACGTACTCCTCCGCCACGTTGCCCCCGTCCGCCCGGTCCCCGCCCGCCGCGGACCCCCCGATGCTCCTGGTCTCGGGGGACTGCAGGAGCACAGTCTTCAGTTCCACGTCATCCATGGACATGTTTCTTCTGAAATGAAAACAAGAGTCAATAACCTCCCTTTCGACAGTATTACGTAAATAACCTTTAGAGCTCCTGTGTTTCAAATGCACAGATTTCTGATAAATCGTGAATATGACGCACGTTCCGCGATTAATCAACACAGTAGGCAATGATTGCACGCCAATAACACACCTGTACTAATTATTACCCGGGCCGGGAAAACACGAATGTACTCACGTGTTTACAGGATGAAAGCTCGCGAAATATTAACGGCGAGTGGGAAGAAGTAACGTAATAACGTTAACAGACTCTTGATAGATCCACTCGGTTACATGACAATCGAAAAATGCTTTAAAATATACTGTTTCTCCGCAAAACTGTTCAAAAACGTCAACGCCTAACCAATCGATACGACCATATTAGAATTCGGCTCAGAACGTCAATACGAACGCAACCTTCGCAATATTCTATGAGATTTTCCCAATCGTTAGGGGAGCTTCGCGCAGTCGTCACGCGGCGCTGCCTTCGTCCATCCCTTGTCCTCAGTCGCGCTTGCGCTCCCGTACCCCTCGCACTGCTCCGCGCCCCGGCCTGCCAGGCACGGCACAAGACAAGAGGCCCGAGTCGCACGGCCCACGGTGACTGTTGACTAGTGCCACAGCCCGGGACAGCGGCTGGTGATGAGCGGAGGAAGTGACGTTCCAGTCCAGTAGAATCGTCATTGGAGTATATTCGCGTAAGTCCCATTGATTAATCTCCCTACTCGCTCCGCGTACCACGTAACCCCTCCACCTCCGGGAGCCCTGATTGATCCATTCACGCCACAGCTGCACAGCCGAGGACGAGAGGCGAGGATCCCGCGGGCGCCTCT
This sequence comes from Lepidostoma basale, assembly GCA_022606425.2. Lineage (NCBI taxonomy): Eukaryota > Metazoa > Arthropoda > Insecta > Trichoptera > Lepidostomatidae > Lepidostoma > Lepidostoma basale. The sequence goes on along the minus strand of JAHDVF020001001.1, from coordinate 110,969 downwards.
GCGAACCGTATTGGATTTATATCGTGCCTTCCGATCGTAAAGAGGTTGGTACTCCCGCGTTATATCGATTAAGAATACTGCGACCTAACCTTTTCTTCCCGTCCAATAATCTGCTACTAGAGCAAAATATCACAATTTAAGTTATTAATTTACATATTTCAAGTCGCGTTCATTTATTTTAGTGTGGATACAGCACCAACTTAAATATTCGCATCACTACATTCATCCACAGACACACTAAACGTGAAGAAAATACTTATCTCGCGAGAAACTTCAGTGTTATGTCAATACATTTGTATCATAATATGCCGTACCGTAACATCTAAAAGTTATTATTAACCAGCATACACGATTTTAAGCGAATTGTTTGTATTGTCCGTTTAGATATAAGAAAACGTACATATGTTATTTATATCATATTTCACGACTTACCTATTCATTACATAGACGTATAGATCACTTATTACGAAGAATTTAATGAATCCAATTCGGTAATACGGACCAAAATCCTGGAGTACGAGTATAATGTTGGTTATGAATTTGTGATATTTTTCATTCAATAAGGGGCGGGAAAGATGCGCGAGTTATTAAAGAAATATGTTGACCGTCAATATGGAAGGCACGATTCTTACCGTAGCAGTATAAAAGATAAAATGGAATGTTGAAACTGTTAAACAAAAACATAAAAAAAGAAACCGAACAGCCCGACAGCGATTTTGACGTTACTAAAATAAATTGGATCCCTCGACATTTTATGAACTTGAAAGGACATTCAGCGTTTTATCCCCAAGCCCCGTTGGCGGTCTATAGTAGTGGTGTGGAGAAACCAGGTCAAACGGGCCATAGAGACGATCCGTCGCCAAGTGTGGAAAGGAACTGATTCTGCATCCAAATTTCATTGGATCGATTGTAGTTCTGCTACATTTTTACGTCGTTCTTATATTTCCAACTCGTGAAAAAATAATCACTTCTAATCGGGTTATTTTGTTATCGAGGATTGACTAACACTTGCGTTTATCCTGCGTTAGTTAAAATAGCTCTGGAATAAGCATTTTCACGACTCGCAGAATACTGTCAATCTGTCTAAGATATATACGAATATCTTTTTATATTATATTATTTTGTAGATTTTTTTGTATCGCACTTTTTAATTACGCACATATTTAAAATACAAGCAACTACTAAAATTATGTAAATTAAATAAGATGAGCTGTTAAAAAAGGCGGAAACCTTCATTGACGCAGGCAATAGGAAACATACTCGATGTTTCTTGTGACGAAAATTAGAGAAGTGGGATGGTTTGTGGAGAACGGCATTGGAAAAGTGAAAAATGAGTAGAGTGAGTAAACAACTGGTATTCCTATCTTGAGAAAATTCACACCTAGATGATGTAAACAAGAAGTCATGGGCTTAAAAAATCCTGATTTATTATAACGAAACATGTCACTCCCATAAAATGTTAATAAAACACCTAGAAAACAAACGTTTTCATTAATATTAATATCTTAATTATACGTATTCTGACCACAGGCTTGTCGTTTCATGTGATAAAAGACATCGAATAGACATAATCGTAAAGCCTTTGATTCGAATCGAAAACCGATGCTCTACTGTGTAAATCGACCGAGAAAAACCAAAACTAAAACCACAAAGACTGGAACGAAGTTGTTGTTTAAATGAATAAAAGATTATCGGTTATAAAGGATATAATAATATGCTTTATTTAATCATTGCTCTGAGAAAGGAATCAGCTTCCGACTTTATTTATGTAAAGATTCCTTCGCGATTACATTATGTTCTTGACTTTTCTTCTCGAAGGAAAGTTTGGTAATGAGATGTCAGGATGAATTCAATAACATAACTTTGTCTTGAAATCCAAAGTCGCTATAAACGTATTATAGAGGCAAGCCGGGTTCGCTGTCCTGCACTCGAAGGTTTCAATCAAAAGTCACAAAAGCTTACAAGTACCTACACTAAAAATATTCTCAACTTTCTTTTCCTCTCGAGTTATTGGCGCTTTTTGACGCAGCTTTTAAATCACCAGTACGAGATGGTGTTCTCACCCCCTCTTCTCATGCTTTAACTTCTAATACGATACTTCAAACATTTTTTACCTTTCATCCTCTTTAATCTTGGTATGAGCATTGCAAAGTAATACTCATGGCTCATCTATATCACAGAACAGCTAGCACTGGGATTCTGTTTAGCTAAAGATTTTTATTTTCCACTTAACGAGAGTCTAGAGAACTTCTAGAAAAGCCGATATTAGGACACGTTTCTTATGAATATTAATATTTCAATTTCTTTTACTGAGGATTTTCCTCACTCCTGGAAATATCTTAAATCCATTATATTTCCTTTATTTGCCCGCTGGGATATTTGGTCGCAAATCCTCGAAAACGTAAAAACTATTTATTGGTTTAAATTTCTATTACCAACTAGGGTTCCCAGAGCGTTTATCTGGCATTCCGTACTCTATCCGGTCCATTCCCGGTCCCGGGCGGACCCTGTTGAAGGGTCCCATAAAATACATTAGAGGACTAGAAACCGAACGTGCTCTCTAAAATCAGATATGAAAATCTGGAATACGGAATATAATCCCAACTGCGTACAGAATTGGAGGAATTTGATTAGTTCTTGCGGAAGATATTACATAAAAGCAATATTTTCGCTTGTGTAATAAAATTTTCGGGTAAATACGGACATTACGAGTATAATATACCGACACACCCACCTAGCATATACGCGGGTACATTATGTATAAGGACCAACTTCACATTCAGAATTGTTATGTATGTCATATTTTTGTGTTAAGTAAATAATAAACAATTCGTTGTGGAAATTGGGGATACTGAAGGCAAAAAAACAACGTGGAGAGGATTTGTTTTAGTAATTTTAATAAATAATATATTAAGAAAAGCATGATAGAAAGAAATATATCCACAGAAGCAAAGATGGCAGTACGCAATGGAGTTCTAGTGACAACCCTCATCTATGGAAGTGAAGCTTGGAGCTGGCAAAATAAGGATGAAAGCAGGATAAACGCCGTAGAAATGAGATCACTAAGAAGAATGTGCGGGAAAACGTTGTATGATAGAATACCGAACGATGAAATAAGAAAGAAATGTAAGGCAGATGACTGCATCATGGATAAAATTAAAAAAAGGATTTCTGGAATGGTTTGGACATATGGAACGAATGGATGAGAGTAGAATGGTTAAAAAGTTGATAACAAGCAGCGTGATTGGAAAAGAAGCCGAGGACGACCGAGGAAAACGTGGCATGACCAAATTAATCAATTACTAAAAGGCGGTCACATTCGAAGTCGGAATAATCGACGTGCGTGCATGGTACGATGTATGAATGTAGAGGAAGCCCGAGAGGTATGCCAGGACAGAGCTTTGTGGCGATCCATCCTCTCTGCCTACCCCTCCGGGGAAATGGCGTGATGGTTAGTTAGTTAATTATAAATTTATGTTTCCAACAACCCTTCGTTTCGATTTCGTTCTTTATTTCTTCCTGTCTTCTAAACCATCGTAATCTCACACTTTAGAATTTATTCGGAAAAAATAAAGAAAGTGTTAAATAACATTATATGAAATAAAGGAGCCTCTGTATATGCCATTTATAATATTCTTCCCCGAAGTGTAAGCAAAGAGCGAATGAACTAATCAAAGAAAACTTTTTCATGCTTTCGATGTGCGCATTTAACAAAGTTTGATAGTTGAAGTTCTTCAGAAACCCTAATTGTGAGATCGGGAAAATAAATAATAAATTTATACCAAAACGTGCAAAAGCTCGAATGCGAACTAACGAGACCCTTTTGATCGCGCGAACCCTGTGACCTGCGCGTGAGTATTGGAACCATTCGATACATTCAGTGATATCAATATACCATTTTAATAAAGTATCAGATCTTAATTCCACGTAAACATCAGCACACACGTGCCTACGTAATAAGAGACCTGAAAAACGTTTTAACTGCCACCCTCTTCCTACGTTAACACCAGTGGCGGAGCTACGGAATGTGTGAAAATGAATTGTGGAAGGTCTATTAAAAACTTTACGTCTCGAAATTTAAGTACGCGTTTAACTATTTTTTTCCACGGCTTCATAGTGTTTGTAAATTCACAATGTCTATATACGAGTATGTACACAAGTATGCATCTCCAGTGGGATTAAGTTGCTGCAAGATGTTACGAGTGCCATTTTTATCGCAAAAGAACAAATAATTGCACACAAAATATTTTTTTATGAATTAAAACACTGTTTGTTTCACTTTTGAGTTTATTTTTCTCGGCATGTTTAGAAGGCTTACACCTTCATCATCGGGAGAACGATATAAACTCCGATGATGAAGGTATAAGCCTTCGAAACATGTCGAGAAAAATAAACTGAAAAGTGGAAAAAACAGTGTTTTAATTAAAAAAATTATATAAATAAAACAACATTATATTTAACCACGGTAGGGTTATTATATTGATGCCAACTAGTTTCGCTTGGACCCAAGCTCAATCAGGGCAGTATAACAACACTGTTTTAATTCATCAAAATTCGTAATTATGCAATTCCACAGTGTTTATGCCTTAAGTTTATCTAAAATTCACAAAATAAATATTGTTGGTATTGCGCTTCAGACACATTGTTCAATGAAGTATGCAAGTATTTCAGATTGAATGAAAGGATACTGTCATTATTTTGACTCAAACTAAACGTTACCATGGATTTAATAAGCAGTATGTAGTTGAACAATAATATGTTTCTTCTAGATACGAAGAGTTGATCACGATGAAATCTAGAAGAAGAATTGATGGACTAACACTAAATCTGTAATAAATATTTTTAATCAAAACCAGCCAAAAATCTTGAACAGTCAGCAATAGTCAGCAACATAAATGTCCTCCGGAGAGCCATAGCCAAAAGGGAATTGTTGGCCAAAATTAAAACCCGTAAGGTGGCATACGAGTGTATCGTATTTAGGTGAATAGGGGATAAAAATATTAATAGCTGGACCTGATCATTGAGGGCACGTGGGGGGTAAACAAGATGTTGGCAGGAGACGAATCTTCTGGCTCAACAACATAAGGGACTGTAGAAGAGCTGTTTTGAGCTGCCGGGGACAGATATGCCTTCTCTTAACTGATTGACAACGTCGGGGGACCTTACATGACACCGAAAGAAGAATAAAAATATATTTTTCACAATATACTTTTTTGAAGGAATACTTCTTTTGGCGCGTTTAGTAGCGGGCAAAATTGAAATCTGCGCGCGCACCCTGTTTCGGAAGTGCCAATCAATGATAAATAACGGCCGGACATTTCACGCGTGCCAACTCACGTATTGCGAAAACATGTCATGAAACGAGACATGAATGAAGCTAGTTGTAAAAAGAGTAAAATAGTACCAACGGGGGGAGGGGGGGGGGGGTAATTTCGAATATTTTACGCAATATCATTTAATGTTACGTTAAAGGCACATTTATTTATATTTTAACACTTTCGGTTACCCACCACGATCAGCATTTCCCGTGTCAGAAGTATGATGAATGTTTCCTTCGTCAAAAGGACGAAATGTAAATGTGTTGCGCATTAATTTCAGCCTTCATACTCATATAATGGTATATTAGTTTGTTTGGGCAATCTCAGACGAGCGGGTCCTGAATAACTAAAGGCGGCCGTCACGGGGAGCCGCCCGACCCCGCCCCGAGAATAATTTCAGGAACAGAATAACCGGCAGGACTCTCGCTTGTATTCTGTTAGCATTGTAATGTCAAAGGTCTTTCTATTCGAAGCTGTAAAAAAATAAAAGTGTAGGAAACAAATAGGCCAGGATGCCTGACCTTATTTCTATCGCGGAGAAAATGGTTGAGGGCTGAAACTGCAGAGGCCGCCCATGAGACGCCTATATAGACCAAGTCATTAGAGGCATGCACTGTGGCGGCTACACAGAGATTAAAAGACTGGCGGGAGACAGGACTGAGTGGAGGGAACGAATGAGGCTCGTTGCAGACTAATCCGCAGGATATTGTAACCATGAAGAGAAGAAAAAAACAAGAATGAATCAATGAAAGCGAAAATAGACATTCACAACGGATCTCTGTTTCCAACCCTGTATGTTGTTTGTGTATGGAAGCGAAATATAGAACTGGCAGAAGAAGGATGAGAGCAGAATAAATGCGAGATGAGGTCCCAAAGACGTATGTGTAGTAGAAAGATGTACGATAGAATTTCAAATGCTGATTTATGAAAGGAATGTAGAGCGTAAGAAGGTATTATGAACAAAATTATGAAAGGATCACTGCGGTTTGGCCACACAGAGTGCATGGATGAAGAAGTGAAAGAAATATGTCAGGAAAGAACAGTGTGACAGTCCATTCTTTCTGACTACCGCTTCGGAGAGACGGGGTGATGGTTAGTTAGTTAATTAAGTAAATGCATGGATTAAATGAGAGGGATTGAAATCTATTGTATCTAAAACTTTATGTAGGGGAATTTTAGACGCGATCAATTTTATTTATTGTATAATCGACAGTGTATTTATTCTATATTTAAAATAATATATCCAGCGTAGAATTGAACTTGCCAAAATTATATCTAGGCATCTATGCAAAAAACGGTTGATTTGCAAGAATGAAAGTATAAACAAATCGTCCAAAAACCACAATAAATGTAAAATGTGGGAAAAAAAACATAAAACAGCTCTTTAAAATGTAACGATTCAGCAGTCTTGTACATAAAATACATCATTCATTTGTTATATTTATCGTAATAAATCCAACGTGTAACCTACAAATAGTATAAACTTACCCAAAAATATGTAAATACGTAACTTAACTTCAAAATATCACAATGTTTCAATATTAAGTATAATTAAAAGTATTTAATACATACCGACTCATTATTTCGGATCTAACTTAGCAAGACCCGACTTAACAAAATGTATACAAACGTCAAACTGACAATGTCTCGTTGTACGAGTCGGTAATTTTAAATGCAGTTTCCTGCATTACCATATAATCGAAAATAATACGAGCGAGAGCGAGCGCGGTCTTTAAAATTATATGGTGCCCATTTTGTTACATAACAAAAAATGTAATTATATCATTATGATCACAAAACAAATATCGTTTAGTTTATTATCTTCAGGGTAGCATATAGATTGAAGTGGATACCAAGAGACACGGATAAATACTAAATCCCAGAAAACATTTGACAGCTGTTATTTAAATATTTGTTTAAACAAGTAGACAAGTAGGTAAATGAGTTACGGATATCCATAAATGTTATTAGTTATTACAAAATATACCGTTCTTCGTAGAGCAGTATAATAATTAACTTGTATATGTGCTTTTATCTAAATTATCGTCTCATATTATAAATTTACTTTATTCTGCGGTTGTTAAAACAACCAAAATGTTTCATAGAATTCTACAAAAAAAAACTAATTTTATTTTAGGTATTGAATGAAATATTGAAACTTCTTATCGTTTTTTCTTATTTTTCCAAATCAAATCAATTCAGATTAAAATTATAATTGATTAAATTAACCGGTAAGCGAAATAAAAGGGCGCGTAGGACCCCTGAATGTCATGACCGAGGTCTTGAAATATCCTCTTGGGATAGAAAATGTATAGGTACCTACCTACATAATATAGAAAGTAGGGGAAAGTGGGGAAATCACGAACACCTAAGGGAAAGTTTTAATAAAACAGCGGAATTATGATATAGGGGAGAGTCCTGCAGTACCGGCCGGCATCCAGTACCGGCCAGTCACTGTTTCCGAAATTCTATAAGGGTTGGCGCATAGTCGGTTCACGGCATTTGTGTAGTTTGCTCTCATAAGCATATACCCCAAGCGGCGTCAACCTGTCGCAACCTGCTTGCTGTCAGCGTGAAGATTTGCATTACGCGCGTTGGACGTACAATACCTAAGTAAAGTTCGGTGGGTTATCAGTGGAGATTTTTCAACTATTTCGACAAAAGTTAAACGTCGTATGTATTGATTACTTATATATGTACATCATAAAACATGTTTAAATTACACTTTATGCGTTATATTTTATACGTTTCTATTTTTTTTTTCGTTTCCTACAGTACCGGCCACAAAATTGTCCTCCAGTACCGGCCACTATTTAAGTTTATTTTTAAGTGGTTTAATTTCTTTGTAAGTATACCTACACAAATAATGTCGATTCCACAATACATTCTCACCTGAACTGAAGCAAGTGTTGGCAGAACATGTCAAGGATTTGGCAAAACGGTTAATGCCCTTAAACAGGCGAGAATTTCTTAAACTGGCTTTCCTACTTGCCGAAAATTTTAAATTAGATTAAGGAGAAGATGTCTGCGGGGAAAATCTTTTATTATTATTTTATGAAAAGACAACTTCAGAGCAATCGTTTCAGAAATATCACCGGTTTCTGATGCTTCGAAAAGAAGAGCTACTGCACGACGTCGTTAACCATACAAAAAGATCCTTGAAGAGAAGAGGGCAGAAAAAAAACAGTGGCTTAAGTCAAAACTTTGCTTTCGGGAAAAGAAGTCAGCAAGAAAGTAAGAAAAAGATAAATGAAAACCAAAGTCCCCCTCATATTGTTCAGGATGAGGCAATTTGCCCTTTGTGCCTTGAATCTCACGAATCGGATTGGATACAGTGTAGAAATTTCAAAATTTGGGTCCATGAGGCTTTTACCAATATTTCAGAATTATCAAAGCAATATGTTTGTGAAGCCTTTTTTAGACAACATTTTATACTGGCCGGTACTGGAGGACAACTTTTTAAATGTCTATTTCTCATTATCCTAAAATTTTATTAATAAAGTTGTTTATTTCTTAAAGAAATTGATATTTTATTATTTCCGTTTAAAGCCTAAGAGTTTATTTACACAAATCAGCAAGTATTGAACATATAATTTGAGTCATTTTATTTTATTCTACATAAACCTTAGCGTGGCGGTACTGTAGGACTCTCCCCTCGAATTACTTTTATTGTTTCTTGAGCAAGTATAATTATCCAGCTAAGTACCTCACTAATCAACAGTTTAAATTTTTTAATATTAATTAAATAAAACGATGTTTTTTAACTACTTCCACTTTTGTCTTTATTTAGACAGCGACCGGTTTCGCCAGGCTCGCTGGCATCGACAGACTGGTAACACTATTGTAAACTTAGTCCTTTATATACATACAGATCAGGGGTGGTAAACATGATTCTATACAAAAATAATCTTCAAATATTTACTGTAAATTACGAGAATAATATTTAAATTCAGTAAAAATTTAAACAAAATTACCATTTTTTTCAAAAATTATATATGAATATGTAAGAGATAATAAAAATTAAAACCCATTGTATTAAACACGAACCTCCAAGAATACCTGTAATACCAATAGTTAAATTCAGAAAAATTTTACATAAATATTTGAAGATTATTTTTGTATAGAATCATGTTTACCACCCCTGATCTGTATGTATATAAAGGACTAAGTTTACAATAGTGTTACCAGTCTGTCGATGCCAGCGAGCCTGGCGAAACCGGTCGCTGTCTAAATAAAGACAAAAGTGGAAGTAGTTAAAAAACATCGTTTTATTTAATTAATATTTAAAATGAACTTCCATCAAGAGATTTCAGTAAAATCATTTGATTAAATTTTTTAACATTAAATAACATTTTGGTGAAAAAACAGAACCCTTAGCGTTCGGGTTTACCCGACGTCAGTTGGGTAATCCCGAACACCAAGTGGGGTAATTACGAACTAACATAAATAATCAGTAAATAGTCTTCAATTACGACAGAGATCACAATTATATCCCACCGATGTTGATTGTCCGTCTGTACATTTCTCATGAGCCCAATTTTTACATATGTTGCACATAATCCAGTCTTCAATAGGGGGGCTTTCGTATTTTTCATAGCAAAAAATACAACGATAGTTTTCATTTTTGTTCTTTATTTTTTTCCCTTGATTAGAATCATAAAAATCATCAATACTGTTTAAAAAAATTCAGTGGTTTTCTGATTTTTTTGTTTTTGGATTTTTCATCACGTTGCAGTCTTTTCATAGTTAGTTTCTTTGTTTTTTTTTTCAGCTTCTTTTCTTTCTTTTGCTAATTTCCTTTTTTATTTTTCTTCTGTTGTTTTATGGGTGTACTTATTAAAATAATAGATTTTTTATTTTTAATGTTGTGTTTAGATGTTGTGGGAGAAATAAAAGGCAATTCAACGATTTCGGATAAAGAAACTGACTGAATGCTCATATTTTCTGTTCCAACTAAAGAGTCCTGGGCGTCAAATATATATTATATGGCTGTGCCAGAAGATTGAACCATGGAAGCGAAATTAGATTTAGGTACCTATTTATATGTAAACGGCGTAAACGAAACTAGAAATAAGGGAAGACTAAGAAAAACGTGACATGATCAAATCAATCACATATATAATTTATGTCAGCCACGTGAGAAGTTTGGAAAATCGACGTGCGTGCATGACACAATGTATGAATGTTGAGGAATCTCGAGAAGTACATATGTCAGGAAAGAACAGTGTGGCGATCCTAATTCATTATTTCTGTCTTCGGGGAGACGGTGTGATGGTTAGTTAGTAAGTTTTGTTATATCCCTGAAGTTAGAGAACCCTTGTTACAATAAGTAAATTAAGAAAACCAAAATCGCGCCGCGGTCGGATGACATGACCTAACTACAAGTTGGTCGATGTGTAAACACGCTCTGTAATAAGTCAAACACGATCCAGCCATATCGTCTTATTTCCCCAGGGGATCTCATACAATTCCCGGTAACATTCGGGTGAAGGTCGCGCTGGTACCTACCTACCCACGTATGGTATAATACATTAAAGGTGACTTGAGGGATCATTGCAAAGCGATGCGATGGCGTGACCCATTTTATAGTACGCGACCAATTACCCTTTCATTTGCGGGGGAGATGAGGATCAACTGGACATGATCAAAACAGACGTGATTTTCATTCATCATTTCCATCAGCATACTAAAGGTACATAATTTATTTAATAAGTTAGGACACATGGAAAGAATAAGTGAAGACAGAATGGTGAAGAAGATATATGTAAACGGCGTGAACAGAGCTAGAAATAGAGGAAGGCCGAGGAAAACGTGGCACGGTCAAATCAATCAAATATTAAATGTCGGTCACGTGAGGAGTCGGAGAAATCGACGTGAATGACAAGATGTATGTATGTAGAGGAAGCGAGAGAAGTATGTCAGGACAGAACAGTGTGGCGTTCCATTCTTTCTGCCTACCCCTCCGGAGAGACGGCGTGATGGTTAGTTAGTTTTTTTAGATGAGCAGCAATCTCTATAGTATGATACGAAACTAAGATTTAGATACATTGCGATGGTAGTGAGCTGTCACATTTATATGATAATTACTCGAAAAACGAATATTTTATTATTTATTGTGTCTTAAAGAACGATTTAAAACACAATATAAATTAATGAATTCTAATGAAAACATCACTTTCCTTGAAGTTTTAACGAAAGAAAGGCGAAAAATGGCATTCCCATAAAATATAATAAAACTGCTTAAAAATAGACGTTTTCGTACGTATTAATGAATATTTGTATTGGTAACTATAAACTTTTTCCGGGAAATTTTCAAATCAATATAAAACTCTCATATAACAACATCATCATAAAAAATTAACTATTATGGAGCATATTTATAATATTTTTGTTAATTGATATATCTTGCTACAAGTTCATTCAGAGAAAAAATAAATATAAAAAATCCGATAAAATATATAATTTAAGGCTTCACTAGAAGATGGTAGTGAACGGACGAAACCGGTCCAAGGCATGAAATCAAAGGGAATTAAACTAATAATATCTTCTTCTTCTTCTTCCTTGTTGTAGACCTATGTATTCTCCAGAGTATTGCTCCTCCTGTGAGGTAAATTCCCAGCTGTCCTTCCATCTTTTAGAAGGTCTTTCACGAGGACGAGTCCCATGAGGCTGATTATGCAACGCTATGTAGGGGAGTCTGGTGGTGTCCATTCTTTAAACATGCCCGTACCAGTCCGTTTTTCGCTGTCTGCTCCATCTTATAATATCATCAACCTCACATATCTCTCTTATTCTGGTGTTCCTCAAGCGATCTCTCAGCGTCTTGCCTGCTATCGTCCTCAGTGTCTTCATCTCGGAAGTCCTCAAAACTTGTTTGAGTTCTCATCTTACTTTTAATAGCCACTAATAATATAATTGTATTAAACGTTTTTTCATTTAAAAAAATATTATTCATTATTTGAGCATAGGACACTGTCCTTACTCTGCTCAAATCGTTTGAAATATGGTAATATGCTGGATATAGAAAAAGTTTCTACATATTCCAAAAAATTTGATAAATAAACTACGGCGGTATAATACCTTAAAAATGTATTTACTATATAATACCTCCTTCTATCTGGCGCTTGAATTAGTTATCGCCATTGATTGGGACAAATAGCAGCTATAATTATTCTCATATGTATTATTAATTGGTCCAAAGACTTACAGAAGGACTTTTTTAATGTTTCAATCCAAGGGATTGGTTTGCAGCAAAGTGCAATATTTTTGCTGGTTCTAGAGATGCCACTTGGACCTTTAATGTGTTAGTTTCTCATTGCTTTCCACATTTTTGTATAAAACATTTTATATAAATCCATTTACTGTATACAACGTTTCAGCTATTAATTCTTATGACATATGTAGGTAGCTAGTCTATCACTATTTTTATTGTCACGTGAATTCTACTAGACAAAAGACAGCATGATTTATTTCACACTGTCATCACCGGATATCGAACCCGGGACCTCGGTGTGGCAGTCACAGTTTTACCACTCTGCTACAAAGATCGTTATACTATAGAACGATAAAAGTTATTAAACGTAAAACTTTTGGGCTTGCGCAAAGAGATGTTAATAAATATATTTCTCTACAATTTTCACTTCGACATAGTTATCGAAATTGAATACCAGATATAGTTATTAGGTTTAACTAAATGTACTCCTTTTGTTTCATTTCAGTTTTCAATGTTTTTGATTTACGAGCATAGCTCATACCGATACCTTGTTCATGGTTATTACAATATTACGACGATCTTCAAATATAGATTATTTCTATTTCTTAAGTAATACGGTCTCACCCTGTCCTCCCCATAGTTTCAAACTAACATACCATACACTTTGCAGCGCAGTCAATCAAATATCCTAAAAGCTCTTCTTTCGAACTACCGCAAAATCACAAGTTACAACTACAATTTCCGAAAGAAACAGAATATGTATATTTTCGTATGAAACATTCACTTTGTGGTAAGATATTTGAATTTTTTTATTATTTATATTTAAAATAAAATAGATATAAAAACACTGCACTTTTTTTTCACCACTATATACCGGTTTTTACGAAGCCCTAAGGAAGCTTGGGTACAAGCGAAACTAGTCGCCAATTAAAATAACCGCATAGTGGTGAAAAAAAAGTGCAGTGCTTTTATTTCTATTTTATTTTAAATATAAATAATAATAAATTTTTTAATATTTATATTCAAAATAAAAAATGTATATGTACCTAATCTTGATAATCTCATGACGGGTGTTGCAAGTCGTATAACGATTTAAAATATCATATGACAATTAATATACTAGTTCTCTCAAAGTATAAGTAAAAAACTATAATATAAAAAATAAAACTGGATAGGACCCCTACATAAAGTCAAGAATATAAATATTTAAATGTCTAATAAGTAAATAGAGAGCTGCTGACATTAATCAAAGAGGAGAGAAGTATCGCCTGCTGCATCTAATATTGAAGGGAAAAATAGAGGGCCGTAGGGGGACAGGGAGAAGGCAGATCTCTTGGCTGCGCAATGTGAGGGAATGGACGGGAATCAGAATTGTGGAAGAGCTATTCCGGACAGCGCAGGATAGGGAAGAGTTTACCAGAGTGATCGCCAACGTCGGGGGGACCTGACAGGGCACTTTAAATTTGTTTTTAAAAATGTCTAATCGTACGTGAGATAATGGTAACTAAATTTCTAAACTTTTAATTATTTTAACTTCAGACTCCCTCGTAACGTGTTTATACAACCTAAATATATAAAATGTTAAATCTGTAAAATACGTTTTATGCGTCCTTTTTAATTTTATATCGAAAATACTAATTTTCGATTCATAAGCCAACCACAGAGTGTTTTAACATTCATAGCTTTTAAATTTTCGTTTAATTTTGATAATTTTATCATTTGCTCCTTCAAAACTTTCTTATAACACTGTGGCGACTCGGCGCTATCGCGTAAAATAAACCAGACATGCGCTTGCGTAGAATAACCAAGGACACAACTAGCCTTCGAACTTTGCAGACAGCCCCCGAGATTAACACTGGAAACATACTTTCTCTAATTTTTCTTCTTACCCGCCCCATGCTACGTTTGCGTACATAATAACAGTTTTTGATACGTTTGTAACCACAGCAACCATTGTAATTTAACATAACAAGTTTACTATTTTTTCGTTTAATTTAAATATTACGTAAAACAAAGTAATACACAACCTGAAGAAGAACACATGTACTGGGGCACAGAATTAATAGTATCCAAGTATAGAGGTTTTCTAAGCGGAACAACGGTGTGCCTAAATTGAATTGCGCACTGCTTCTGTGTCGAGACTTGGGATAGTCCAGATCTGAGAGAGGGAATATTAGGTTACCAAGGAACGCTGTTAGGAAATGTATGAGGAGATTAAATGAGAAAGCAACTGAAGATGACACTAGATGAGATAAATATATTATTCTGTAGACATTTTCACATTGTCTCATGGTTCATTTTCTACTTATGTACCTTCAACATAATGTATACCTAGGTATATCGTTAAACAGTAACACATATTTCAGAATGAGAAGGAAATATTATACTCATTAAAATCTCAGAAAAGATACTTTTAAATAGAGTTCAATAAATACGATGTCGTCATCTGCAGTTGAGTATCTACTCATGCCATACTGGTGAAATATGTAAATTAAAAATAGACAGATAAAATGGGTTATAATTGATTGATTTTGAATTTTATTTAATAATCAGTAATTTTAAATCTTGTGTTAATAAAAGTAATAATGTTTTTATTTTTATTAGATGAAGTTAATATTATTTCACCCATTGAAGAAAACAATTACTACTAGTAAACAATGAAAAAAGTTTTTCTTAAATTATTTTTTTATTTTAAGAACATTATTAAAATTTCAACAAAGAATTTACGATAATAATTCGGTGCAATTACACGTTGAAATTTATTGTTACGTTGTATGAAATATATCTAAATTTATTCAATCACCTTCTTCTAAAAAAACAGTGTCTTAATTCATTTAGATTAGTATCGTCAATGATTTTCGATGTACATATTATATTAACGCCCCAAGTTTATTCAAAATTAATTTGATTGGTCTTCTTTCGGTTTATTTTTTTTATATTTAACATTTCTATATTTTATTTCAATCCTGTAATTTTAGTTTATTAAAATACCACTACATTTATTTATGATTTGGTATAAGCAATGTTGCCAAACCTGCAAAATATTTCATATTTTTTTTATTTGAATTACTTTTTGAAAATACTGTATATTCACAACACTTTTCACAAACATGTTTCGGGACACAGACTTTCCTTCTTTAGTGTATGAATTTTAAGATAATAATTCGGAGCGATTTGGTTAAAATACAACCTTTTTGGTTAAAATACGAGTATAATGTTTTCAAAAAGTTATTCAAATGTGAATCCACAACGCAAAGATATGGCGAATATAAAAGATTTTTATTTATTTATGAACTCTATCTCAAAACACATTTGATGGAATTAGTGAGATACTACTGTTCGTCTGAAACCTTTTCTACCTGTATCCAGGAATACATATGTAACGACAAAAAATATGAAATGAGTAATGTGTTTGGGATCCGACAGGCATAGAGTATTATTATAAGAATCGCGATGGTAACCAAGTAACTAACTCGAGCATAGACAAACCTCACAACCTTTTACCGACGAATGGAGAGTTCGAGGAGATTTATGTGTTACAAATGCTAATTTTATCTTTTACCCTTTTCCACCTCTCGATGTTTACAAGCCTAGCACTAGACTGTCGAAGAAGTGAAAAACTTATTCACCCCGAATAAATGTGACAAATGTTTTAGATGGCATTTATTACCCATTACTATTCAATTTAAACTTCGTATTAACAGGATAGAATTTACACTATTTTTATATTATTCGAAAAAAAATTACATTTTAATTATCATTTTTGTAATTTTATGAAATATTTTATTATTGTAAGCAAAACTCGTATTTTAATTTATTAATTTTGTCCTAATATCAAACTAACTAACCATCTATCGTTTCTCCAGAGGGGTAGGCAGAGGGGGTGGACCGCTACACTGCTCTATCCTGACATAAATCTTGCGCTTCTTCTACATTCACACACTTCGTTCATTGTTCCGACTTCGAACATAGACTCCTTTCAGTACAGTAGTGTGCAAATTAATGTGAACAAGGGAGATTTTTCACGACGTTTGACTTTAAGGGTCTGGCCATCCTGATTTACAGCTGGTAATTACCTCCATTTATACTCGGCTGTTTATTAACCTAATTTACGTTACTACTTTTTGATTATTCAGTGGTTCTTTTTTGTGGCGTTCGACTCTTTTAAAAGTTTAGTGGTGATGCTTTGTTCTGTGGGCTGTGTGTTAGCTCATAGACTTTCGAATTAAACACTGGATTTCACTATACAGAAATGAGCAAAGCTAGTAATATTAAGTAAACACTCTTCTATGTCACAGAGAGACATTAGTTTAGTTAGATTTTTTTTTAATTACATAGATTAATTTGGCTCTGCCACCTTAATCTCGTCCTGCATGGTCCTTCTCCAGGTGGCTCTAGATCTGTCTTGCTTCATCTTTCCATTCACAGGGGACTAATCTAGTGCGCTATAAGCGATGCGGGCTGGGTTACATCGCAGTATGTGACCGATCCATAGCCATTTTCGCCTAGCGGCTTGTTCTCTGATTAGCTTTTTACCTGCCGTGGCCCAGGGAACAAAGCATCAAAAGATCTTGAATTTTAAGTTGAAACACCTATTTATGAACATCTGGAGTTTTCCAATAACGGTGGTGGTATGTATATAATATATTTAAATAAAATTTCCTCAAGAAAATACAATATACGATGGTACGTCTATTTTGTTTTTCGTCACTAGTTTGTTGGGAAAAAGTTGGAATTTATTTTACACCTTTTACAATTTCAATAAATTGCTTACTTTTTCTTATTCAATGTCACCTTCCCTCTAATATTTTGTCTGTTCCCGTCAGCATTATTTTTCCCGTGTTACATGTAAATTTTTCCTGTTGGTGTTGTAGCTCGAACTAGTGATATACTCGTATGTATAATGTAGGTTCGAATGGTATTTTTAAGGACGTTCCGACGTCATCGCCAGCTGAGGCAGTTTTTTAACCCTACGCTATCAGGAACGAATTTAGCTCCGGATGATAATTGAATCACCCCGACTTCGTGCAGACGCGAGTCTGCCGCTAGTGACGTAGGAGGTTGACATCGCTGTGACGTCAGGAGACTAATCGATTAACTGCGAACAGAGATCGACTAGTGGAAGTGGTATTGTTCAAATGTTCAGGAGCTTATCTTATATGTGAGCTTAAATATGTTTATGTACTTATGGTTTCGCAGACTGTCGAATAATTAATTAGTTAATGGTTTGCTCACGATCGATGACTTACGTTTAACGTTAATGCTTACGTACTTTCATATAAAGTTTCTAGGAACCATTCAAACATATAAAAAGCGAGGATTCTATACAATACTCATATAGGAGCTTTCAGTAACAGGACCGTTGTCTACGAATTCGTATAAAGTCGATGCCTTTGCATTTAATTAACCATTTACAGAACAAGAAATTTATATAACATTACTCATTCGTATTAATGAAATGTTGACGTTTATTGAGTATACAATATTAAATCAGGGGCTGATGTGAATATTTCAAAATCATGTCAAGTATATTATTTAATTAATACATTATTTTAATTATTGACTTTGCAAATCAATACGTCTGTTTTCAGGAAGTTATATTATATTTTATGTGAATGACATGTTTCGCCTTGTTGAGGCATTTACCATTAAATAGAATAAATCTTTTAGAAAATTGACGTTTTAATGCATATTAATTAGGTGAACATTCGTTTAAAAGTTACGCCATTAGAAAATAATACGATTTGTCACGAATAACTAATTTAGGTAAGACAGGGTTGTCGTATTTCTCGAAATTTTTAAACGAATATTATAAAGTTTCGTATGTATATTTATATTATTATGTATAGTTTTGCTTTTGTTAATATAATTTAGCAGAAGTTTTAGAAGATTTTAACTATAGTATTTAACCATATCGTTTATTATTTTAACTTCTGTATTTAAATGAAAATGTCTGTTTTCTTGAAAATTTATTATATTATATAGGTATTATATTAGCGGTATAATTCTGGGCGAGACTATTATCAACTATGAAATTCGATATAGTATAATGAAACTTTTAGAAAACGTATATTTTCATCATTAAAATTAAATATTTAATATAACTAGAAAAATCTATGATAAATTAAATAAAAATATTTACGAACAAATTTCTACATTACGGTAGCCTTTTCCATTATTCTACTACAATAGTTTAACAGATATCATTTCAAGTCTACTCCGAATAGGAGTTCTTTCTAAAGGTCAAACTAAACACACATTACGAGAATTAACGGGAGGAAAACAGACCAGACCCACTTCAATGTTGCTCAGAAGCGCCATTATTCTAGACCAGAGGTCCGCTGATTTTTTTGTCCCATAGACCACTTGCCGATTTTTTTTTATATTTTGTAGACGCCCTGCTTTCCTAATATTGTTTTTGTTTACTAATTCATCAACAATAAATTGGTTTTTGAAGCTAACATAGAATAACTCACTTTGATAGGCTATAGGTACTATAGAAAAGAAATCTCTTTTGAAAAATATTTATAATTAAGTATAAATTTATTAATAAAAACGAATTTTACATTTACTATTTATTTTAAAATATGATCCGATCATCATCCGACGAGACACGATTTCTGTGTCACAGATCGTCAGATCTATTAAAATAAGGAGAATATGTTTTAATAGCAGGAAAGACTCTTCGATACAGGGTGAGGAACACGGCTATCCGCGAATTCTGCAATGGGGCATCAACGCAGAAGATACTGGAATGCGCACGTGCAGAGGATGGTTCCCTCCAGAATCCTACACGTTTTAGCGCATCAGATTCCTGTTGGCTACCCCCCCTCCCCCCCCCCCGGAAAACCGTCAAAGAGATAGAGGGATAGCTGGAAGTCAACCTCCCAAGAGAGGTCAGCCTAACTACAGGAACAAATCAAATGTCTTAAAGAAGAAGAAGGAACGTGTTTAAATGGGTGGGATGAATCCGAAGCTTTGATACTCGTATATATATTTTTTTAAATTAGCTTCAATTTAGTCAAGTTCAACCTTAAATTTCCATTATTACATTTGGAAAAGCCAAAATTTTGATGACAGCCTGACTTAATGGGATCCACTATCGTGAACCCCCATTTTAAATTTCATGAACCCCCCATTTTTATTTCATTGACGTTGTTCCCTAGCAGGTCCGAAAATACCCTTGGGGGTCGATATGTAACACTTAGAGCATGCCTGTTCTAGACGTTTCGGTAGGTTAAGTTATGTCAGATTGCAAACTAAGCCTCGCGGGAATAAGTGGGGAAATGTTGCTAGTTTAATTGTTTTGTTGTACGTTTCTTTGTAGGCGTTAATATAATAATTGAAAGTTTGTACAACAAATAGAACTTTGAGGTTACAAAGTCGGCTTGCTGTGTTGAATATTATACACAAAGCTTTAGTCAATGTTTTTAGCTAGTCCATTGTTTTGACCGAAACATTATTATACTTCAACATCATTAAATATTTTAATTTTGAAACACTGTTATTATACACAACACAATTTATTTTTATGAGATTGTTGCGACCGCTGTTTCGTCAACCTATATTGTCATTATCAGATGTTACAAAAAACATGTTGTGATACGTATAATAAATGTATTGCAAAATTAAAACATTTCATTAAAAAATTTAAATTTTATTCAAATTTAAATAAAAAAATAAGATTTTGTAATTGTAAGGAAAAAAATATAATGTGTATTTATTTTTTGTTGAGCAACGATGTAAAACTCCATATGAAATAATTAATACTAATGAAAACGTCTGTTTTCTAAAAAAATATTATAGTTTATGGGGATGACATGTTTTGCATTTCTAAGACGTCATTTGGTAATGCCTTAGAAACATGTCATTCCCATACACTATATGTCGTCAAGAAAGAGCGCGAGAATATTTTGAATTCAAGAGAGCGAGAGGGGAATACTTCGATTCTCTCAGAAAGTAATTAAGAATGCACACGATGCGCGTGCCTGAGAACGTTTCTGGACTATTTTGAATTTTTTCTGATTATTGTTGTTTAACAGAAAACAAAGAGAGAACAATTTGGTGTTGGCATTATATTTGTTGATTCGATTTTTCATACCTTGATGATGCCCTAATAAGATATAATATGCCAAACTGAAATAAATAAATATAAAGCTTTTTGAGCATGGATGGCAAAATATCTGATATTATTTTACCTGTTTAATTACTTGTGCAAAAGAACTATGGGAATAATAACCACATATCAATGTAACCAAATATACGAAAAAAATATTCTATCTTGACCACGTGAGGTGTCGGAAAAATCCATGTGCTTACATAACACAATGTATGAAAGTTAAGAAAGCGAGAAAAGCGGTGTTAGATTATTTCTGCCTACCCCTTCAAAGAGACAGTGTGATGGTTACTAAGTTAGTTCAAAATTAAATATCAATAGTAAAAAGCCGTAGAATTATCTATAAAATTTTTAACGTATTTTTTAGATGTCAAAATAATCATAAGGAATTTTTTACATAATGCCATAGGCAATATACAACATACCACCTTCAAAATATATTTTAAAACATCTAAAAACAAAAATGTTTAATACGAGTACAATATTATTGATAAATTATAAATGTTACTAGATGATAGCGCAATTTTCAATAAACCTTTAAACTTTTACCTGGAAATACTTTCATTAAAATATAATTTCATTTTCATGAATGCCCGCTCTAGAACTTTTCATTGTAGGTAATTTTGTAGAAAACTTTTTAGTTGAATTTCGTATAAGCCTTTCGAAAGTTTCTTCGCTATCTTCATTTTCCCCTCGCAAATTGAATCGTTTGTGTAGTCAAAATACCCCAACAGATTGTGAAATTTCATCCCACATAGTATTTACCTTGTTTTCTCATAAAAAGCTCTTCATTTTTTCGACAAATGTGTATTTTTAGACTAACAATTCGTAGTCGGTATAAAGAGCAATGATTATTTAAAATACATATTACATTATTGATTCTGCAGAATTTTCTTCTTCTTCAGCCTTCTTCCGTTCACTGCTGAATTCCTTGCCTCTTCAATTTTCTCATTTGTTCTGTCTTATCCCTTCCGCATCCAGTTCATTCCAGGTATTCCAGAAATGTCGTCAGTCCATACTTTAGTCGGCATATTGGAGTATATTAGATATCGCTCTGTCCGGCTATATTCTACAGAATATTTAATATTTAATATTCGAGTTTTTATTTTCAATCTAAAAATGTGAATGATCATTTGGTTGCTTTAAATGAGAAAAAAATAGTAATATCGTAGAATCCTTTGAACGTATAATAACTTATCGGAAAAGCGGTGTATAAATCGGAATTCCAACAGTCACAATGCCAGAATAGAAATTAGGTTCAGCTGTGAAAGGTCTCGATCGAGTAGTAGAACCCCTAGCTACTCGTACTTTCAAACTTTCATTTTCATATTTCCGCAGTTTTTTTTTATAATTATCCATTGTCATTTTTTTCTTAAATAAAACAAAAGAATTTAAGTCACAATTCAAAGAATTACCGACTAAATTCTGTATTTCAGAAATAATTGTGTAATTTTTCATTTAAAAAGACCCAATGTCATTTTAGAATTTGGTATTTACCCCTTGTGAGAGTATCAGGGTTAACAAAGTTAATTGTAGTGGAAAATTATTATCTTCTGACATTACCTACGTCATCTCGTGGATCGATCTTTCTGAGTTCAAGCTTCGTTAAAAGGGACACCCCCTCTATATCTATTTTAAGCTGTTCATCTGCGTAAATCATAACAAGTACTCAAATAAATTATTTATGGATTTAAGGGTGTCGATGGTATTTTCTTTAAACTCTATTCCTCACTTACTGCATAAGCCGCAAGAATTTCTAATAAATATGGTATAAGAGGTCATAAGGTCAATCTTAACCGAAGGTGGGCCTATACGATGACCTTGGGAAACACCGCTTATTCTTACTAACTCGAATACTACAGAAACACGAATAGCCTAAATGGTCACGGAACATTAAATCAAGAGTAAATATCTGTAATGGAAATGATTTACGCCTTAATTTATGCTTGAATAATCATTTACGTATTACTTTCAGATCTCAGGGATTCTTTCGAACATGGGTTGATTTGTTCCCTATTGCATGACGCGTGTTCTCTATGGAAATTAAAATGATATTTTGATATTGCCTCAACAGGGCGATACATGGCGATACATTTCCGCAGAAATATTATATGAAAACTCTCATATAACGCGAACTTTAGTATATCATATTCAATTTATTTAAGTTGGTTACAAGAAGTACATGTTGGGTGATGTAGTTGCTAATATACGTGACGTGGGCATTAGTTTATAGGTTTTCTGAAAAACTCAATGGTATCGTAACAAATTCGAAGAATTCTAACAGTGATACCAAATTCACATGACATCATTAATTTGAGTTCTTACACAATCAATGATATCGGATATCTAAGAAGTATGTCGTGTTGCTATATAATTGCATGTGTATCTATTATATTTTAATATATGTATAATTACACAGAGAACGGTTTGCATGTTTACTCCTGGTTCATATCAGTAACATTAAAATGACTTTATTATACAATATTAGAGTAAGGTGTTTCACAAATTTTCAAAATCAGAACTTTCATTGAGTGATTTTGAAAATTTGGTTTGGTTCATGTGGTGCTCCCGTAAATTTGGAGATATTTCGTGTACAAGTGTGTCAATTTGATTGTTACCGCACTTTATAATAGTTAGTTATGACACGTGATACGTTTTTACTGTTTTGATGTTTAAATTATATAAGTTTTTTCGTTTATAAAAAGAATTTTGACAGGTGTAAAAATAAAATTTTCATTTGTTCCAATGACAATTTGAATAAATTCTTCAATAATACTTTAAAGTGTTTGCTGGTATTGGATTTTTTAAATGCCTAATTGCAGTATAATAATTTAAAAAAACAGTGGATAACGTGGAATAAAAATTAAATAAACACAAATGTCCGGATCGTCCGACGACAAGTGCACCATCTAAAAGAACTGTGTTAAATTTAAAATTAATTTTTTTTTATTTGTTATTTTATTTTATATCATTGTATTTTATATAATTTGTTTTAGATTTATTTTTATAAGTGCGCGCGGGAGATGCCTATTGGTGGCGATGAGGTTCGCAACCCATCGCACCCCGTCTCTCGTGCGGGCGAAAAGAGGAGGATGGATTGCCGCATCGATTAAAGTGTGGCAGTCCATTCTTTCTGCCTACCCTTTCGGGGAGACGGCGTGATGGTTAGTTAGCTAGTTAGTTAGTGTTTCACAAAATTTACACTCAATCAAATATTATTTTATTCAACAACACGATACAGACGGAAGACGCATCTACCTAACAAAAATCGCGTTAACACGGATGTTCCATCTTTTGGACTTTATTGTTGGTCTCATTATAACTACAGATAGAGATTTTATTATATCAAAAGGCCCATTGTACCTCAATTTATCATTTCGGAAGAAACTTTCAAAATAAGTTTTATCGTCGCAAAGTGTGAGTTAGGGAAAAGACTGGCCGTGTCTGCTGTGAGTACGGACAATAAAAGCTTTTTATACAGTTCGCAACTTTCCCATAAACAGAAGATCTAGTTATCATTTAAAAATTTATATTCAAGTAAGTCTAACACGGGAGTTTTTATTTCTTCAAAAAAGATTCTGTGTAAAATATTCTCAAAATTGTTATCATTTATACACTCAATAAACCCCTAAAGAAATGTATCAAAGTTATAAAATCGACTTAAGATTAAATTTTATTTACACAAATATATATTTAGCAATCCTCTAACGCAGCGGTTTTTAACCTGGGAGGCGCGGATTATTACCAGCGGAGGCGCCAAAAATTTTTTTTTTTAATATTTCATACCATATCTACAAATATATAAAACTTCATATCGAAACCGTTACGATATGAATTTTTCAATTTATTATACGACGTAACGTAACAGTAGTGAAAACCATATACGAGTATAGAGTCAGGATAGTAGTCGAAAAGAAGATACGATAAACTATGTGTAAATAAACATCGACACCCCTCGCGTTAAAATGTGATGCGATATTTATATATAGTTAAAAATTGATTTATATAAAAAAAATACATTAACGTATATCTTCTTCTTCTTCTTCCTCTTTTAATAGATCTGTGGGTCTGTTTTTATGGCGTCGAGGTCTCCTGGGACACAGAACTCCAACTGTCTCGCCATCTCTTCGCAGGTCTTCCGGGTTGGCGAGTTCCCATTGGCACGTTGTTTGCGGCTGCTTGGGGGAGTCTATCGTCGCTCATTCGTTCTACGTGGTCGCGCCAGAAGCGTCTTCTTTTCCTGCCCCATCTGACCATGCTCATAGAAGCAAAGGGAAAAGAAGACGCTTCTGGCGCGACCATGAACGTATATGTTGTTGCATAACTTTGTTATTATACTATTAATTTTAATGTACATTTTTTGTGTTGTAATAGAGATGTTATTATTTAAAACGTGTCTTTATCATTATAACTGTTTAAAAAAAATAAAACATGAGGAGGCGCGGATTTTTTTTTTTCGGGGAGGCGTAGTAGCATAAAGGTTGGAAACCGCTGCTCTAACGTATGTATTCTGATTCTATTCAACGAATTTATTGAATACAATTACCAAAATAAGCCGAAACATGTTTTATGTTTCTAAAGCCGTATATAGGACCTACACGAGCGTATCATTTGGTGTTTAGAATGGAAACGGTATCGCTTTCCCTGGAGCTTTGCATCATTTTTTTAAATGTGTATTCTTATCCCTCAACCTATTATAAAGCTCATAATAATGGGCAAAGTGGATGGAAGTGGACCACAAGGACGACCACCGAACCGCTGGTCCGATCAAATCTGGGATCTGACTGGTCTCTCATTAGCTGCAGCCTGGAGACTGACGGGTGACAGGAGAGCATGGCGTGCCATGGTCAATGGTTTACAGTATGGACACAACCCTAAATCATGAGATATTTGACTGAGAAGAAGAAGAATCTATTTTAGTTTTATATTTATTTGATTGAATACAGTTGGTATAATAAACTAAAATTAAATAAATTTGAAACCAGCTCGATTTGTAGAATGCGCATCGGTCACTGTTGTCACAGAGCGCATCTTACCAAAATTCATGTTCTAGACTCTGCCATATGTGAATGCGGCATCGAGGATGAAAATCTCGACCACATATTCTTCAACTGCCCGTTTAATGTACAATGCCCAAATTTTATTCCAGACCTTATAGACCTTAATATACCCTTACCTACTAACATGTTCACCCTCATCTCCTCATCTAACAAAAACCTGTATAAAATACTAACAAAATTCCTGAGCCTTAATAACATAAATCTGTAACATATTCCATACTTCTAACAAATAATTATTAGATACTAACCCTAGATGTAATTTGTATATATAACAATGTTCCATAGATTAATCCCTTAATTTACTAGCCAGGCCAGGAGCGGTGAAAAGCCATAAAAAAAAAGAAGAAGAAGAAAACCCCACTTTTTTAGAATTCATTAATATGAGTATAATACGAGAAAAAAGTAAGGTTTGTTTATACATAATGGTTCCCATATGTATACTTTGGGTTATTACTCCGCGTTTGAAAAACTTGATGTCTGAACACAAAGCGAATGTCACAAACAGAATTCAAATTTTAAGTTCTTCTTTCATGACGAATTATATTTTACGGAGTTTATCCTCTCGGGTTATTCTTTTCAATAGAAATGAGTATTTTTCCTTTGGCGAACGAAGCCACGTCGCCTTTGATCCCGGTAATTACGTTACAAATTATTCAACCCACCAAATTATAGACCCAGCCTTTAGCCGAGATGTTTGGGGCAGACAGATGACGTAATATAATATATGAGAAGACAAAGTGATTAATACCGCGATCCTTTGCGCGCCACTTCCCTCTTCGGTCTAGGATTTAATTTCCCTTTAGAATTTAGCACGCGTCACCTGGAGTTTACCCTAAATATTTCAAGTCCAATTTAGCTGGCAATATTCTGTGAATTCTTTACCGCATAACTCCATTTGTGACAGCGC
Organism: Lepidostoma basale; assembly: GCA_022606425.2. Lineage (NCBI taxonomy): Eukaryota > Metazoa > Arthropoda > Insecta > Trichoptera > Lepidostomatidae > Lepidostoma > Lepidostoma basale. The sequence goes on along the minus strand of JAHDVF020001001.1, from coordinate 84,355 downwards.
GTCAAAGTTTCAATAATGAAATACTTACTTTACAAATTTGACTCGTTACATTGATGTCAAATTCGCTAGATTTAAGAAGCAATATAAAAATGCTTAAATTAAATAATGATATTTGAAAAAGATTTTCATGGAAGGGATGTTAATGTATATTTGTAAACAGTTATTTACACATTTAAAGTTTTAATAACATTGGAAACACACTGTCGTTTAGCATGCCAGGAAAAGATAGTGTGATGGTCCATTCTTTCTACATAACCCTCCAGAGAGACAGCATGATGGTTAGTTGGTAACTTGTAAGACATGGAACACTATATTGCGAATAACTAACAGAAAAAATGGACTCCCACACTGTTCTGTCCTGGCATACTCCTCTTCATTCCTCTACAATCATACATCTTGTCATGCACGCACGTCGTTTTCTCCGACTCCTCACGTGACCGACATTCAATATTTAATTGATTTTATCGTGCCACGTTTTCCTCGGTCTTCCTCTATTTCTAGCTCCATTCACTTATACCTTCTTCACCATTCTCTCTTCACTCATTCTTTCCATGTGTCCAAAACATCTTAACGACCCTTCCATTACTTTGTTTATAACACTTTTATTCGCAACGCATTCACTTCTTATACTTGCATTTGACACTCTACTTATATAGAGATCTCATTTCTACTGCATTTATTCTACTTTCATCATTCTTTTACCAGTTCCATGCTTCACTTCCATACGTAAGGGTGGGCACAAGAACACCATAATGCACTGCCATCTTAGGTTTTTTGGATATTATAATAATAAATTATAATCATAATAAGATCTATTCATGGAGTATTAATTTTACTGTTGAATTAAATTAATGAAATCCCAGAGAGCACGATTATCAGAACATGACTCATACCTTACTTTCAAGCTAACCGCAAACCCTCTCCCTGGAGATATTACGATATAATAAAAATTTCCTAGGTTGCGAGCTCAACTCTGTCCTATTTACATAGTATCGATTTACGTACATCGATATATAATACGAATACGTACTGTTCTGCAGTGTCGACACATAATTCTCGAGGGATCTTTTGAGGAAAAACACGCTATTTCCTCGGCGACATGTAAGAAGTAGGGCGAGCGAACAGGGATGCATATATCAAACATATAGAATACACATTTGCAAACATTATAGAGAGAATGGGGCAACGTTGTGTCTTGAACATTCGAAGCTCGTTTCAATTCTAACTTGTTACAGTTAAGTTATCTATTACTAAGATGAAATTGTATTTCAAACAACAATAATAATAGTTCATTGTTTTGGCAGAAACACAATGATAATTCAACATTATTACTATTAAAATTTAAAACACTGTTATAATATCACAATTTCTTTTTATTCAGTGCGAGTGTCGCGACAGCTGTTTCGCCAACCGATGTTGGCATCATCAGGTTTATTGTAACTGATGGATGGGTGGACCGGTTGGCGAAACAGCTGTCGCGACACTCTCAGTGAATAAAAAGAAATTGTGATATTATAAGTGTTTCAAATTTTAACAGTAATAATAATAATAAAACATAACATACGTTTTCTATTTTTAATAAAAACCTTTTTTTCTTTACATTTTACTTTTCAGTCTGATAAGAAGAACGTTGGTTCCTACTTACATATTCATTTATCTTTAACAAAATTATAACATAAAGCATATTAACCTATCCGATGGTATGACAGTACCGGTACGGTTGCGCCGACAAATAAGTTATTACTATTTTTTTCCCAAATACCGAACTCTACTGCCATCTGTGAACCAAATCACAAATATTAGAAGTTTTTTAAAGCTATGTAACTATTGTACCGACGAATTAATTCATATTTTTAATATTCCATGACGTCATCACGCTTATGTGGCTTGCCAACCTTTTAATATTTGATAATTGTACAATATGTGGCAAGAAAAATAGATTTTGAGCTTCTCGTTTCTTTTGACATCTCATCAATAATCGGTTCTGACCAACTGATGGTTGACTATTTATGAAAAAAACAATAAAAGTCTCTACCGGACAGGTTAAGACAAAAAAAGTTTTTATTTGTGGATGTCAAATGCACGGCAAGTTTTTGTTAAAATTTGTTGGTAGGAATTTAATTATTCACAAATAGCATGTTTACAGCAGGTAAAGCCCACAGAAGTAAAGGAACTGAACCATACCTCAGGCAATCAGCTCGAGGCAAGTACCTGCCACCCACACACTCCTTCAACTTAAACATAAAAAATATAAAGAAAAACCACTAACGATCCAACATTTTTCTGAAAAAGTGAACGAATTACTGAAAAATGTTGGTTTAAGCGAAAGTTGAAAAAAAAACGTTAGAAAAATGTTGAAAAACGACACGTCTGCGGTAAGTTGAATATTTTCCCACGGAGCGTAAAATCTCGTCTCAAAGTACTCGTATAATATAAGCTTTTTAACAAGCGGGCGGGTGGTACAACGATAAGCATGATTTGAATATGATGTTTCTAAGAAACCCGCTGAGTTTGTATTAAATGTACTGTGTGCAGACTGAATTGCGCCTCTATGGAAATTTTTTAATATAATATTTTCGCGTGACGATGAATTAAGTGGGCAGCACATGCTAACACAATCTACGGGATACAGTCTTCTCTGAAATTAGGTTTTCAGTCCGAAAAGTAGTTATTTCTAATACTTACTAACTAACTAACAATCACGCCGTCTCCCCGAGGGAGTAAGAAAAATGGACTACCTTTTTTCCTGACATACTTCTTTCGCTTCTTGAACGCACGTCGATTTCTTTGACTCTTCACGTGGCCAACATTCAATATATGATTTATTTGATAGTGATAGATTCTATTTATAGTTCCATTTACATAGTTAACATATTCTTATTTCAATACTATACCACTATTTCATTTAACGGATCGTAATCATAAGAAATAACTCCATTATGGCAGTGCATAATGGAGTTCTAGTCCCAACCCTTGTGTATGGAAGTGTAGCTTGGAGCTGGAAAAAGAAGGTTGAAATTAGGATGAATGACGTAGAAATGGGATCACTGATTATAATGTGCGGGAAAATGTAGTGTGATAGAATACTAAAAGACGAAATAGGGAATAATGTAAATCAGATGATCGCATCATAAATATAATTAAAAATAGGCACTTAGATGGTAAGAACATACGGAACGAATGGATGAGAAAAAAATTGTTTAAAAAAATATACTAATAGTTATTATGGCCGAGCCATAGAGGACTCGCAACGGCGCTTTTCGTCAGCTTCAATCGTGCACTCCCTAGGCCCATCCCCCGTCCATGCGGGACTTACTTTAAAAATTTAAAAAAATAATATATGCATATTTGCAACCAAGGGGGACCCAGACCACATTTAAGCTACGCTACTTTCCCTCGATGTTCCGCCGTACACACACAGCAATACAACAGCAAAAGAAAATACACAATTGATACATTAATATGTTAAAGAATAATAAAAAATAATACACAGCAGGAGGCACAGGAGGGAGGTAGGAGATAAACACCAGTAGTGTTAATGGAAAAAGAAGCCGAGGACGACCAAGTAAAACATGGCATAACCAAATTCATATATTGCTAAAAGACAGCCACATCCGAAGTCGGCAAAATCGACGAGCGTTCTTGGAACTATGTATGATGGCCGAGAGGTATGTTAGGACAGGGCAGTAAGGTGGTCCATCCTGCGTACCTCTAAAAAAACGACGTGATAGTTATTTAGCTAATTAGAATCCTATAGAGCATATCATTTATATTTTATTCCTGAAATTCATGTTTGAAAACAATTATTGCATTGCATATTAAATCTTAATATTTTTTACGATGTCTTACGACGGGGCGTTGCGTTGGAGTGATGATAAGAAAATAAATGATTTATAGAAGTTAATGTTTTTGTTTGGTATTTCGGTAATCTTATTCAATCGTTTATTTTATGAAAGTACTTTTACATTTGTTACACTGTATCTGGAGTCTTAAAGCGATAAAAATAAACCTATGAATACAATATTTCATTACTCGGGCAACGACCCGAAGTTCTATGAAGGACAATTAAGGGTTAATAATGTAAGAGCACGTCATTTTATTCCAGATTCAAATTATTTATTCTGTAAAATAATATGTAATAAAATACGCTTCTTCTTCTTCTTTCGGTGTCTTGATAGGTCCCCCCAACGTTGGTGATCAATGCAGCAAATGCATCTCTGTCCTGCTCTATTTGGAACAGGTTCTGAACTCTCCTAATTCCTGTCACTCTTTAATGTTCCGCAGCCAGGACAGCTACCTTCTACCAACTCCCCGACGTCTCTCTACTTTACCCATCAATATTATTCGAAGGAGGTGGTATTTTCCTCCCTTTAGCACATGACCCGAATATGAGACCTTTCTAATTTTCACACTCGACAACAGCTCTCTATTGGCTCTGGCTCTCTGTAGTACGTCTGAATTACTGACCCTATCGGTCCACGGTATACGGAGCACTCTGCGATATATCCACTTCTCTAACGCCTCCAACCGGCTCATAACATTCACTTTTAGAGTCCAGGTTTCGCAACCATATCATCATTCTTTGTCGGAGTTTCAAGTTAAGATTATCTTTGCAAAAGAAGGTTCTCTAAATGCAGCTCGTGAAACTTCAATTCTGCATTTTATTTCCAATGTCCAAGTCAAAATACGCTTCTGCCAACATAAATTATTTCGTAAGTTGAGAAATAAACTTCAAAGTAGACTCGGGACTCGAACACCACCGTTTTCCGGGGATACTCTATATGCTAGGTTGACACTATATATAATACAATAAATTTGTAAGTACGTTCTGATAAACCATCTATCATCAGTGCATTACGTGACATTATACGTCAATGGTTTTCTAATTCAGTATTATCCACTTTAAAAATACTGCTAGTCACGTTGTCTCTATGTAAGAGTGTTTTCGGTATACATGCTCCAGAATATTATTTAATTAACTAACTCACTAACTATCGTGCCGTCTCCCCAAAGTCGCACACAGAAAGAATAAACCACAACATTATTCTTTCCTGACATACTTAACTTGCTTCCTCTACATTCATACATCGTGTAATGCACGCATACCGATTTCTCCTATTCCCCACGTGGCCGACATTTAATATGTGACTGATTTTATCGTGCCACGTTTTCCTCAGTCTGTCTCTATTTCTTGTTCCATTTACATCGTCACCATATACTTAATTCATCATTATTTCTTTGTACATTTTTTCAATGTGTCCAAACCATCTTCATAACCATTTCATTATTTTGTTTCTTATAATTTTTCATTTCAACACGTGAGTTTCGGTAAAAGAACACTATTTTTCACTGTAATCTTAGCATTTGGATAGGCTTTTGTTTGCTTTGCACTATTCGATTTATTGCCTGCCCCAACCCTTCTTTCAATATCCCTCTCCACTTACCCATTTTTTGCAAATATACTTCTTGAATATACAAATTCATCCACTTATTTCAGATTTTCACCAGACTTTCATGCTTTCTATCTTATTAGAAAATCATTCCCTTGGACTTAAATGGATTAATGTTGGTGGAAAACTATATTCAATACTTACATAACTTACTTAACAATATAAGTAAAAGTATTCTGCTCATTTAAAGTTGAATGAAGTTGAACTAAAAGGTTATACGAGTATCATAAATATATTTTTGAATTTTCAAAAGGGTAATGCCATCACATGGGGCCATTCCGTTTTCCTCTTCTAAAGTGTACATGACTTGCTTTATAAAAGAAGAACTCTTTTATTTTTGGTGTCTCCCCCAAGGTCCCCTTCAGTAGTCCGATGTTCATGGTGATTTATCTCACCCTGGGGTAAGCTTATACTAGATATATATCACTTTAGGGTTTCGGTCAACTATTTTCCTTTTTTTTTTCAAGTGAAACCTATTTTAGTCATAATAAAAATAAAACAGTATCTTTTGATCTTCTTTGTATTAAATGAAAATAAAAAAATAATGTTCTTATTTGAAAGTTCATGGTAGAAGCACATTGTAAATAATGAAATATTTTTATTTAGTAAAAAATCTTTTTAAAATGTTAAATTGTTTCGGCTGCACGCCGCCATCCACGAAGATGGCAGACCAGAAGATGACAGCTAGCTGCCGAAACCAGTCAAAGACACAAACATTAGTGAATTTTAAAAAGATTTTTTACAACAAAAAAGATATTTTCATTGCGTAACAATATCTTAAAACATTTTATTTTTAAAACATTGTATCTATATGTGCAAAACATTTGCACTTTTTGTGTGTTGCCCAAGTTCCGAGCCATAGACGCCCTTCCTCAGTGTAAAAATAGACATAATCGTTACTTATATACTAAATGATTGCGAAGAAGTAACTAATATACGAACGTGGGTGTCACAATATATCTTCGTTCATATTATATATTGTGACACCCACGTTCGTTGATTCTTCGGACTTCAAGTAATGGATTTTTTGTGCGTGTCGTGTTTTCTCAATTTTTTCTATATTTCTTTTTCATTTACGCTTCTTCTAGATAATATTTTGACAAGTCTTCGTAATAACAGCGAACAATTAATGATATGATGTTGCTTCACAAAATCATTCACTTCAAAATAGACAATTCCGAACTTCTCAGTAAATTATTACTGAATACCCCTATGCTTCGCACAAGACACACTGCGAACCAAATATTCCACCTCCCTGCTTATCGGACTAACTACGCTCAGAGTGCGGCGGTGTACCGGACGTGCGACATGTACAATAAGTGCTTTAATAACATCGATGTGTTCCATCTTAATGAGAGTGATTTAAAAAAAATGATTGGAGCAACCCTTCGGGGCGAATGAAACTAGTTACTCTGCTTTTCCTTTTCTTGTCTTTTTCTTTTTTTTACATTTTTAAATTATATTTCATCTTTAATTACATATTCATTGTTACTAATACAACTAGTTTTCTCTTTAACTTATCAAAGTGTTACTTTATTCTTCTTATATATTTAACCTTATATATAATATTTGTGGTAGCATGTAATGGGCCTTGTTTTGTTGTCTCTGTATGTTTATATTCATATACTGTAATTGCTGTTTGTTACCCTCAATAATAAAAAATAATAAAAATATATATTCAAACCATCATATCTTACATTTTTAAACGAACATTATAAATATTTGTCAAATAATACAAAATGTTATTTTATCTGTTCAAAATGTAAAAAAATCGGCAGGTTAATTTGTTTACTTCACTTAAGAATCAAATCTCGTTATTTTTCGTAAGCAGGATATTTCTCCAAAAATTCTAAGATAAGATTAAACATTCTGGCTTTAAAGCTCGAAACATTATCGTGGACTCATCCATTTAAAAAGCTTTTATACTTATCTACGGATTAATATTTAACATGCCTTACTACGTTCCTTACAATCCAACTACCGGATTTTTGTTGATGTAATGTAATTTATGTGAATTTTTCAGCATTATTTTATTTCAAGAAAATAAGTAATCATCTTAATGTTATCTGGTAAAACATTTTATATATACAAGAATAATAGATATTTTATATCTGTCGAAAACGAAAATAAATGATTTAGTAAAAATACATACTTAGGAAATTTTATGATTGTATTTAAGAGACATACAATCTCAGAAAGCTACCCGCAAGTCCTGTTTATATGCAGCTGGGGAATGTAGTATATATTATTTATATGATATAGCGGCAAAATACTACCACATGTACAATTTTAGCACATGCTTCGTACGTAAAGTTTGCCAGCAAGTTTTAAGACTAAGCCGTTCCTAAAATAAGCGAAATAGTAGAAAAAATCCAATTTGTGCTCATAATCAATTTGAAATAAGGTCCTAAGATTCATTATTGGAAAAACTCTCCGATATCGTGTCTGTAGGCATAAGAAAAACTTGCGAAATAGAGGATATGGTTCGGTGGAGAAGATCCAGAAGAAGATACTGGAGGGATCATGTGGCCAGAATGGATACTAAAGTGCTTATGAAATTCCATCCGGACGCCGCCCACCTGGAAGACCACATTAGAGATGGAGGCAAGCTGGTCCTCATCATCCTAAGGAGACATGATTTTTGTGCCACAGATTGTCAGATATTTTAAAATAATTCGTTGTATTTTAAAACTTCCTTATTAGGTCGCACTATGAAATGGAATTAATTTTGTAAGATCCTTCAAGGCTTAGGAAGTGCAGTTACGTCCCCACTATAAGGGTGCTAATGACCCACTAGCGGGGCGGGTGCCGGCGCGGCGGTGGAAAGTTTCTCTTTGCCAGAGTTTTCCTTTTCCTACATTCTTCAGAGATTAAAACTCTCGGAGTAAATGGAGTACCCACAATGGCCGTCTCGACAACTCTAATTACCCTCTCTCCACCGCTCGACAGTAACAGATAAACAAGAATTGCGAGTACTAAAAAGAAATAACTTTATATGAAGCATTAGCCTGTATACGTATGTGTATCATTATTAAATTACATTTATGAAAATATAAAAAACAAAGAATAGTAAACAATCATATTTATTTATTTATTCTATATTCGCCATGTGAATGTTAGAAAGGTCTCATATTTTGGTCATGTGAGAAAAATATGTGAAAAAAATATTGGGAGAAAAATACTACCTCCTTCGACTGATATTAATGGTTAAGGTAGAGAGACTTCGCGGGAAGTTGGTAGAAGGCAGTTCTCCTGGATGTAGAACATAAAAGATTGGCAGGAATGACCAGAGTACAGAACCTGTTCCAAGTGGCGCAGGACAGAGATGCGTTCGCTGTAGTTGACAGAATCATACAACGAGGAGAGGCAAATGCTCTGTGTGAGTCTCCGAGACAAAATAAGAAATGAAAAGATAAGACGCCCAACCGAAATTGCCGATATCACGGATCGTATATTAAATCAAAATGGCAATGGACTGGATATATAGCAATACAGGGCAATGGAGACCTTAGACAAAGAAAAGGAGTGTCGGAAGGCCACCTAAAAGATGGACTGACTCGAATAGCTGGAATGACCTTGATGCGGAAGGAACAAGACGGGGACGAGTGGAAGAAAATGGAAGAGGCCTATATCCAGCAATGGAGTAAAAACGTTGAAGAAGAAGATATACAATATTTTAATTATCTTTACGCTTGTTTGGTAGATATTTGTGTGGTTTGTGCTCTTTCATGCTGTATTTCAATTAATCAATTTATAAATATACAAGTTATACATAGAAAACGTTCATTTTAGTCTAAATAAATGTACATTGAATACTGTACTATACAAATCTGGAGACCCCGTTTAATCTCGAAACCACAAATAACGTTAATGTTGCTGCAAACACAGATTAGAACGTGCGCGTCTAACTACGTACGTATATGTTTGCATTATAGATGAAGGGCTGCCAGAAGGTTCTAAGGAGTGTGGAATATGTCAACATAATACAGCGCGCTTGTTTTATACAGCCGTCATAAAACTTTTGCCGGATCAATGAAAGAGAAATAATAATAACGCCATTAATTTATTCGCTTGTTTCGATACGCGGGATTGGTTTGAAGCAAAGTGTAACATTATTGCTTGCTCTTGGGATGCCACTTGGGCCTTTAATGTTGAAGTTTCCCGTTGGTTTCCACATGCCAATAACAACAACAACAAACCATCATGCCGTTTCAGGAGTAGGCAGAGAGAATGGACCGCCACACTACCTTATCCTGATATACCTCTCTAGCTTTCTCCACATTCATACAGCGAGTCATACACGCACGTCGATTCTTCCGGCTTCTAACATGACCAAACTTTCAAATTTTATTAATTTGGACATGCCATTTTTTCCTCGGTATACCTCGACACCGTACTCCGTTTACATCGTTAACGTATTCTTTTTTAACCATTCTTTCTTCACCTATAATAGAAGTTTTATTATATGGACATATACTTTATAATGCCTTAGAAGGGCGGAACATGTTATTCCCATAAAATATACTAAAATTTCTAGAGAACGTACATTTCCATTCGTATGAATTTACATTGCAACCTGAATTTAGGGCATCACTGAACACAATCAGTTTAGAAGACAAATACTCTTGACTTTGGAGATTATCTTATATTTCTAATGTCGAACCATCTCTCATGCGTTCCTGGTATTATATATTTTTTATGTTTTACCTGTTCTCAATAGATGCCTTAAACTATAATTGTTATTTGTAATATTTTTTGAGAAAATAAACTGATTTTATTTGATTTGATTTGAAAAAGCTATATCGTGTGTAAAAGTAAAATCCATTTAAGTTTTAAATCATTTTGGGACTGAAATTTATTTAACCGCCATATAAGTATTGTTAGATAAAATTTACAACATCCGCCGTCACCTTCAAACCAATTGGAATACAATACGAGTTTAATGTGCGGTGTTTGGGGTTATCTAATCAACGGGAGATGTGAACTGCCTGAATTCTCCATGGCATATCCGCCATTGATAACAACGTGAAATACTTGTGCTAAAAAGTATCATTTATCATAGGAACAAATTAACTTTACATCCAGAATTATGGGTATTCTCGTTCGTTTAAAAAAAGTCGTTTGTTTGTAAGTACATAGAATATTTTTTTCACTTAAAACTTTAAAAATTTACGCAGAAATAAATTATATGATGATATAAATTTGGACACCACCAGACTCCCCTATAGTGCATTGCATAATCAGTCTCATGGGACTCGTCCTCGTGGAAGACCTCCTAAAAAATGGAAGGACAGCTGAGAATCTACCTCACAGGAGAAGCAACATTCTGGAGAACAGACCACATAGGTTTACAATAACGAAGAAGAAAAAGAAGAGGAAAGAAGATGATATAAATACTCTTCATCTTATTCCCCTTATTGTAGATTTTACGATATGTTTATACTGAATTTCTTCCTGTGATGAAGACGTCCAGCTTTCTCTCCATCTCCATCTCTTTGGTGGTCGATGACCCTCGGAGTCTCGTGATCACGATCTCGGGAATTCTCGCTGGATGCATTCTCTCAATGTGGTCCCTTCAGAAGCATCTTCTCTGTCTACTCCATCTCAGTTTGTCATCAATTTTGCAGGATCTTCGAATCTCTTAGTTGAGTATCCTATAATATATTTAAGGGTTCTAATGTTTATCAAGTGTCACCACTCCGGACTTCAAACTGATACGATATAGAACCAAACAATATGGCCAGTAGACTGCTGAAATGATGGCTTTTGTGTAAATTACAATAATATATTTTTTTAAATGAACCGTTCAAATACGACTGAATTATTTGTTCAGAAGCTTTCCTGAATTTTTTTTAATTATTTGAAATAGCCGAGTTGTAAGTTCATATTTTATAGAAGCATTATACATAGAAAACGCTTTTTACCAAAAATATTCAATTGGAGACTTTTGGCAGGTGACTTTTCTCATTTCTATTTATTTTCCCGCGAATGGCGTTGCTCGGGCGTGGAATTAATAACCCGTATTCTTTTTCCTCCCCTAACTCACCCCTAAAAAATATTTCAACTATAACCTTTAACGAGAACTAGTCACTACGTCAATCTTGTAGTTTTAATTTTTGTAACATAAATCTAGGATTTAAAAAAAAAAACTCTTGAAAAATTCGTAAAATAATATACGATGCTCTTGTTTCATCATTCCTCTCACGTATTATGCAGATTTCACTTTAGTTGTTAACACAGTTTGATCAATTACGTACATGTTATATTCTACATATTGTATTGTAAGTTGATTAAAAAAAGCATTTAGCTAGAAATGGATAAGCAAAACACATTGTACGAATAAAAATAATTCTCATGAAAGATCCTATCATACATAAACTCTCTCCAATGTCAAGAATCAATTGTATCTCAATAGAGACGAAGATGCAAATTTGAAACAGAATATGGTTGATCGAGGTGTTTACAGGTCTTATGACCTGTCATTTTTTGGGTTAAGCGCACGCTTTTATGTAATACAACATCCCCATTCCACGTTTTTTTTTTCTTATGACCACCATGTCTGACAAAAAAAAATTTTTGAAGTTGTATATATGTTAATCTGTAACACCACCCTTTGCATGGTAGTTAATTCATTCTACACACTAACGCCATCTATGAAGATTGTATTTTAAGCATTGAGCAGAAGATCTTTTTAACGCAATGTGAAAGGCTACCGCCATTTTAGCGCATTGCTAGAAACCGCCTGGAGATGTCACTCCAATCTATATGATATAATCTCTCCAATGTGTTTAATGATCAACAAATAAATAAAATTGAGTAATTAATAATTCATTCAAAAATCTCAAATTTGTTAATCTGGTTAAAAAAAAAACGGTACGGCTAGAAATGGACACATCAGAGGTAGCCTAAAAGTCTCTCCCATAGCGGAAAAAAATGGGGAACGTCGACTGCGGTGGTACAGCCATGTGAGCAGGAGGGACAATAAGTACATCGTTCACAAGACCCTGCAACTGGAAGACGGAAAGAGGGAACCAGGTCGACCTCCTACAACGTGGATGTCCACAGTTAGGAACGACCTGAAGGCGCTGGGACTGGACACCCAGATGACCAGGGATCGCGAGACTTGGCGGAGCCGTATTAGGAAACCCGACCCCAAATAACGGGAAATGCCTAGGCGAAAGAAGAAGAAGAGTTAACAAAAAACGGTGTCATCTCAACTTAATTCAATTCTTTATGTTGATTATGTTACAAGTCGAAATATTCTACGTGCTCGCATTACAGATATAAAATAAAAATAGCTTAAGGGTTAAATTGTTTTTTTGTCTAATAACACTAATGTAAAAAAATTGTAATTTACAAAATAATTGATTAAAAATAAGGCAATGAATGAATTACACAGATGTACAGTTATTCCCAAGTACTAATGAGTATATATTGTGAAAGTTCCTAAACCGATTTTGTTTTCATCTGGCTACATAAAGTGCTGGAAACAATTTGCGCAAGTTAACGAGTATAAATGAGTGGGAAATGCGCGAGACTCATTTAATGAAAGTCTTCCAAGGGAAAAGAAACCTTTTACTGGCAAGGCGGTGAAAGGTCAAATATACAATTGGTTTTCTAAGACGGAGAACGAGAGATACGAGTACTCTAGCACGCCGAGCGCGCGCTCTTTTGTCCTGTCCCGTTGGATTCTGCTGCAGATCCCACCGTATTCTCTATTCCAAGAAATGTTTCCACTCTCTCAAAGATAAAATATATTTGTGGGCGCTCATGCGAAATTGTATTAAAATACATATTTGTTGACAGGTTTTCTAAGACGTTCAAAATACTCTTACCGTAATGCTGACTGACGTATAAAGCTTTATTTTTTATAAAGTGGAGAAGCATATACGAGTATAACAATAAATAACGTAATTTTATCAAATGGTTTTTTTTTTTAAATGCGTAGGACTACTAAAAATATATGAAATATAAAATGTTCTATCTTCTAAGTAATAAAGATGTATTAACATAAACTGCTTTTGACCTTTATAATAATTTAGAGAATCATACGTCGTGGGTTTCTTTGATTTTAAGTTCACCTCTCAAAAACATTTTTTGACATTATTTGATGTTTTATAGTTAAATAAACGTCGTGTAAAATTATTACCGACAGTTAAAAAATCGCGTTAACAGAGAAAGGTGCCTATTTTAGCCCTGGATCGAATCCGTGTCCTCAAGATCAAAAGTCAATCATTCTAATTAACTATTTCCTCCGTGACGAAAGACAGCATCACCCAAAGTACTCCATCTCGGTCTCCGCTGCTTTTGCGGAATTTCCAAGTGCCATTTTTTATCAGGTGAAATAAGTTTTACCAATAGCACTCAATGACGTAAAATCATTTAACCCATTCTATGAAGTAAGACATTCTGTAAAAAAAAACAATATTTTCAACGTCGAGATTTTTATTTTGTTCCTGCTTCGTGAAAAGCTTTGTAAAATTAAAAGAGAAGTCACATTAAACTTACCTACCCTAGATCAGTAGCGGTTGGTGATTTTTAAACCACTAGAAATTTTCATTGTGTTGATAAATGTTAATTTTAAATATTTCACGTGACATGGAATTCTACACGTTTATAACAATCCAATAATCTTATTTCAAAAGATATGACCAACGAATGTTAAATGATTAATTTTTAATTTTTTTAAATGGTAACCTGTAACCCCTTTCAATCATTGCACGTGAAGTATCTCTGTCCCTCGCTTCTCCTGTTCTGCAGCCGCTATCGATGCCGATCCGCTACTCTACTCCATGGCCTGAGTCCCACCGCCGCTCTTATATTCATCCTTACCCCACCTGTATCACAACCCCACGGCTACACCGGTCCTCATACAAAACCACCGGCTCACACCCAAGACTAATTAAGCCGCATTTGTCTCCGTATATAGGACCAACCGGCTACCACTCAAGATCTATTCCCTGACCTCGCCCTCTACCTAAGACCACTTCAAACCCCTCCACACTCCTCCCTACCCTGATAGTGGGGTCCATATATCGGACCCAACCCACTATAACTTCCAAAAAACTCTCCACTCACCATCCAAAAGAATCCAACCTCAACACCCAATAAAGAAATTTCATACATGAGTGGGAGCAACAGCTTTCGGACTGGGACTCCCGAAAAGCCAAGATCCAAGTCAAAATGAAACTGTTTATGTGACATCAGCATTTCATGATGTTTTAAGAGTGCCTCTGCATACTATAATATATCTTCTTCCGGTGCCGTGTCAGGTGCCCCCAACGTTGACGATCACTGCAGCGAAGGCTTTGGAGAGTATTTCGTATATTATTATTTTGGAGAGATCACTTTGGAGAGTATTTTGTATTCCTAATGTCGAACCATCTCTCATGCGTTCCTGGTATTATATATTCCTTATGTTTTACCTGTTCTCAATAGATGCCTTAAACTATAAAAAATGTTTGTAATGTCTTTTGAGAAAATAAACTGATTTGATTTGATTCTGATTTGATTTGATTTGAAGGCATCTCTTTCCTGCGCCACTTGGAACAGGTTCTGAACTCCGCTCACTCCTGTTCACTCCTTTATACTTCGCAGCCAGGACAACTGCCTTCCATCAACTCTCCGGCATTCTTCTATTTTACCCATTAATATCAGCCGAAGGAGGTGGTATTTTTCTCCCCTTAGCACATGACCCAAATATAAGACCTTTCTAACTTTCACACTCGACAACAGCTCTCTATTGGCTCTGGCTCTCTGTAGTACTTCTGCATTACTGACCCTATCGGTCCACGGTATACGGAGTATTCTGTGGAGTAATCCACATTTCAAACGCCTCCTCCAACCGTATCATTAGATTTACTTTCACAGTCCAAGTTTCACAGACATAAAGTAGAACAATCATAATAACATTTAATCATTCTTTGTCGGAGTTTCAGGTTAAGATTATCGTTGCAAAAGAAGGCTGTGTTTTACTGTAATATATAATGTATTATATTGTGTTTATACATTCATATACTCGTATATACTCTATACCTAAGTTGAATAGCGTACAGTTGGACGTTCGCAGAAGCTCTTTATTAAAAGGCACTGAACAATTTGTCAACTGAAGTGAACACAATGGCTGGGAAAATGTGTGAAACGTCTGTGTACATAAAAACGAGTGATAGCGTGCTTTTTGTAATTTTGCAATATTGAAAAAAAAACTGTCAACTTACTGGCATGCCATTATTATACAGCTTGTACCTGCACATACTCGTACATAACATATAGTACACAGCATGATGATACTCGCAACTTGTGTACACTTATCTATGGGGTAAATAATGTATACATTAGCAATGTTTTTTGGTCGATCGGCAGTAGTGAATTTTTAGTAAAGGTGCAGGCTATTTCAAGTTAACACAAAACTATACTAATACTTGCATTCACTTCGAAAAATTGAAATGTCAAAAAACGAAATACCGAAAACTTAACTAACCATAACGCCGTCTCCTCGAAGGG
This sequence comes from Lepidostoma basale, assembly GCA_022606425.2. Lineage (NCBI taxonomy): Eukaryota > Metazoa > Arthropoda > Insecta > Trichoptera > Lepidostomatidae > Lepidostoma > Lepidostoma basale. The sequence goes on along the minus strand of JAHDVF020001001.1, from coordinate 68,402 downwards.
GTAGGCAGAAAGAATGGGCTGCCACACTTTTCTTTCGTGACATATTTCTCTCACTTCCTCAACATTCATACATCGTGTCATGCACGCGCGTCGATTTCTCTGACTCCTTACAGGCCCGACATTCAATATTTGATTTATTTTATCGTGCCACGTCTTCCTCGGTCTTCCTCTATTTCTGTTTCCATTTACATCGTTAATATATATTTTTTACCATTCGTTCTTCATTCATTCTTTCTATATTTCCAAACCATCTTAATGATCCTTTCATTATTTTGTTCATCTTATATTTTCATTCGACACTCTATCATACACAGAGAATCCACAAATTCGTCTAAGAGATCTCATTTCTACTGCATTTATTCTACTATCATCCTTCTTTTGCCAGTTCCATGCTTCGCTTCCATACATAAGGGTCGGTAGGAGAACACCATTGTGCACTGCCATTCTAGCTTTTGTAGATAGGTTTTTGTTTGCGATGACAACTTTAAGTGCACCATTCACTTTGTTGCCTGCCCCAACCCTTCTTTCAATATCCCTCTCCACTCGCCCATCTCTTGTAAACATACTACCTAAATACACGAACTCATCTACTTGCTCCAAATTTTCACCGCTCACGCTAATGTTGCAGATTTATTTAACATAACTAATAAATCCCTATATTTTTTTTTCTTGAACAATTGTGTAAAACTCCATATTAAATAATCATTCTAAGGCATTATCAAATGTATAAATATAACATTTAAATGACTTAGAAGAGTGAAGCATGTCATTCCATCTAAAACATAATAAAACTCCTAGAAGTTTCCATTCATATTAATTAATAAATCTCACTTTTATAACATCAGTATACCAATATTTAATCTACTTGTCTTTCCAGTAGTCAGCCAGCCGTGATAATACTCGAGTATTTGACAGAATGTCCGACTTGTCTTTTATCATTATCTAAAAATGAAAAACATAATATTCCTGTATTTTATGTTTCCTTTAAAAGTATTTTATTGTGCGATAAAACTTTGAAAGCGGACTTACAAATTGTATAGGGAACTTCTAGCGGAATTCTGAAGAGCGTTTTCGTACAATATTTGGGTCACGCACTTATCGAATTACTCAGGAGACACTAACTAAATGTTTTTATTTTTTATCTACTGTCCCCTGGCCTCAGTATTTTTCGACAAACATCTCTACGTTCTTCATTAGAATTGAAAATGAATTACTTTAATTCAGATGAATCGTGATACTTCATCTTCTTTTCTTTTCTTTGTCTTATTTAATCTTTGCACGATTTATTTCGCTGTTCTTTCTTTATTTTAATAGTTGAAATTAAGCAGAATGAAGTGTACATATAATACAATATTCTTCTTCTTTTTTCATTTTCTTACTACTGAGGGTCGTGATCTATGGAACTGTCCGTGGCTAAAACAAAACGCCACAAATCCTCTCTGTCCTCTGCAACCCGCACCGCCGAGTAGAGGTCTTCCCCAGTCATTTCCTTAATCTGGTCACACCACCACGAAGGAAATCTTTCTCTACTTCTTTTGCCTGGAACACTTCCTGTGACAATACTTTTTTGCGGGTTACCAAGCTCTCTCTTGGCAAGGCGACCAAAAAAACTCAATACTCGTCAACTGCATATTACACACAGCCTTCCTGTTGTTTTGATTTCATTAAGCATCGAGTCTTTCGTCCTTTTTGCAGTTCACGGTATCCTCAGCATGCAACGCCTCACATAATTCAAAATATTGACTGTATTTCTAACTTGGTCAATTTATCGGCTCTTTTTAAATTAGTAATGAAATTAAGAGTACATAACTACACCCTAACATATATAGGTACTCCAGAGTCCTGTCCTATATTGGATGCGTAGATTTTTATTCTTACAGATAATTTCAAGTTATCTGTTTGATAAGCATGATTCTGTTAAAAATAAATTCAATAGTTAGCCTCGTTCGTCACCTTACCAGTGGTGTGCATCTAATCCATCGATACGCAACCCGCGGCCCGCCAAGCTTTTATGAGCGGCAATAATTTATTATCAGGAGTATTTATTATTAGCTTCATTGGGATATGATTATGTAGAGCTTTTGGGTGAATTTATCGAATTTCAAAACGATACTTATCTGCGAGCTTGAACTTGAAGAGCTGATTAACCATGAAATAGTAGTGAGATTCTGTAAGCCTCAACGCCTACGGTGGGCTGGCTATGTGGAAAGAATGCCAGAGAGTAGAACACCACAAATTATATTCTAATGGGTGCCCCGCGAAAAGATGCCAAGAGGCATACCGAGGAAAAGATGGGTGGATTGCGTGGACGAAGATTGGGAGAAAATGGAAGGAGCTGGGGAATGGAGAGAGATGGCCAGAGTCAGAAGTCAGTGGAGGACCGTTGTGCAGGAGGTCAAGTCCCACACCGGGATGTAGCGATGAAATGATGTAGAGATAAATTATGAATGAATGAATGACTTATCTGTAAGCTATTTTTGAAGAAAAAAGAGAGGGAAAGGAGTACATCGATTTTTGGAAATTAGTCCCTGAAAAATACAAAACTATACAAGATTGTGCTTTCCTGCTCCTCACATTGTTTGCATCATCATATATTTGTGAATCATCGTATTCCAAAATTAAATATGTAAAAAAACGTATAAAGGAATCGACTTACTTGATGACGTATTGAGGGTAGAATGCAGCAATTATAAACCCAATTTGTCTATAATTGTTGAAATTTATCTTAATGTCAAATTTATCTTAATGTCTTTTTTTTGTCATACCAGTATAGTGTTGCGGCCCGCGTCACTTTACAAATATATTAAATATATGTGGCCCAAAGAAAAAAATGGTTGAGTACTATTGATCTAATCGATCCACTGCCAAGCTATGAATCTATACATTCTCTTCTCACACAGTTTATATAATGTATTGTACTATATATATTTCACGATCGTTAGACGATTACAACGAAAATACTTGATTTATTGCCCTGTCGATAGGGCTGTACTCTGTAATAGATGTATTAAGTCCCTGCCGGTACGTTCTATGTCTAGTGGTCGTGAACCTAAGAAACCATATGTCTCAAGTCGAATACGCCAGTAAGTGAGTGGAACTGAAGGTGTGATGGTAAATCCTATTAGCTAGAGCGCTACGCCGTTTATTAGCCATCACCGTATCCCTAGACTAGCTAGACCACACTTAGTACAGTCAAATGATTTTACTAAAATATCTTGATGGGAGTTCATTTTAAATAATAATTAAATAAAACGATGTGCTAGAAAAACAAATGTATAAAAACATGTTGTATAAAAACTGGTCCAAGTTTAAAAAAGCATAAAAAATTGGAGAAGTATTCTCCTGGCGTTGTATGATACCTTTCACATTGCATTAATAAAGATGTTCTGTTTAAATCTTAATAGATAGCGCTAGTGTAGATTGATCTAAAAAATGTGAAGTGTTTCCCCAAAAATTTGTCAGACGTGGTGGTCGTAAGAAGGGCGGAATGGGGAATGTAATTGTTAACATAAAGCGAGCACTTAACCCAACCAATGACAGGTCATAAGTCTTGTAAACGCCTCGTCCACCATATTCTGTTTCCAAAAAACAATTTACATCTTCGTCTCTACTGAGATACAATCATTCCAACTTTATCTTTATTTCGACAGCGACCGGTTTCGTCAGGCTCACTGGCATCGACAGACTGGTGACACTATTACAAACTGAGTCCTTTATATAAATGTATGTATATAAAAGATCCAGTTTGCAATAGTGTCACCAGTCTGTCGACGCCAGCGAGCCTGGCGAAACCGGTCACTGTTGAAATAAAGACAAAAGTGGAAGTAGTTACTAAAAACATCGTTTTATTTAATTAATATTATAAATTACGTAGCTAGTAGAATTATAATTATTTAAACAATCTTGGGAAAACAAACTTGCGAAGAAATAGAAATCTTGAGATGTTTTTGTATCATGGTATCATAATAATAAATAGTACCTACAAAGATGTTATTACACACTTATTTTACTCTTACCTCTTGAAAATTTGTTAGTCTCTGGGTTTTAGAAATAATAAAGATATTTTATTAAAACATTTATTAAAAGCTTAATTCACGCGCGCTTTTCAGAAATTTAATTTTAAAATATTAAATACCAAGCTGTATAAATTCTTAAATTTCATGCTGGAATCTTTTTGTTGAATCTTCTCATTTCCCCTAATATTACAATGACACATTTTTCAGAATAAATTATTTTAAACGATAATTTACAAAACATACTTCTATCTCAGTAGATGTACTTATATTCAGAATTTCCCTCATTGATAGCACATAATAACCTATTAGCAAAGCTTTTACCAAAGAGTAGTTTCTAATGAGAAAATAAAAATAACTCAATCGAATCTAAATGAACCAAGAGATGAAATAAATCCTCCATGAATGCATGGGGCAGTCATCCCAAACCCTCCTTCCACCTTCGGGGGGTGGGAGTTAACCGCCCCTCTCGAGATCCATTGGACGGCCATCCAATTAGCTTCCGCCCAAACCTTTAAGAGAGCAGCTGGTTCAAGGATTGCAGAACGGAAATGCGAATGGCTTATGTGAATTTGTTGGGAATATCGTAGTTGAACCACATGGTCTTAACAATATAAAGAATACTACAGTTTTTTGTTAACTTTTTCAATCCAATCTTACCAGTTATATTCTTAAATCAGTGCATTCATAGATTTCGTTAAAGAAATAAGAAACTTTCTAATTTTATTTATGTATTTATGCGTATTTATATTTTTTCTTTATTTTGTTTTATTTACAAGGATCAATTTAATTTACGCTTTAGCGAATCATAAATGATGGAAAAGAAGGGAAGAAAAGGAATGACCTAATGAAGAAGCGCGAGAGTTATGTCTGGATAGAAAAGTGTAGCAATCCATCCTCTCTGCCTACCCCTCCAGGAAACGGCGTGATAATTAATACGAATGAAAACGTCTGTTTCAAGAAGTTTTATATATTGTTCAATTGTTTATGGGATGACATGTTTTGCTTTTCTAAGGTATTGTCTAATTTGATCGTGTAAGATTAATTTATTTGATCAATAGAAAGGCGAAACGTGTCATTCCCATAAAGTATAAAAAAAAAACTTTCTAGAAAACCAACGTTTTCATTCGTATGAATTATTTAATATGGAGTTTTACATCATTGCTCAAGAAACAATAAATAATATAATAATAACCCATTTCAAATGTTACAATAAAATCTTACGTTACTCACATCACGCAGAGAAACATATAGTCGGAGGGTTAAGATGGGCGGCGCCGCCGTCTCTTAGCGTCCCGTCGCCCCCCGCACGTGGTCGTGACGAACCATATGTCAATTGGAAAACGTACAAATTAGTGAGGGTATCTATGTCCAATCAATTTATTATATGTTAACTTATATGTTGCATCGCTAGAAAGTGGTCCCGGATATGACTTTAAATGATTTAATGAGTTTTATAATCTTCTTCTTAATCAATAATTAATATAAATGAAATCGCCAGTCTTCTAAGAGTTTTATAAGGTTTTTAATGGAATGACATATTTTGCCCTTCTTAGACATTAACTAGAGTTGACAGGGAGCTGTAATCAACTATCAAGGTTCGGAATATTTCACATCTGGGTCATGTACTGCGTGGAGAAAAGTACCACCTTCTCCAACTGATATTAGAGGGGAAAATTGAGGGACGTCGAGGGCCCGGTAGAAGACAGATGTCCTGGCTGTGAAACGTGAGGGAATGGACCAACATCCGACGTGTGGAGGAGCTGTCCCGAGCGGCGCAGGACAGGGACAGGTTCGCCGAGGTGATCGCCAACGTTGCGGGGACCTGACAGAACACAAGAAGAAGAAGAAGGTATTATCAAAATTTTGATAATGCGACATTTGACAATGCCTTTTAAGGGCGAAACATATCATTTCATAAAAAAAACTTAATGAAACTCTCAGAAGACAGACGTTTTCATTTATATTCATTATTTAATATGGAGTTTTACATCATTGTTCTAGAAACAATAAACTCTTCTTAATCACTATTTCATGTTCGAACTTTTCTTATGATATTTGTAATAAATAAAAGGTTAAAAACTCGTCTAATTGAAAATCTTTTTTAATCCTTAAACTGTAATAACCAGAATATAAATTAAGATAAAACCTTCGAATTGAAAGTACTTCGTTTTACGCATTTTCCATTGTTAAAAATTTATTATTTTATGCCACATCAAACTTGCACACATTACTCACTTTATAAACAAGAAATATCTTTATATGTGCATTTCAGCCTTCAATTTACAACAATCTTTGAGTGCATTTGTAATCTTATTTTTCATTTGCTGCTTAATATTTGGCCAAAACTAGTAAACAAATCCGTTGTTGGCGTTTACTGCGTATTTCAATGCGTATATTGATTTGATCTTAAATTGAAACGATCCTACTTTTTATTTTTCTATATGAACGTCTCTCTTATTTTATTCAAACTTTTAGCAATTAGTCTTATAAAATAAAACTGTTTAATTTAGAACACTATTCATTTTCAAAATTTATGTTGCCAAGTGTTTCAAACAGCTCATCAAATCGACAAATCATTTATTTTAATAAAGGGGTAAAGCTTTGTTTACAAATGGATGAATGTTATTAAAAAAAATCTATTTCATCCTACCTTTACCAGTTTCATTCTTCTCGTTTTTTATAATATAACAGCAATGTTCAGTTTTCCAGAATTACACCACCATATTGAAATTCACAATTTTAAGAGTATATTCCGATCTTACGAAAGACTGTCCTGCAATATCTCTCATATAATGTTACGTCTCTCATTTTAATCAGTAGGAGATATCATATTTACCACAATTTTTCTGCTTCGATATTAAGTTATCTTCAATAAATTTGTAAAAGTACACAGAATCAATAGTTAAGCAAAGCAAACTAATCATTGGTCTAAAGATGTGAAGAGTAATTGATCTGGAAAGATCCTCGCGTATTGATCCCACTTTGAAAGAAACCAATTACCGCAGCGGGATGAACAGACTTATTGGTGCTAACCTCGCCATAATAACGACGGAAATAATAATTGTGGATCTAATCGAAATTGGAGACCTTTTAAATTCATTTTCATCTGAATTAAATATACAACCCGAAGGTATATCATATTTCTTCGAACGGCTGAAGCGTAATTATTTAATTTCATTATTTCCAGAAACCTTAAACCAAAGCAAATTCAATTTGGTTTTTGATGTTTTCTCGGGAAGAACCTTAAACTGGTTTTCATTTCATTTTTACTTATAATAACCTAGAAACGTTAAATAAATATATAACAGTTATATGACAGCAGTGGTGGCTTTATATGTTTTTTGAAATTTTGAACATTAGTTTTGTGGTCGCACATTATCATTTATACTGCATTATTGTTATACCTTGTTAACATCACTTAATTATTTTAACCTAATTACCAACTGCTTTCGATGCTTCGCTCATTTGTTGACAGTTAACTCAATATGTGCGGTGTAAGATAGTTTGGAGTCGAGTGTAATTCCTAGGTCGCGTATGCTGGTTTCACTTGAGAGCTGTATATTGTCAATGTTGTAAGGGTAGTTAATTGGAATATTTTTCCGAAAAAATCTCATCATTTTACATTTATTGATATTTAATTTTAGGTCATTGTGTACACTTCACTCATGAAAAGAGATTAAGTCAGCTTGAAGGAGTAGACAATCTTTGAAATATTTATGACTTTAAAAATGTTGTCATCAGCAAATAACCAGAACGATGAATTAGTAATTGACGCATGTACATCATTCATGAATAAATTAAATAGCAAATAGTAATTATTGAATAGTAAGGGAGCAAGGAGGGCTCCTTGAAGAACGCCTGAAATCTATATAAATAAAAGGCGATCTTCCGGGTGTGTGTCGACTATTTCTGAGGTTATTCCTGAGCTGATCCTTCTGTATCTTGGGGAATGGACTAATTGGAATTTAGCGGTCGTCATAGGCATATTTTCGTTATTAATCGAGCTCTAATTAACTTTATAAATTAATCAATTAATTGAAAATTTTCGTAGTGCAAACGAATATAGACCTTAATGTTCGTATCACCTGAGTATCAATCTTTTGAGTCTATATTCGTTTGACACGGTCTGGAGAGAATTCAGTCTCCATGTAATTTTGTGTAGTGGCAACAATGTGTTTTGCTTTCTGACAGTCCAATATATTGCGTTTTACTTTGGGATGTATAATACTTAATACGTTTTGCTTATTACGTACTAAAATAATTGGTTGTTTAATTGGTACAGTATATTTTATTGGCCATATTTTAATGTACACTAATGCAGACAGGTAATTATACTTCTTAATTTTGGCGAGTATAATTTTTACGCGTCAATTTGAGGTTATGAACGAAATTTTATTTTTTCGTGTGGCTGAAACTTATTCGTTTCTCTTACGTTCGACGGTGATTACTTAATGATATTCGTTTTCTAGAGTTCTAGCCGTTCGATTGGTCACGTGGTCTCTGAACTGTCACAATCTCTTTGTACGTCGTAATATTTTGTAGGTATGAAGTTTCGGTACTTTTAGGTTATGAAGTTTTTGGGATTAAAAATATTCAATGATAATTAAATTGTTCAGGTTATTTCAAAGGATGATAGCGAAAATATAAAATATTGGACGTCGAAGCTCTACAAGAATATGAAGAAACTTGCTTCCGTAAGTATAATATAATATTTATATTTCTAATTCATAAATATATTTTCAGTTTATTCTATTTTGCTGTTTTCTTTATACGCATACTTTGGTCAGGGAAATTGTTACATTACCACAGCAACGGTAAGAAAGTTCTAATGATATACAATATGAATTACAATATGAATGAATGACACAATTCTTATGACTTTTTCCGTTTATTTCTAGGAAAATAAAGTAACGGATCAGAGATGGGACGAAAATTACCGATGCAGCGTGCAAAATAACTTCGTTAAAATGGAATTAGATCAATCAAACAACGGATGATCAGTGAATTAGATGTACCCTGGAGTGGCGAATGAAAACCGGCTCATTTTTACATTACACATAAGCTACTTTTAGTAGTTTTCATTCATATATGAAAATTCCATTATTAATTTCAGGTAAAGTTTTTAAATTTACAGTTTATAGACAATAATTAAGCACATTCCCAAACGTGCCACCTATATATCTGAATTTTGTGTTGCTCGGGCTGCCTGAAATATGCTTCCTGCACGCCTCAGATGCATTGACAAGCCGACAGACTTTAATTCTCACCTAAAAACCCACCTTTTCAAATTATCGCATAAAATGGTAACAACGGTTGTCTGTATATCAATAAACAATATTATATCACATTTGCACAAAACATTCATATGTTTAGAGAAACAAAATTCTTGATTTTGTTGTCCATCCAGCAGCACACATACCCAAATACACTATGAGTTACTTCAGCTGTTTTAGTTTTTCTCTGAAAACAAATGCTGTGATAGGTAAACATATCCTTATATGCAGCATTAGCTGCCTCAGTTAGAAGAGTCCAGTAATATTCCATTTTTGACCATTAAATTCTACATTATGCTGAGATTTAAAATATTCAAAGATAATGAAATTGATTTCAGGTTATTTCATTTGCTTGAGGATGGGGAAGACAACGCAGAAGATAATGGATTGCGCATGTGCAGAGGATGGGGAAAACAACGCAGAAGATACTGGAGTTCGCATGTCCAGAGGATGGATCCCACACTTCGATATATGCGTATCACAAGACAATGTTGTTATCTTTATGAACTAATTTGGAATGGTATGTACAGGTTTAAATTGGATTAATTGGTTTAATTCGTTACATAAGAATATAGACAATTTATGTTTACTACTCCATGATACATTCTCATCTGTCTTACCTTTCCTGTATTTGGGGCTTTATTACAAAGAAGAAAGCTAATGAGATTCAGGTGATCCAAAATCGGGCTGTTAGAAATATTTTCCGTCTACCGTGGTACACTCATGTAAGGGCCCTATATTCTCAGACGAAAATAATTCCATTTCAAATCCATCCAAAATTAGAGATCACTAAAACTATAATACAAATAATAAAGTCATCAACGCGCTCTAATACTCGACCAATATTCAATACGGACGTACACCAACATGATACGCGCTCACAGAATAAGAAGCATTGCGTTCAACTAGATTCGGTGTAAAATCCTTACAATTTATAGCCTCTACAGAATTTAATAAACTCCCTAATGATTTAATAATGATGTCGAACCAAAAACTTCAATCTGATCAACTTAAAAGTAATTTTTACATTACATTTTTACATTTTTACATTACACATAAGCTACTTTTAGTAGTTTTCATTCATATATGAAAATTCCATTATTAATTTCAGGTAAGGTTTTTAAATTTACAGTTTATAGACAATAATTAAGCACATTCCCAAACGTGCCACCTATACGAGTATATCTGAATTTTGTGTTGCTCGGGCTTTCACAGTAGTAGGTTCGTCCGCCTGAAATATGCTTCCTGCACGCCTCAGATGCATTGACAATCCGACAGACTTTAAATATCACCTAAAAACCCACCTTTTCAAATTATCGCATAAAATGTTAACAACGGTTGTCTGTATATCAATAAACAATATTATATCACATTTGCACAAAACATTCATATGTTTAGAGAAACAAAATTCTTGATTTTGTTGTCCATGAAATTCACATCAGAGCCAATAAATTAAGTTTCTACGATCGTGATTTCGCTGTTGTCACATGCACCTTTCATGACTAAAAACAATGTCAAAGCGCCCTTGAGGTGAGCTATTCACGAAAACGGCGATTATACAAATTAAACAAACAAACAAACCATCACGCCGTTTCCCCACAGGGGTAGGCAGAGAGAATGGACCATAACACTACTCTATCCTGGCAAACCTCTCTAGCTTCCTCCACATTCATACAACGAGTCATACACGCATGTCGATTCCTCCGACTTCTAACATGACCAACCTTTAAAATCTGATTAGTTTAATTAATTTGACAAATTAATCAGATTAAAAGGTTTTATTAGTTTTATCGTTTTTGTAAAGAATTTTGACAGGTGTAGAAATAAATTTTTCATTTGTTCCAATGACAATTTGAATCATTTCTTCAATATTATTTTCAAGTTCTTGCTGGTTAAGTGCCTTACTACAGATAATTTAAAAAATGGTGGATACGTGTAACATAAATTAAATAAACACAAATGTCCGGATCGTCCAAGTCAACATGTGCAACATCGAAAAAAACATTATGTGTTATTACATTATGTGCTAAATTAAAAAACAGTGGATACGTGGAACATATTATAAATTAAATAGACAATATGTGCACCGTCTAAAAAGAACATTTTGTGTAAAATTATTTTTATTTTGTTATTTTATTTTATATCATTGTATTTTATATTATTTGTTTTAGATTTATTTTGTGGGTGTTGGACGATCGAAGTGTGCGCGGGAGATGCCTATTGGTGGCGATGAGGTTCGCAACCCATCACACCGCGCCTCCCGCGGGGCGAAAAGAGAAGGATGGAGTGCCGCATCAGTAAAAGTGTGACAGTCCATTCTCTCTGCTTACACTTTCGGGGAGACGGCGTGATGGTTAGTTAGTTAGTTAGTTAATTTGACAAATTAGCCTAATTATTATTATTATTATTATGCATATAGCATGAACTGCCTTTTATATGAAGAATATCTTCAGCAAACAAGTGAAAAACAGTTGTAATTCATTCATTGTATGGAAATTTAAATTTTGCCTTATGCGTCTCTTCGGTGTCCGCCTTATGGCAATTCAAATTTTTTTTTTTTTAATTCCAGGGCCCAAAATTGATGAATCAAGGATCGGACCAAAGTTGCCGATGCAGCGTGTAAAATAACTAATGTTTAAATGGAATGGGATCGGTCATAAAGCAAGGACAACGGGTGATAAGATCTTCTGGCCTGGAGTGGCGAAAGAGAAACAGCTACACAAATTCTGGCAGATCACAAGCAAGATGGTCTGATGACATTAAACGAGTGGCAGGAGGTCAATGGCGCAGAGCGGCGAGGGATACAGTTGTGGAAGTCGGGAAGGGAGGCTTTTGTAGTATTATCATCTATATTACTATTCCACGCCAGCGGACTCGCAGTGCCGAAATCACGATCGTAGAAACTTACTTTATTGGCTCTGATGTGAATTTCATGGACAACAAAATCAAGAGTTTTGTTTCTTTAATATAATGAATGTTTTCTGCAAATGTGATAAAATATTGTTTATTTGATTATTAAATTTCATATAAAATATTCAAAAAATAGTTTTTCAATTACCTTAGTAATATGTATTCAAGTTTATAATTCACAGCGAGTTTGCTTGGATTGAAACTTTGTTTTAAAGATATAGACACACATTTTTGCATCCATACACATGGCATTTAATCCAATAAATAAACGAATTGTTATTGAACTTTAATTGTATTTGTTGAATATATATTGGGTTTATTTATGTACTCGAATTTAGCAATAGCGAAGCGTTGCCGGGTCAGCTAGTTACAATTATAAGATTCGACAGGAAATTGTTGATTCATACTATTTGTTTCCTATTGTTAAGGAAAGATTTGATAGGCGAATGAAATGGGTCTCTTATACCAAGCGCATGTAATTTGGAGAGAAGACTATGGTGATTTATTGTATCGGAGGCCTTGGAAAAGTCGGTGTAAATTACATCAAGTTGTTTATTTTGTATTATTTAAACGTACTTAACGTTTAGCATTTCCTATACCTCGATAGTGAAATTTTTTCAAGTAGATTTGTACTGAAATAGATCTCGAACTCAATTAACCGAAAAGTTTTGATTATTATTAAAAACAATCTTGATGTTGGTTGTTTAAAATGTTAAAACCCACTTGGGTGAATAACTAATTGTGTGAATGTATGAAGTTATAGGAAAAATATGTAAGGAGGAGTGTATCAAATCATCTCACAGGATAAATGATGGGATTGTTAATTAATTCAATTTCCCTGAATAAGTCATTTTATATCAACACACTAGTCAGTATACACACATATCACCAAGTAAGTGTTTATATTGTCTGATATTTTACATGTGTCAAAACATATAAACAAGTTGACTGGTTAAATATTTAAAACCTTAATAGAAATTGATAACGTGTGGATATTAATGTCAATTTACTACAAGTTTATAGAATATAAGGGGAAATCATGAAGGTTTAATTCACACGCGACCTGCTCTAAACACTGTTTGTTAAAACAAACAAAAGTTAAGAGGTTGTATGAAATATTTACATTTGTATAACGTTTAAATCTGAAATTTTGTTAAAACAAGTACTGTGGGCTAATATTGTTCACAAATAATGATTTTATCACAAGCTCGCTCTTATTTATAAACATTTAATAATTCCAAAAAATGCTATTTTATTTTCCATATAATATTTTTTCAAATTCGCGTTCTTCCTCTGTTCAAATTCGTTCTTCTGTTATTCTCTGCGCCAACAGAGAATAACAGCTGGCCTTCAGCGACACGGCACATCTTTCTTAAGAAGTAGACTGACAGCTGTCCTTCTATCTATCCACCGATCTATCATCTTCTATCAAAATGTAGAATTTAGTTGTAAAAAAAAAACGATTTAATTTTTATTTTATCAAATCTTTTACGAGATTATTTTATTTAAAGAAGACCCAAATCCATTTAAAGTTTTTCGAAAATCATATAATTGGCCGTGAAAAGAATGTCAGTTTTGAAAGAACTTTTATAAGTTACCAGAGTGGTATATCTATAGGCTAAGCTCGACACTACTTGACAGGTTTTATATTTTTCATACTAATTTTAAAACGTAAAAGCGACAGTTTTACAAATTGGATTTCATTCACACTACTTTCAAAACCTTTCTGGGACTAATAAAAATAAACTACGATATTTTCAGCGAAATCGGTTTAGTAATTTTCGAGAAAATCAAAGGCAGAGAGACAAACATTTATTTTTATTTATAATATATAAATTTGAAGTTAGTTGTTCTCATTTATACACTTAAATATCTAATTATTCCAAAATTACATAATGTATTATTCGATTTATACTCGTATATTCCCAAATTTGATGCAATGTTCAATCTCGCACATTGATCTGAGATTTCGTATGTGAAAAAGTATATATATATTAATACTATTAGTATTTTAGCTTAGTAATATCTGGGCTTCATTGTTACTTTAAATGGAAAGTTAACGTTTTAAGACGTAGTTTAAAGCATTTTCACGAGACGTACCATGATAATAAAGTATGTTACGTATACAATTGCCGTAGAGGTTTTTTTTATTATGGTGAATAGTATTTATACGGTTCTCGCTTGGTTGTAGCATTTACAAGTAAATCTATTAATTTAATATGACAAACAATGAGTCTAAATGCACAAATTAAAACTATATGTGACCTTAACATCTTGAATTATTATGTCAGTGATCATTGGTGTGTCGTGGAAACACATAATAAAGATTAACTTAAAAAATGGGATTTATTTATTTTTCGTAATCACGCTTGTATTATGTATGCAATCATTTTTTTATTAGTGTCCATTCACGTATGCTGTATATACTCGTATTTTTATATAAACCTTCAAATTAAAATTAAACACCTTTTTTGTGATTGTTTTTAAACATCTCGGGGACGTAAACAAAAACCGTGGCTGGTGACGAGTGAAGGAGATCCTCGGGGATGGCGGCCGTGATATGTCAATTCGATAAAAAAAATTAACTTATCGTCCGATAAAACGGTGTAGGTGTGTAGGTGTGTGGGTGACGGCGCGTAGTGTAGGGCAATCAGTACACGGCACACGGCACGCCGCACACTACTGTACAGCCTCCGCCGGCGCGTGCGCTCTGCCTCCGCCAGTATCGATTCCCGCGCGCGCAGGCCTTCCCGCAAGCTCTCCTCCAGCGCCATTCGGTTATGTGAAAAGCCAAAGGTCCGACAGAATACCACCCAACATGGACTACCATAAGTGTTAATGTGATTACAAGTGATAAACAAATCAAAGGACGCGAGGAATCCTTAATCAAACTAAACAGGTCAGTGGAAACAGCCGTACAAGCGCGTCCTGACAAATCCCGGACGGATCAGTGTTTTTTTTTTTCAACTTTCTGCTGATTTTTCTTCCGCGACCCGTGATGGCCAATTTGCGAGAATATCGAGTAGGAAACCCATAGAGACCATGCGCACCACTTCTCACTAGCGGACCATTCAATCCGAATCTCTTTCATAAAATATTCTCTACTTTTACGACTATTGTTTAAATTTCTTCGTCTTCTCACTGCAACGTAATATGGGATATTCTTGGTCAAACTTCTGGCGTGATTGTTCTTTACCGAATGACGTACATTTCATATTCCTGTTCATTCAGATTAAACATAATCACGTAATCAGCATTCGTGATCACCCCTCAAGGCCTTCCAAAACAATATCACGTTACTACCGAGTTTAGCACTTTATAAATAAAAATATTTGATTAACCACCTACAGCCACTATTCCCACAATGTGTTATCACCGCCTTTTTTTCGATACTCAAAAGAAAACACGTTATTGTTTAACGTTTTATAAGCCTGCAGTGAGCAGACCCTGACCTCGTGATTTTGCTGCAACGAACAATAGAATTCTCGAGATGACATTACTGAAGGTTTCTATCAAACTCTTACCTATTGAAAGGACAGAATATTGTGTATTCTATCAATCGTAATTCGTTGTAACCGACTGATTATTCAAGCAAATAAGAGTACGCGTGTTTCACGAATTTATATTCAAGAATTCCATCTGTACGGTGCTTTCATTCCGTGCTCTCCCAAGCTATTGTCAGTAGCAGCTGTCGACAATTTTCTGCGTTACGTCCTGTGTGACAGGTTTCATAAGTTAACAACATTTTAGACTATAATTCTTGTTATTGTAGTACTATTAAGATTACAATTTAAAAATCGGTTTATAAAAAAAATACACTTAGTGAACATTTATCACGAATGAAAGACGTTAATTCGTTTTGTGTTTTTACTTTAAGGACTTGTGAATAACTGCTTAGATACTTTTTAATCAAAAGAATAAACAATTTATATTGTTTTGTTTTAAATAAAATTATAACATATTTTGTATAACTGCGCGGCGCATTTCAATTCACCAACTGTGATCTTAACTCCCAGAAACGCTAGATGTAAAAACGAATGACATTCTAATGGCAAAGACTTTTTTTACTTAAAATATTTTTTTAAATGAATTATTGAAAAAAATACTAAACACAAGACCTATATACATATTTAGGTAGATTAGTTGAGCCCAAGTGTTGCCCTAGTACAAATTTCAGGGATCGAACCCTTGTATTGCTATGCTGGCTCACCAGCTTCTACAGAACAATCTCCATTCATATAATACTTCAGGTGCATAAATGATCCGTATTACTTCAGGTTTAAGATAAAATTACGTATTATTTATGTGTGTGTTTTTAATATGACATTATTTTTTAACCGATCGCGAAAATCAGAAACAGCATTCATTTGAGATTTAAAACACATATTAATGCGCTCTTTGGACGATTACATCACAAAAATGACGCTTTCAATGACGCTTTCAATATTAGCAAATTGTTGGTATTATTATTACTTTCTACGAAAATATAATATTTAAGGGTAATAGTGGCTGATGGATAAATCTGTTGGCTCCAAGTTGAATTAATTGGACTTAATTAGATCTAAAATGTTCACAATGAATACAATATATGGTACATTTTCTACATGCATGGGTGCTACTTATCTACATACACGGATGATCAGTGTAAAATATGAACATTTCAAGAGAATATAGATGCGTGCTTAAAACGCATTATAACCTGTGGCTGTCGAAATAAAGACAATAAGTGGAAGCAGTTAATAAATAAACATCGTTTAATGGAATTATTATGTAAAATGAACTTCTATCAAGAGATTTCAGTAAAATTATTGATTATAACATGTAACGCCATTCAAACATCTCTCTTTATCACAGTTACAAGTTAAAAATTTTGGACAAATTGTGTGGACATTGAAGAAAAATGGAATCTTGGTAGCGGTTGGCTGGTCCAGGGGCAGAAAAGCGCACTGGAGATCTAGTAATTTTGATTACAATTCTAGATTTGGACTGAATGCTTCTTCGTAATAATGAGATATTTTAACATTCATTCTTGATTACTTCTTTTTTTTACTCTCGATATAAATATTTTGTCATTCAACTATTGTATTATATTACTATCATATTACAGAAATCGACTTCTTTCATATTTGTTTAAAAGTTTGCAGTAGAAAATACGCTTTACTTTACTGAGTATCTTTCCTTCCTTAATTCGAACCAACTTTCGTGCATTCCTGGTATTATACAATATATTATCTTTTACCTGTTCTCAATAGATGCCACCTTAATTTTGTTTGTAATATATTTTTAAAAAATAAACTGATTTGATTACTCATCAAATTTTCGATGTAACAGATAGAGAGTAGAGCCAATTTCTTTAATCTAGACATATCTGTCCAAATTTTCTTGAATCCAATATTTATGGACTCATTTTGCAATAATAAATATGCGTTAATAAAAATTTATATCGGCTAAATAATGAGATGTTTTGGACGTAAATCTGATAAAATATCAATTATGATGGCAATATCTCGCCACGGACTCAGGTCGGGAGCACACCCGAGGGATGAATGGAATGACGTCAATGGGGCGGGGTGTAATCATGCCCATAATTTCCAGACTCGGTTGCCCGGCGTGGGAGTCTCAGGGATGCTGGAAATCTTGGTCTTCTCGACGAATCTTAACAATATGTTAGACTCGCAACTGTCAAATAACAAAGAACAACAGACATAAACATATTATATTTAGTTTAATTCCACTTGATCTGGCTACGGCCGCTTTTGGTAGCTCGCTAATGGCTCGCTGCCATCTTCTAGTCATAATACTTATTATGAAAGGATTTTTCTAAAAGTTTTATTGAAAAGGTAATTTTTATAAAGGGTCAAGTACATATTATAAAGGATTTTTTTTATTAATTACAACGAACTCCTACCAGGAAATTTCAATAACGACGTTAATGTGAAATTATTTATTTTGTTTTATTCCATTAGTTTTCAAAATTGTTTTAATTATTAATGTGACCTACGCCATGTAACAGGAAACATTCATTTAAAACTATCAATAAACACCCTACAATATGTTAGTTTGATGTGAAAGTTATCGAATAATAGTTAAAGGCAAATTTATGATTAATACGAATAAACAGATCTGTTTTCTATAAGTTTTATTATATTTTATGTGAATGACATGATTTGTTTATCAATGTATTATCAAATGTGATAATGTTTTAGACAGGCGAAACATCTAATTCACGTAAAATATCATAAAAATTCTAGAAAACGTTTTTATTCTTATTATTACATCATTTTTCGAGAAACACTAAATAATCAAATAAAATGGGCTATACATAATTGAAATCCTAATTTCTGATTCAAGAAAACTTTTGAAATTTAAATTGCCCCTTTGATTTATTTTTGCAAATTATTGTTATTTGTAATACCAGCGAAATTGAAAAGAAAACACACATTTATTTCGCGTTTAATTGAATGCGGGTCGAACGTAAGATTTTTTTTAATCTCTTGAGAGTAAAAATATATGTTATTAAATTATTATTTGAAAGCTTCCTAGAAACCCCCACCTCTCACCCAGGACCAGCGTGTATCTGCGGAGCCAACTCGGTTTCATTTTACTTTTAAAAGCACTCTCCTCACTCCCAGTATTTGCGCGCGTAATGTACATATGTATGATTATAGATATAGGGTAGGTATGTATTTGCGTCATAAAATAACCCGGAGTTTATTCGGCGACACAGAGACGGACACGGAGCCAAAAATGTACAATCATATTTATTTCACGCACATTCAAGATTTCTGGAATGAGTA
This sequence comes from Lepidostoma basale, assembly GCA_022606425.2. Taxonomy (NCBI): domain Eukaryota; kingdom Metazoa; phylum Arthropoda; class Insecta; order Trichoptera; family Lepidostomatidae; genus Lepidostoma; species Lepidostoma basale. Next base: position 49,406 of record JAHDVF020001001.1, on the reverse strand, counting down.
TACTTCTTCTTCTTCTTCTTCTTCTTCAGCCTGTATTGACCGTCCACTCCTGGACATAGGCCTCCTCTCGCATTTTCCATTCTCTTATATCCTGAGCGATCCGCATCCAGGCACTTCCCGCACTTCTCCGGACGGCAAAGCGTGGAGTGGGCGCCCAACTCCACGCTTTGCCGTCCTTGGCCACCAGCACAGCAGTCGCCTTATCCACTTTTCATCTGGATTGCGAGCGACATGTCCCGCCCATCGCCACTTGAGGGTTGCGGCCATCTTGATAACATCGGAAACCTTTGTCCTGACTCTTATGTCCTCATTTCTGAGTCTGTGTATACATATTTGTGAAATAGTAATAAAAACATAGTTTTATTTTAAAGACTAATTATATTATATGGGAGTGATATACAATATTTCGCTATTATGTCTACTATACATCAAATGTTAATTATTTAATCATTCTTTTGTAAAGCGAAACATTTCTTACTTACATATAGAATAAAACTTTATAAAAACTGTCATTTTCAATCATTTTAATTACTAAAAGGCGGCCACATTCGAAATCGCAAAAATCGACGAGCGTGCGTGTTACGAGACATGAATGTAGAAAAAGCTTGAGAGTTAAGTCAGAACAGAGTAGTGTGGTGGTCCATCCTCTCTGCCTACCTTTCCTGGGAAACGACGTGATGGCTAGTTAATTTTCTATAAAACAGACATTTCCATTTATATAATGTGGAATTATAGACAATTGTTAAAAAAATAATATATATTTCTATGATAACTTCTAGTTTGTGTATTAAAAAAACATGGTTTAAAATATATATTATCTGATCGAAACGATATGACAAAGTTGTACGTATTTTTTACTGATAAAAATTATTAATAGTTTCTCTATAAATTTAATCAAAATCTCCCTTTTAATTTTTTATGTATTTAAATTCTCCACTTAATATATATCAGTTATCGCATATTAAAATGCTATTTAAAAGTAACATGAAACAGAACATAATAATAACATGATTCAATCAATTATCTTTTCTGTAACTAAGTCTTGCCTGAAAACATATTATCACGAAGATATTGAAAAACCAATATCGATCATTGTTTGGTAGAGTTATTAATTCAGTAGTAAACTTTGGGGGCGTTTGAATACGGGTGTACATCAGTAATATCTTTTGGGAGAAACGTTGTTGATTGCTTTAGAGCTCATTTCGTCATTCTGCTGCGTATACATTTGATATAACCTTGAAAGTTTAACTCAATCGTCATTGAATACTTTTGTTTACTAATATATTTGTAATATTACAATATCATCATCGGCTGTCCCTCGTATCCGAGGAAGACTGTCCTTCACGCTTATGGGTCCGCATGTAACTGAAGAGCCCAATCCTGGACCCACACATTCTGGGCATCTGTGGAGTCGTCACCGTCTCCCGAGGGTCTCTCATTTCTCCTTCTCCTATTACAATATTGGGATATGTGGACTAGCAATGGGTGAATTTTACATTAAAACCAAAATGCTACGTGTATTGCCGCAAGCTGCGCCTAGTTCTAGCCTGTATACCGACATCGGTCAAGGGGTTTGTTAATCTCTCTAATGCCTTAATTGATTCCTTCGTAGCACAGTATTGCATAGCCATCGAGCAACTTTGTGCGCTAATTAAGCGATGGTGAATTATTATATAAATAATTTGTTGTTCCAGAACATGGCGCCATCTATCGCGTCTGCGCTGAGGTTCAGGCGGGGTGCGGGGGAAGAAGGCGGTGAAGAGGGCGAAGCGGAGAGCACGCCGCTGCCTACCGCCGCCACCACCCTCACCCTGCACAACTTCAACAAGCACCTGAGGCACAAGTCCACCACCACGGAACAGCCCGAATTTGGTAAGACATTCATACTCGTGTATTAAAGGTCATAAAATAATTGACACCACTATTTCTTGGTACGACTAGTGTTGACTATCATCTTTATGTGATATTTGAAATGATTCTTTTGTCAACATTATTGGACAGTAAGACTGTTGTAGTGGGATGCTTGGTTTAACACTGTTTTATCATCCTGCGACTTTAGATATCCTCTCAATATAATTATTTTTATTATTAACAAGGAAGACAAAGCGTGAGATAATGGCAAGATTACAATATTTCGAATTGTAACTTGAACGTTATCAATTTCTTTAATATATTCTTCAACAGGGAACAAATGGTTTAATTTCGATAATTAATTTATCTTTCGAGGAGCTAATTCTACATTAACAGATTGATAATTCTGTAAATTAACCGTTTTCACATTCCACATTAGGAAATTCCACAGTTTTTTTTTATTTCCCACGCGTTAAGTTTATTATAGATTTTTTATAGCTATGGCAAATACCAAAATATAATGAAATTAATGATTGCTCATTCAGATTTCGTAAAAATCAGTAAAAATTTGAATAAATTAATATTTTATATGTATTCCCGCCAAAAACGAAATAAGTTTGTCAGTTGTTAAACATCCTAATTGTAACTGACACATTCTGCGAAAATAACTCTTCTATTTTAAAGTTTACGCAAATTGCTCTTCTTGCTTAATGTTTCATCATTTAACGACTACTGCTTGAATACTGTGAACTTATTATAACCTTTAGGTAACAGTTATTTTTTTAATAGCCTTATCAATTGAAGAATAAACATTTTTTGTGCGTGAATCTAGTAGAATTTTCTCAAATTTAATTTGATGATTATTTATTTACGAGTCGTATATTAAAGAATAAAAGCTCTTAAATAATACCATCATAAAATTTGCACAGTTGATTCTTATAAATTTAATATTATTATTTGAAATTTCATGGTAGAAGTTCGTCGTAAATAATGAAAATAAAAATAAAAATGTAAAATATATTTTTAAGATGTATATTTAGTTAAAATCCGCAGATGTTTGTGTCTTCGACCTGTTTCGGTAGCTGGCTGCCATCTTCTGGTCAGACATCTGAAAGAAGATACATACATCTTAAAAAGATTTTTACAAAAAAAAATCATTCTTTAGATTTTTACGTTTTTCTTATTTGAAGTTATCGGTTATGTATCTCAATATTGAATTACCAACCAATAACTAATTTTTTTATTAATGTTGATGTGATATTTTTTCTCTTTTAGATGAAGATACATCCACCGGACCGCCTCCGGCACCCACCAAGTCGGAAGTGGAGAAAGCAGGAGAGATAGTGACGAAGCTGGCTACGGGGATGGGCATCCCGACATGGGGCCTGGTGGCTATTATTATAGGTATGTGTTCGCAATCAAACCTAATGATGAACATACTTACCATGTTCACAGATTAATCTTTACAGCACGCAGTAAATATTAAGATCTCGCTTTTCATTTTATCAATAATTCCGTGTTTGAAGAATCAAGAAAGGATTTCTTAAAAGGCTCCAAAAAGATTTAAATTCTTGTGTTTATTTCTTGAGATCATGAAAGGTATCTTCTTCGGCCGAGTTTCTAAGATTGTCGCCAACGAAATAAGGATTTTTACGGAACATAAAAGGGTTTTCTACTTTTGAATCTATAGGAATTTATCTGCACATTTGGTACTATCTATTCAAAACTTTCAGGATTAGAGTTATAAAAAAATAATGCTGTTATTTGAAATTTCATGGTAAAAGTACAATGTAAATAATGAAAATAAAAAAAATGGTAATTTTTTTTAAACTAACTTACTATTTTAAAAAGTATTCTTTAATTTATTTTTTCATGATGTATTTTAATAACATTTTATTTATTTGTGCTAAACTGGTATGTCCGCAGGTGTGTCGGTGGTGGTGCTGGGTATCTGCTTCTGCTGCATCCGGAGATGTTTCCGCAAGCGGCGGTCCAAGGACGGCAAGAAGGGCATGAAGGGAGTGGATCTCAAATCGGTACAGCTTTTAGGATCTGCCTACAAGGAAAAGGTACGTTTCTAGCACCTCTCTCGATTACTAAGTACCTACCCTATGGCTGCATTTATCCGGTTTTTAAATGCCGCCACAAAATTAATTTTAGAACGCGGACTGATGAATTTGATAAGGCACTTTTTGAAGTGTCATTTTCCTAAAATATTCAACTTTCACATTACATTATAACAGATATAACATCGCGATCTTCGAATCGACTCGATACCATTTATTATTAATGTTAAAATAACCGTTTTGATCTACATGTGTTAAAAGGTTTACTTTTCCCGATGAGATGCTTTAGAAAGGTAAATTTTCCGCCTAGCACTTACAACATAGTTTGTCATTTTTAATTAACATTTTCTTGCGAGTCACTCATCAATCATAACTTACAACAGTGCAATGATTCTGGGTAGCTACCAAACCAAAAATCGTTGGATTCGGCTGTATTTGTATTTCAGTATCAAGTCACACATACGCCCAATACTCTTCATACGTACGCTTCAATCAACCTTCACTGCCCAACTATCGAAAATGACATTAACTGCCAAATATAACATAATAAGAATATAACAATGTATGCATTGCCCCTCGTTCTAATTCATATTATATTCTAAATTACATTGACCCGTTCATATTTGTCCTATTTTTAACCACTCAAGTTTTCCAAATCAATCTGCTGTCCTGTAAATATGACACCGAACGGTTATAGGCTCACTGCGATGTGTGGGTTACGTTTTATGTAATATTTGTGTAATGTGATAAATGGATTAGAATACTGGTAATTCTTCAATTGTTATTCGATGGTTAAATACACTTGTAAATAGATTTAATTAGCATAGTAATGAAGCAATTTTTTGTTTACACAGTACAAAATAAAAATCCAACCCGAAAGAAGAATCAATTACCTTGTAGAATGCATGAAATACCTTTAGTTAGAGCAAGATGTGCGAGTGTTTCCCGCCCCGTGCGCCTGTGGAGTTGGTGACTTTCTCTATATTTGGCCAGTGAGGATTGAACTGTATTTGAGGTCATTTCGCAGCTTCCAATTTACTCTCCCTTATATTTTATGTACGTCTTAGCCATATTTTATAACAAACATTAATTTTATCTAATTGCATGACCTACAAGTATTACTTACCTACGCACCTACTTTATACTCTACCTATAAATAATACTTACATCATATGATATTCATATTACTTAGGTTAATTACTTTCTACTCATGTACATACAATGAATATCACACAAGTACATAGCTCTTGATCAATTCAATTTTTACATATTTATACCTTTTATCTTAGAGCGTACAGTTGGCTGCAAATGCATATTCTTAAATGAGTGTACATATCCATTTCAGCATATAATAAATACTCACCATATTCAACTAACTTTTCCATTTTATTTGTTGTTATTTTGCTTTAAAAGTCAATGTACGAACCTTTACTTTCAATATTAATAATATTGGATAATAACCCGAGCAGAAAGAATATTTGCCCTCAAAGCACTCAAAGTGGATATGTTTCCAGCTGATTGGTAGAAAAGACTAATATTTCACAATCTCCTCGACGTTGTGTCATATTACTCATCTTAGTGTATTATTATTTGACTTTGTCAACCATTTTCTTAACCAGTTTTAAATTTTCCATTTTCTTATTTTATTTTTGCTAAGAGGCATGTTTCAAATTGCTACACAGTAAAGGTTTACTACTTTTTGATTTGTACCTTTTCATGAACATCTTCCTTGCACTATTTGATTAATGCATTCCGCACATTTTGATCATTTTTGGTATAGCAATCCTGAGATCTTTGCTTAGAATCCGTTTGAACATTGAATACATGCAACAGTACAAATGAGTTGTCCTTTTTATAAACAGGCGCAAATTATTCAACAACCTCTTCAGCAAGGGTATGTACAATCAAAATAGAAAATTTAAAACTGGTTTTCTTTACTTGCTAACGGTCCAATCTTTCAAATTAAAACTTTCTCTTCACCATACATAACACTGGTTTCATTCTTTTGCTGGGTTTACTGTGTAAATTATTAAATTATCCATGATGATCACAAATATAAAAAGACTTGTACACATAAAAAAATAGTTTCAGTTTATTATATTTCATATTTGGTTAGATTTAATTATTTTTTTAAAGTAAAGTTTAATCTAGATGGAATCAGTTTGGTTAGGATGGTGAAACATTGTAAATTAGATCCCCGCATTGTATGGTCAGGGAAGGTTTGACCCTTGGCAAGTAACACTCGGATCGCCCTACCAGTAAAGTGTCCTGATTGACCATTGACAAGTCACACACACAGGTGCAGCCCGACATGGAGGAGCTTACAGAGAATGCCGAGGAACCGGACGAAGGCGAGAGCAAAGTCAGCGAAGTCAAGCTGGGGAAACTGCAGTACAAGGTCAGTTGCATTATTTTTTTCTTATAACTTTAGCTATTGTCATCACAAACAAAGGCCTATCCAAAAAAAATTAAAGTAAAGCGTGGAACAGACAAAATAACAATGAAAGGAAAGTAAATGGAGTAGAAATGAGATCTTGTAGGCGAATGTGTGGTAAATGTTTATATGATAGAGCATAGGTTTCCAATCTTTTCAGGGCCACCGCCCTCTTTACAAGAAAAATAAACATTCAACGCCCCCCTCCCATAAAAGTTATTCCAAATATTTAGAAACACATAGTTGAATTTTAAAATATTATTAAATCTTTTATGTATCTGAAAACGACATATGGTAGAATACCGAACGAAGAAAAGGAAGATATGATTAGCGTGTTTTTTTTTTTGCTTTTTAGACTATATTTTTTTATCTGCCCACGCTCTCTATTTTTTCTGGGTCTTCTACTGCCCCCCTGAAAGTCTCAAACGCCCACAAGGGGGCGTTATCGCCCACTAGAAGCCTGGGTGATAGAGTGTTCAATGCAAATATAAAAAGTGAATGAAAGTGTTAGGAACAAAATAATAAAAGGATCATTAAGATGGTTCGGATACATGGAAAGAATAAATGGTTAAGAAAGTATATGTAAACTATGTAAATGTAAACTAGAAATAGAGGAAAACGTCACAAGATCAATCAAATATTAAATGTGGGCCGCGTGAAGAGTCAGAGAAATCGATGTGTGTGCATGACACGATGTATGAATGTTGAGCAACGAGAGTAGTATGTTAGGAAAGAACAGTGTGGCGGTCTATTTATTTCAACTATCCCTTCTGGGAGACGGGCTGATGATGATGATTCATATAACGAGTCATACACACACGTCGATTCTTCCGACTTCTAACATGAGCAACCTTTATAATTTGATTAATTGGTAACGTTAGGAAAAGTTTAATAAATTTTCTGAAAGGAATATGACCCCGATGATGTTTCTTTTGCAGCTGGAATACGACTTCAACTCCAACAGCTTGTCAGTGACGGTGATCCAGGCCGAGGACCTACCCGCGCTGGACATGGGCGGCACCTCGGACCCCTACGTGAAGGTCTACTTGCTCCCCGACAAGAAAAAGAAATTCGAGACCAAAGTTCACCGTAAAACACTCAGCCCTGTATTCAACGAGACTTTCGTATTCAAGGTTAGTTATTAAACAATCATTCCAGCAATATAGAATCCATGAGATAATTAATACGAGACACTACTCAGTGCCACCCCTTGAATCAATAAACAATATTATCTGCACCATTAGTTGCTACTATAATTTTATTTTATTTGGTCAATATACAGAGTGTGCCCTATGCCGATGCAATGAACAAGACCCTGGTGTTTGCCATCTTTGATTTTGACCGCTTCTCAAAGCACGACCAGATTGGTGAGGTGAAGGTGCCCCTGTGCCAGGTGGACCTGGCGCAAACCATCGAGGAGTGGCGAGAACTGCAGAGTGTGGAAGGAGAAGGGGGACAGGTATACGCCACACACACACAAACGCACACACACATACACACACAAACACACACACACACACATACACATGCCACATAAAGCCGCTGTTGTACTAGTTAAACTAATGTTTCTTACTTCCGATCTCAGATCTACAAATTGTCATTCTATTACAATCAATTACTCGAGGTTAATTCATTTTTAGGTACAATTTCAAATTTGGTGTAAGTTACTTGAATACATTTTCGAAATGCCTTGTTTGCACGGTCTCGCATCTACTCGTATATTAGGTATGTATAATTGATAACAGATTAGTTTTATAATCTACTTGTTTTTTGTACAATAGAATAGCGGGTCTCATTTGGGTTTTGAAAAAACAATTTGATAGGAAAGCTCGCACATCAAATTGTCACAGTGCTACTGTATTATGATGGCTTAATATACCATAGTTTTGACCAAAACTCTGCTTTTCTATCTTATCTTAAACAATCATTCAAACAAATCTTTCAAATAATTGTATCAAAGGTTCGCACAATATTTTCCTTATACTCCATTTGATATGTAATCAATTATGAGATTAATTACTTCCACGACTAGACACATCTTAGATTAAAAAGGTTTCATTTCTGCGTATCACTGTACCAAAGTATTTATGTAATAATAACACTATTTAAACTAGTTTGTTAACAGCAATTTCAAATTATTATTTTTATTAATTTATTTTTAAATTACAACACCCAGTTCGGATCATTCTGTCGTTACAACTTTCAGTGTAGTTACAGATCACATTTTTCATCATCTCCACATTGACAAGGTTAAAGGTTTGAATACTGCATTAGTTATAATCATTACATGTCCTTTTATATGCATTCAACTATTACTTAATGTTTTAGTTTTCCATCAATTCCTTTATAATAGATATACACAACGGGCCTCGTGGAGGTGCACTGATGGAGGAGTGGCCCGTTTAGACCTATGCCATTCCGGTTTTAGGTTTGGAGATCACACACAGAAATGTAATCTAATCCTGGGATACGAGGAACACAACTTTACTCTGCTCTGATTGGACACGGGGTGACAGTCTCCTTTGTCTGAATAATGTGGCTGTTTATTGTTTAATTTCTCTTCATCTTGATGTACCTAGATGGTGTCGCTCAATATTATTAAGACAGACCAGGCTCCAGTCTATTAAAACTTTGGTATAAAATTCTGCATGTAATTTATTAAGAGAACAATTCGTCATTTGAACATGGGAAGTGGTTAGTAAGACGAATATGTATTTGAAATTTTCCAAACATTTCATTCAAAGGTGACTTACTGTAATCTGTATTATTGACTTATTTTATATAGTTTCTTTTTTACTTTTTGTTTATTTCACACTATAAGCTTATATTACGCAAATTGACTTTTGTATTTAGAATGGGACAAAGTGAACGGTTCCATGCAATAAGCAACAATTTCACTGACATTCAGTTTGTATACGAAAGACTTCTATTTTGGGAAAAAGTAAGTGTGGAATAGATTTTCAAACCTACATTATTTTAATATTAGACATTTATATTGATTTCAAGTATTGTTAGAATTTTCTATCTATCTATTGAATTACAAATTATACCAATATTATGGACACAGCTCCTGGATAAGCATCCCAAGTTAATGCCAAATCTTCCATTCGTATCGAAACCTTTCATTCCAGATAAAATAAAAAAGAAACCTCAATTGAATAAACAACAATCATCTAGAAATGGAAGGGACATCGATACGAGCGAAAGAACTCGGCCTGTATGATTGATTTTTATTCTCTCCTCTATACATTATCATTATTATTATACAATTGACATACTGTATTTACTGGAATTGTTTTTCTCTTTCCCTCATATTTTCTCTGCTCTGCTTCTGGCTGTGTTTGGTTGTGTCCTCCACAATTTGCATGACGCTTCAAATACAATCAAAACAATCATTCACGTAAGTATTATTTAATAACCAAAATGGACATAACTTTACATGACAAATGCTAAATATGGTACCACGTTATTTACTGGAATATATCACCCAAATCATGGGATAGTTGCCATTACCGATAATACCATCTACTATCTATATTAGTGCCATATTTGTATACAATTAATTATTTGTGCTTGAACCCAAGCTGAAGACTGATGTGGTCTGAAAATGTCTCATGATTTACGGTATACAAAATCATTATCCCAGTAATTGAACATGGTATGTTGATTTTAATTAAATTTTTTGAAATGTCATCCGTTTAAGGTTGAATATATTCAATGGGAATAGACATAATTTGATTTAGAAATCTCCATTCAAAAGTTGTGTCTTGCCCCATTAATTCCTAGCAACACACATCCTACCTACACAGCCATTAGACCTAAGCGACAGATCATCTTCTCTCCATAATTCATGGTCCAATACTCTGAGAGATTATTTGATAATGTTTAAGTTAACAAACGATTTCTTAGATTTGCTCTCAAGTTCTCTACTCTCCACCTTATTACATCTGGCCATTACTTTCTTATGTGTTTTCTTTACCTACTTCGTGTTCTTTCTCGTTCCTTATATCGACTCAAGCAATTTCCTTTTATTTGTCACCATTTTATTATTGTGAGCTCTTTGGTTGGGCGGCTGCAGCATGCAGTGGTCAGTGTCGCACGAGCACGGCATGTCACGGCATGTAGCATGCTTCTTGTCTCTAGCACTGTTGTGGGACCTTCGTCTTCCTCTAGCACCAGACGGTACGGGACCAGCGCCGATGCACTCTGACATATCCCCTTTTATCCATAATTACTTGTATTTAATTAATTATAAACCCTTTTTTTTCTCTAAATACCTTCATTCTTTCGAAAAAAAATCACATTCAAATTAGTATTGTCTAAATTACAATAATTCTTCAAATTCTAAATAGCACTTCATTCTCTTTGTGAACACTTGTGTGAATCTTCTTAGATATGTTTATGTATTATTTGTGTAAAATTAACTGTTTAGTAGTAATTGTAATAGAAATTTGATGTCTTGTAACTGATGTCTTGTATGATGACCAGACTGTATTATTTCTATGTAATATATGCATGACATGAAATACTACACAGGTAAACTTACAATCTATTTATATCTTACAAAACCAACATATTTTTTGCTCTTTGAAACTTTGAGCTTTACTAATGAAACTTGAAGACATCATATTTTTATCAAAAATTGTATTTCTTACGATCCAATATTGTAGTCTTATATGGTCCATGTACGACACAAACCATTTAACCCCACTTTGTCAACTGTTTACAGTTTTATTCAATATGGATATTGGATCGTTGATGTTTCTGTCTAGCGGTAGACTAACCTAACCTAACCTAACCTAGACTGGACGGTAAGTGACCGAGGCACGGACCCAGCTCCTGAGATCACCATGTATTGTGTTGGATGTGTTGTACTGTGTCTTGTACTTGTATAATGTGTTGCAGTGTTTAACCTGGTGTATTTACTTTTATGTTGTCATGTTCCACTAGTTCCCGGGGAAGACTGCTGTACCGTGAGTCCGTTAATATCAAATGTTCATTTAAAGTTTCATAGCTTTCATCATCTTGTTGTTTAAAGTAGAAAACTCTATGTTATCATACGTGATCTCATATACATTTTGTTTTGGACGCGTCAATTAAGATCAACCATCACTTCATATTAGCAGTAGTCATACTAGAGAAATTTAGACGGTTTTCAAATAATGAAAGGCTGGTTTGAGCTGGGTGTCCGTAACAGTAATTCCGTATCGGTTGTAACTTTCAACAATTGGATTTAGAATCAATCCACATTCAAATATACTTTTGGCTTCGTATTTTATATTGAATAATATTAAAACATAATGTTTACTTGGATGTTTTCATTTTTGTGATTACATGTGGTTGTTAAACTGTGCGTAACATTTAGAAGTTGCAATATATGAATATATATTTTGTTATACGCCCCCTGTGTTTTGTCTCACAGTGGTAAATAGGCAATACCGAGCTCCCGCTGCGGTGGTGCGGAAGAGACTGTGTCTCGGTGTGGTGGCCCGGCACTGAAGCAGTGTACAGCGGTGTAACCCCTGGTCGCCCCGCCGCCGGAGCTCGGCACAGCCTTGTATTGTCACCCGTGGGTACTGGCTTCTAGGTGATCACGAGATGCTATTATTTACATTTTATATTCAATAACCGACAATGTGTTGTGAATTCCCTGACCTCCCCATATGATATTCATGTATTCTATAAACAATATAAATATTTGTGTGTACCCTTTGCCTTGACTCTTGTGCCCCCGCCCCGCCCCGCCCCACTCCTTCTATCTCACTCTTAACTCTATCTTTTTCACCGCCCTCTTTACCTCATGAGAGTGAAGTTACTTAATTCAAATAGGTTTCATTGCATCTAATACTTCGAGTCAATCTCTCAGTCGTTTTGGCATCAACTGAAAATATACAAACTACAACACTAATCACCCTTCTTAGACGTACATGCTACACTTGAAATTAACATTGTGTTTGATTACATACCATACTTAGAGAAATCCTCAATTATTTTGTCTATCATAACACAATGTTACTTCACGGCAATGTTGATTTATTTAACCAAATTCGATTTGGATAAGTACATCAAACACTGTACAATTAGCTCTAGTAAGGTTGCGAGAAAGTTTGGAGCGGAGTGCTTGAATAGAGGGTGGAAATTCCAGGACAACAAGCTCGGTGACATTTGCTTCTCCTTGCGCTATGTCCCGACGGCGGGCAAACTGACTGTGGTTATACTGGAAGCCAAAAACCTCAAGAAAATGGATGTCGGCGGTCTCTCAGGTAAAACAGCCACGCCACGTCTTATTTTGATGTTGTGAACTAATCTAACTGACCTATTTCAATTGCTATAAGCCCTTTCATTAACTTATTGCCAGTGCTAAACATAAAAGCAACTTCAGACTGACTTGGTCCTTAATATAGTTCATAATAAAGTCATTGAATACATAATTAAAACATTTCATTCGTATCATTATGTTTACAGATTCACTGGTAAACACTTTTGTTTTTAATTTCTGATAGTTTTATTATATTTTATGGAGGTGACATGTTTCCCTTATATTTTCTAATATGCCATTCTAATCCGTGCCAAATATTTGATAATGCCCTAGCAATGCAAAACATGACACTTCCATAAAATGTTCTCCATAAGATAATTGAATGATAGAATTGTACAAAATGAAAAGTAAAACAACCAATGTACGTGCAATATTCAAACTAATATCTCATTTGTGTCATTTCACTAATGCTTTCTTTTGTTTCATTGAATCTCTCCACTACAGATCCATATGTTAAGATAGCGCTGATGCAGAATGGGAAACGGTTGAAGAAGAAGAAGACAAGCATCAAGAAGTGCACCCTGAATCCGTATTACAATGAGTCGTTCACTTTTGAAGTGCCGTTCGAACAAATACAGGTACGAGCTGAGATAAAGAATGGAGTCCGCCACTGGCCGAATAAACATTCAAATATAAATTCCAGAGAACTTTGGAAATGTTTCCACCTCATTGTTATTATCTCAGATCAATCATTCGAACCTGCGCCTGCGTCTTGATAAACAACTCCATCTTAAAATATCACATACTCCTAAAATAAACTTAAATTACAAACAAGGAAACAAACTGTTTACATATTATTACTAAAAATAACATTCTTATTTTTTTATTTAAATAATGTTTTTATTTATAAAATTAAAAACATAAAACATAAAAATTCATCATAAAATGTGTAACTAAATAATTTAATAAATTATTATATTTATTTTTTAATTTCAATTTATAAGTTATTTCATCAACAATCACCAACAACACAGCTACATATTCTATCATCCACACTAAACATTTTCCAAGCCTGTTGTTCAATACCGCCACCTTCTGGCGTGACGTCGAACGTCGCCGATACTGCACGCAGCATTACTTTATCTCCAGATGATGCTTCTTCCTTTCTCCATTCTACAGATTACTGATACAAAGTTCATTAATTGGTTGAAAACGAAATATATTGTTAAATTGAATCAATGTTTCCGTGATGTACAGATTCAAGTTCGCTACTATATTTAGAAGCGAGCTGTGGAGACTAGGGGTACTAGTCGAACAACCATAATAAAGCTAAATACTATTTTATAATGCCAACAAGAAAGTGGTTGTAACCAAAAAGTCTGATTACACATACAATAATATAGAAATATCAATTATGCTTAACTATATATCTGGCCTGGTGAGCTTTTACACTACCGTAACCAGTGAACTGACAAATGGCATTATTTAATAGCAAGGATAAGTTAACAATGCAATGTGCCATTTTTCTGAGGACAAATAAAGCCGCGTGCAGTTATCCGACAATAGACAAGTGGTGTCTTCTATCTCTCCTCGTAACTGCATTCTCAAACGGTTACATCTGGTTCACAACTCTTCTTTTGATCTACTCGTTCTTACACTCTTATATAATTCTAACTTAGATTAGCTTACTCTAGTTGCATCTATCATATTATTAATATAGCCATTTCTATAATCTCACATTATTTATTGTTTTATTAACAAATGCTTCATCACAGAATACTAACATCGCTCACAATACCGCTAAAACTACCATCCAGCAAATATAATAATTTTAGTATCACTTCTAATATTTCATCTCCGCCCATAGGGCTAGTCTTCGATGCTAGGCAATCAATTTCACCTTTATTTGGCCAAAACCATTATCATAAAATACACCAATATGACATATTCTGCATGAATACTACTTCATTATAATCACAGATTTTTTTATTTACACAAAGCTGATAAAGAATATTTCTTTAATAAATTACTTTAGTTTTGTTCATTTCTTTACTACTGGATAAAACTAGTGGCTTTCATTATGAAACAGGTTGCACGTAGACAACCATATAACTATTATATAAAGGTTAATACAAGTATAAAAGCACAATTGCTGAAAAACTTATTTGCATGCTCAATTAAAACTAACAAAATAAATTTATTTTAATAATATAACATAAGTTTTTTTTAACATAGCAACCTTTAGAAGATGCTTTCAAATTATTATAATACATTCAAGTTTTTATTACCAACAAGGAATCGTAGAAATTATATTTTGAATTATTTTTTTCCAAATTAGTAATTTAAAATATGCATGATGAATATTTAAATAGTGTGTTTTGAGTCTTGCTCCAAAACCATTTCTTAAATCCAATATCCAAGTCAAAAAAATATATATAAAATTCACACTTTTGTTCATAGTCATTAAAGCAAGCTTCATAAATAAAGATTTATAAAATAGTGCATTTGGTAGTATCAATAAGAGATTATTGCCTTTAACACGAGTATTTAAAACAAATGTGCATGGTTTTCACTGCTGTTTTCATTTCAGAAGAATGATAAGTCATGAAAGCATAATTGTATGCTGGGAACTTTAGAGAATTAATCAGTATTCGTAAATGTATAATATTATATTATCGTTAACGTGTTATTACATGTTGGTGAGAATCTCATTCAACTACAATAAAACAATTGCAGACCAAGAACGTTCATTCTAATTGTTGAAGTGACACTGGGAAAACCCGTTAAATATAAA
The DNA here is from genome assembly GCA_022606425.2 of Lepidostoma basale. Classification (NCBI taxonomy): domain Eukaryota; kingdom Metazoa; phylum Arthropoda; class Insecta; order Trichoptera; family Lepidostomatidae; genus Lepidostoma; species Lepidostoma basale. The sequence continues at coordinate 34,002 of JAHDVF020001001.1, read as the reverse complement.
TAAATACTAATTTGTTAATCATAACAGTGATGACTTATTATTCAAAGAAAAGATAACAGGTAAACTTTTTGTTTTGGTTTTAAATTCAAGGTCACATTCTCTGTAATGCAATTATTTCCTTCAGAAAGTAAACCTGATGGTGACAGTTGTGGACTATGATCGTATCGGGACATCAGAGCCGATTGGGAAGGTGGTGCTAGGCTACAACGCGTCAGGTACGGAACTGCGCCACTGGTCGGACATGCTCGCCTCTCCGCGAAGACCCATTGCCCAATGGCACATGTTAAAGGACCCCGAGGACGGAGACAAGAAGGACTAAATGGACAGAGAGTAATGTATGCACTATTTGATAACAAATCAACAAGTTGTGTGAGCTTCATAATTGTCATCTATATGCATAGGCCCAGGCAATTGTTTTTGGTTTTATATTCTGTAAACTAATATTATCACTATCATTTAACAATAATCAACATAAATAACCATAATTGATTGGACTAAACAATTAGACTTGTTATTAACTAAAAATGAAATGTTTCATTTTCAGTGATGTAATAATTTAAGAGCCAACGGTTAAGCCACCTAACCAAAGATTGAGTTGAGTATTCCAACACTACTTAACACACATCCAGTTTTCTTCAACTTCCCGACCTCGGAGTGCTGGCGCAGGCAGGGAGCAGGGAGCGGAGAGCACGCCGATTGTCTCTATGTTACCCCCTATCGTATAATTTGAGAAATGTAAAAGTACATGTATGGGGTTGGCCGAGCTTCGCTTTGTGTAAATGATACGAAGTTGCGATCCTTGCATATGCGTGTATATGAAACCTTCTGCCTCTTATGCATAATCTAACCTTCTGCAGTTTGAAGAAGTCAGATGTTTGAGAAAAAAAAATGTATAAGAATAAAATATATATCATTGAATGAAGCTTGAATTCTATTCTTACGGAGATACATTCCTCAACATTTATTAAATTGTTATATGTTGTTATCTTAAAAGACTATAGATGTAAATTATTGTAGTAAAATGATATCTTTATTCAGAATTGATGTCTGTTGATGATGTTCTGCATAGTATAAAGGATGTTCGCTTGTATATTGAATATTACTTGTATAATTGAAGCTAATTGGTTATTTGACATTGTCTCGTAGCGTACTCCGTTCTACGTACTCGTACTACGTTCCTTGGTTCTTGGTGACATTAAATAATAATATTACTCTGTCCTCCGAGATTGTTTCATACAAGTTAGTTCATGTATATTTGTAATAAAGCTAGGAAACTTATACATTATTTGAACAAGTTACTTTTGGCACCTTTAGATTTTTCACAAATTGTTTGTTAGTGAAAGTTGAATAAATTCACCTGTATTATATAGAATATTTTTGAACCTGAGAAGGAACAAGTAAAGTTGAAGCTTGCAGGTCGTACTAATCCTAGATGTAATCACAAGTCTCTAGAGTAAGTGGGGTGTTAAGTTGGCACAGTGCGGAAGGCAACTGGGCCTGAGTAGAAGCAAGACAATATAGACACTACTTATTAATAAATCTATATATTTATCTAACTTATTGAGTCTACTGTTAAAGTCTTTTTAAGCCCAGTATTAACTGTCGCAGTATGTTTTAATGTTCTCTGAAAAGGTCATCGAATAAAGTAGACAAGCGAATAAAGCCGAGCACAACGCCCGCCCAGCGCGGACTGGCGGCCGGCTCGTGTATTATACAATATTTAGGTTAATAATCTCTCCTTACTCTTATTTATTTTTCTAAATAGAATATTGCTAAGATTTTTACTGGGTTACTTCAAATGATGAACAATTGTTTTAAAAGCTTGATCTGTTCTTATTTTTTCTTAGTTATATTTCAATTATAATATTTATCATTTTTTAATGTAATCTTACTGTATACTACGCTAAATGTACTATACCTGGAGTTTATCATAGAATTTATGGAATTTTGTAATCATCTTGTTGTTCATGATAATGTAAAGCCATTCAAGTGGACCGTGATTAGTTGACGTGACGAGCATCATCAGTGGACCGTCACCATTCACGGGAGTCAGATACGAGTATATCATGTTGCCACTGGAGGCACGGGTGTTCCCACAATGTATAGCTGTAGGATATGTGTGAAGTGTACATTTATTACGAGATTATTAAAATGTAGAAACCGCTTACCACGTAGAGTGGGCGGTGGCGTGAGGATCAACGTGCGAGTGCTTGTCCCAACCTTCCCGGGTGCTGTTGACTCCGTGTTAACTGGTACCATTCAAATATTAATCAACATTGCTATCTTGTTGACAGTAGACATATGAAGATATTACACGATGAAATCATATCATTCGTCCCCCCAGTCATTCATCATAGCGTCACTTTGTACTTGTTTGTCCATTTAGTTAGAGTCCTTATTTCGTGACATGCTCCTTTATTTTAAATAAATTATATTGACAAACGTCATAATATACAGAATGTCTACAATATTATTCCATATAAAATATATATATACAAAGGAATTACTTTCTTTTATTTCACACGTGTTGTCACTTTCATTTCTTTTCTTTTTACACAGATGAGCCTACCTAACAAAGGTAACATATAACATTTGGGTGACTCTTGTGTCAATCAATTTGGTTGCAGACACAATCCTAAATGCCTCTTGGAAGATTCTTTGTGGAATAAACAATTAGGCTAGGCGCTGACTGTGACTTTTTGTTGCAGTAACTTTTTGTAACTGTCACGTTGTGTCACCGTGGATGCGCTCACTACTGGTGACAAAATGTTCATTTAAGCGATGGATTTCGAAGAGGTCGCAGTGATTTGCGCTCTTGAATTACGCAGAAAGAAAATTAAGCGAAAGAAACGCTACTGGGTACATCCCATATATAATGAACGATTATTAAAAGGAAAATTTTACACCCTGTATTCTGAATAACTTCAATATCCTCTTAAGTTTTTAAATTATTTTCGCATGTCAATGAACAGTTTCGACGACTTATTAAAGTTGTTGCTGGAAATAATTAAATAGAAATCTTCTCCCACAATTTCCTTTTTAAATGAATATCCGAAAATTCCTTTAATTTTTTTGTTTACAATGCTGGCCTTTTCTCAATCTTTTCTATTAACAACTCATTGTCAATATCATCTTCTCGCAGAGAAGCCGCCATCTTATGGACTGAAAAATTCGCAACACACGTCCGTTCGGTAGGCGTCTCCCGGCAGAGTGACAAAAAGTTTCTAGTGAGCGCACTCCCATACCAATGTACAGGCCGTGTGATAGTCACGTCACGCTAATGTCGCCGGCCGCTGGAACTTTTTGTTACCGTATTGTCACGTCGCCACAGTGAGCGCACTCTCATTTAACTCCATAGCACTTGACTCGGCGACAAAATGTTACTGTGACTTTTTGTCACAATCAGCGGGGGCTCTTAGTCTATTTCAAGGTAACAAAAAATAGATTTGGGAATAAAGGAACCAACACATTGATTGAAATAAATTATTTATAGTAAACTTAACAAATCATTTCTCGGCCAAGAGGTATACATACATATATCAAATTTAAAAATCGTATTTTGTTATACTATCAATTTTGGAAGTGTAGTATCTATTTTTCATTGTACGGTATTTTTTCAATGTATATAAAGCTATTATTTCTTTAGTCACAAATTCACCATGTTTTATTAGAGATTCTATCTTCTCCGGATCGACTACATCACGATTCTTTAAAAAGGCGCGGTGTAAACGTTCATTGAATAGTTTTTGCCCTTGGGGCCATTCCTTCCCAAGGTGTAGAAACTGAAACAAATTAAATCATCTGTGTACACAACTGCAGTAATTAAAAATTAATATATGTGTTTTAATTTACTTCTCGGCAAACAAACCTACACTGTAAACTACAATTATAAAATACATAAAAACAAAAAAATATATATAAAATTACCGTTTTGTATAGAGTAATTACTTTAGATCGCTGTGACATTGTTTAAAATTAATATAAAATCTATTGCAACACTGTGAAGAAAACCCGTACCAAAATGTAGATAAATAATCGAAATATGATGATGACTTTCGACGAAAATGAATGATACGAAACAGAAAGATAACAGTGATTGACAGATGACGATAATAATAATAAACAGTACAACGGTACTAAGCTATTTCTATGGCAACTTAACTTTCCTATATTTCCATAGAAACAAATGGCGCAACAATCAGCGACTACGACGATCAACTGAATGATAATGACACTCTAAACCAAAAGAAAATAGAGCCATATTAGATTTGTTTCGCTAAATAAAATGATAGTTTAAAATTATATCCACAGATTTTTATTAAACCACTTATCATCATCATCATCAGCCTGTATTCGTCCACTCCTGGACGTAGGCCTCCTCCATCAACTTCCATTTCTGTCGGTCCTGAGCAACACGCATCGATCTCGTACAACTTCTCAACGTTGCCTATGTTATTCGCCAATGTTAACACTATGTAAATTGAGATATGCTCCGGGATGTACAGTGATATGAGATATAAACCAATATTTACTATTTAAAATTTCCTTAAATTAAAAAAACATACAACACAAAAGAAAAAGCGAGATTACTTATGAACTAAAGAGGACTTACATGCTATCCGTTGGCCAACGACTTAAAACTAGCGAGTCACTAAATTGCGGCGAGGACGGCGCTGACGCTATCGTGGTCAGTCGTGGCGGCGAGTTGGCTGCTAGTGGCGTCCGCACCACGAGGGGCGTGCGAGGCGGACGATGGGGAAGAGCGTGGAAGCGAAGGGCGGTTTGGTCTCCTTCCCTGCGACAGCAGTGGCCCTGAGACAGCAGTGGCCAGCATCAGTCCCCAATGATGATAGCTGACGCAGCCGGCAGCATGCGGCGCATATACCGCGATCTTTTCCTTCAGATTATCTCCCCGGCGTACGGCCGGGGAGAGATGTCGCCTCACCGGAGTCCGGTATGTAACTCACGCGGCCTCGCTCCACACAGCCCTCTAGTTGAAAATCCGCAGGGTGGGGGGTTGATATCACGCCCCCCAAAGTGTTGCCACTCACAAAATTGTCACTGCACTATTATTGTTTTTCCTATACACTATTATTGTTTTTCATAGTCTTATCAATAATTAAAATTAAACTTAACTAAGATTAAACAAGCCTCCAGAGAGAAAACGTATTTTCTGCCATGTAAAAACTCTTTAGTGCAATCTCACCGAGTATGCCATGAAACATGGCTATATCAAAATGTATAATAATAATAAAGAAAAACAAATTGAAAAATATTATACTAAAAGGAATAAAAACACACAGAGAAGAAGTTCAACCAAAAAAATCTTTAAAATGTGACCAGACGTACACTATACATTTGTTGCGGAATTTCTGAACATTTTCAGAGTCCTTTATGACTTGTGGCAAGCTATTAAATTCTTTCAAACCCTGGAACAAATAACTAAATATTTTTCAGTAATATATTAGAACAACTAGAGAATGTCGTAGATTTTTGTATTTTTATATATTTGAAAATTTTAAGAAAAATCATCAGATTATCGTTCATAAAAAAAACTATACAAAGTAATAATAAATAAAAATCCTACGTTCTTCTCTCAAGAATGTAGTTTTAAATGTGTAATTAATATTTCAATCGAGAACTTGTCGTGTTGCAGTTTTTTTATCGGCAGATAATTCATAATTCAGTGCGATCAATATATAATTTTACGTCTTTTCCACCGAATCAAAATTTCTGCGAATCACCAAACCATAATATAAAGAACGTTCATAAATTTCATATTTCCCAGTTAATTTGCCTGTTCCCAAAAGGTCTTTTTTGTTCTTTTTCGAAAGAGTATAGACGAGTAGCTATTCGTCTTTGCACGTTATCGATGTAAATAACTAACAAAACTATCTAATCCAGGGATGGCAAACGACCGACCCGCGAGTAAAATTATCTGACTCGCTTGAACTTTAAGAAATGATTCACCTTGGTGAGCGAGTTAGCGATTACTCCCAAAAAAGAGCGGTAGCTCAATGACTCGCCGTTCGAATCGGAAGTCGTGAATTTCGATTACCACGAATTAGCTAAAAAATAGGTCAGCAGAGATGTTGGCGACGCCTCTTTTTAGGTCATTCGTGAAAATCGGACGGCTGATTTTTTTAAACGAGCAAAAAATAAAAAAGAGTCGATACCGAATTCTAGGTTGTTTTTCGTCAGTGATTTCCGGTCAGTAGAATTTAGCGGCAACCATAATTTTTTAAGTTCCTTCGGGAAAATCGAATTGGTCGCTGTCGAATTCTACTGACCGAAAGTCGCTGTTGAGCTAAAAAAATATATGGACGGCTCACATTTTTTCAGCTCAGTAAATAGGAAAAGCGTTCGGAATGGACCAAAAAGCGCTTTCCCAGAATTTCTAATTCGGATGCTTATATACATTCAATTATCATAAGCTTGAAACATTATAAAGATATTAAGACACTTTTTAATCAGATAAAAGCAAAAAACATATTTTAAAATTCTGGAGTAAGCTAGCCCCTTAATATCCAAATGGTGTCAAAATATTTCAAATTCGAATGCCAACGTTTGCATGTATCGTACGAATGCATGAAGTTATTATCTTCGTTTTTCTGTTTTAATGCTATGGTTATGTCAATGCCGCCTTGAAACCGCTATTATCAAGTGCTCTGGTTTTATCTCAAAACAATTCGCAGTGTGTCCCTTATATTTAAACTTAAACCTGGCACATTATAGAAAGGTACCTATTAACTATTATATTTCCTCGCTCTACCAGACAGGATTGCTTCTTCCGATACAAAAAATATGTAATAAGGACCGGCGCCTTCGGGGAAAACTGCGTAATGATACGCCGGCCAGCGAGAATCGGGTGCAGAGTCCTGAGAATGGGGCCAAGGTCTTAAATGAAAACACGTTTCAAACAGTCGTCAGAAGAGGGTGAAGCGAAAGCGAAAGTAGAAAGCTCTTGAGAAATACGTTTATCATTCAGTGCTCGGTAAGATCTCTGCGGGATGAACCGCACGTATACGTATTTAACCTCCCGCGGTGGTGTAGTTCGCAATACGGCGTTTCGCAAGTTGTGCCATCTCGAGGCGAACGTGCGATGTTGCGCAATCCCGTCGTAAATTTCTTGATTTTCGTCCCGGCCTTTTATCGCTCACCTCACCTGACCTATTTATTTAATAAACACAACGACACATTACTTAGACAACACAATTCGGCATTTTGGGGCATACAGTGTGGGAACGAAGGGAATAAAGTCAAAAATAAAAAAGTTTTTACATCGACTTTGAATTGATTGAAAGGTCAATTTACGTAGTTTTTTTACGATTTAAACATTTTTATCATAATTCATCTGTATGCTGTTGAAATTACATTGTAACTACGGATTATTATTTTTTTCAATATTCATTAATATTTTGTATTCAATAGTTGTTTATCGATAATTCGTGGATCTCGATTATTTATGTTACCCACCACTACTCTTATTTTATCACTAGCTCATATTAAAATTTGTCTATGGTATCAAATATGTCGGCTTTCTGGTTTTTCGGTGTTTTTATTTTATTTCCCAAGTGAGTTTTTTCGGTAAAAATGTTCATATTGTTGTATATTTTTTCTAGAAAATGTTTACATACAGTGTATTAAACCTTCTGTTCACTTTATTTTGACTGTATCCTCAATTTAAAAATAGTTTCTTTGTCATGCCATAGTAAATTACATCAAAATGGCTGCCAATTCTTTCGTTTGAAGGTTCCAAGTCTTTTGATTTGGTTTTTGGAAAATTCAAATAATTTCTTATCGTTCGTATTTACTTACAAACTTCTAAAGTTTTGTTGAATTTATATTTTACATATATGACACACAGATTTCCATTTTCATATTTTCAGTTGCTATGATCGATTGGGCAATTTGAGTGTATGACTTCATAATAAATATTCCCGAAATGAGAAGCAAAGGCACCGAAACCGGCGACACTCTTGAAGGTATGTTTGAACTATAACAGATACAAAAAAAAATCGCTGGCAACTGTTGACAATTCACGCAAAATCTCATTTAGAATTTAATGTTTGTAATTGAATGTGTACTTTGCGAAAAAACAATAATATTTGTTGTTTTAAATGTAAATTTTTTTTTCATTGCAAGTAGTCGGGCATATCAAATATATTCCAATAGCATTGTATTTATTATATTTTATTTTACTAGGGCATTATTCAAACGTTTAAAATATGCAGTAAGCGTAATAAAAAATAAAAGGCTCTTTGACAATGTTTGCATTGTATCTAATTGTATTGCATTTCAAAATATCTAATTTGATAGTGGCTTTTACACCCGTATTACCCTGAATACCAATGCTTACTTTTAAAATGTGTTTTTCGTTTTTGGAAAGTAATGTATCATATTTTTAAGGTTTTTATAATAAACGTTGTTGGGACACCGGTGTCTGTGTCTAAAGGTACATTTCACTTGTGAGATAATCTCCTATTGAGACGATTTGAGAAAACTAACTTAGACTGAGAGTAAACTATATGCAACATTTAATAAATTTCACTTTGCGCTTACATTATGTATATATAATTTTTTTTACTTAGCTCTAAATGAAATTATTACTCAAAATTAACGCTTTGGTTTCCGAAATCCAACATATAGGCTTTTGCTACAGTAGCGAGAAACACCGAATCTGACGGATTGAAGCCATGATTTATAAAATAATCATATGTGTTTTAAAACAAATTGTGAAGGAGTGAGTCAGTGCTACATTTGAATATATTTTTAATTAAAAGCATATTTAGAGTTAAAAGATTTCATTAAATGTAAAAGAAAAGTGTTGTTCTCTTGTAATTAATAGGCACGGCGTAAAAAAGAATAGTGGACAGCCAGCCGTTAAAGGTCCTATGTCCATCAGTTTTGTTTAGATCACATACATTTATTATTATATATTACTCGTAGTGAATATGTTTTGCGCGCTGAGAAAAAGTTTAATTAATGGCATGACTAGAAGAAGATGAAGATAGTATTTTGATTGATGTATTTTTATTGAACCTTTCAAATAAATGCAATTTTCTTTCCGAAACACCCAATACATTTTACTTTTGAATTACTTTCTCTAAAATCACAACAATTTTGACATATTAATCCCAAAAGTACCGGCAACCAAAGGGTTAAACAAAGCATCAGCCCTTTACTACTTTGCTCCCACTGGAGCTTCCAGGGTGTCGAACCCTGACGAAGCTGTGGCGGGAGTGAAACCGGTTGGTTTGATAAAACAAAATAATAAAACAAGTAGAAAAGTATATTAAAATTATATTTCATAGCGCCCAACCACAAATACAGTACTTGATCGGAAAGTATTTATTTAATTTGAATTGGTAGCATTATAATTGATTGTTTCCTAATGTGAACTAAAAGAGTAACCGGTCCTGACTGCCCCCTGTCGGGGATATTAAGTAATGACTTGATTCTGCAGGGGACCCTCCTGAAGATGAGGGCGGAGTTTCCAGCAGTGTGCCCAGTGGGGGAGTGTCCCACTGGACCCAGGAGGCTCCGCCCCTTGCCCCACGAGTTGGCCCCTCCACTTCGGATATGCTTTTTGTTAATGTAAGCTCAGCTTAATTATTTCCTACCATTTATTTAATTAAGACGTCCATTTCATACAAAGTTTTCTATTATACAGGAGTGGGATTTAAAATGATAATGTCCTAGCAAGATTGGGCGTATCTCTATTTAATACAATACAACTTATAAAAATCAGTTTTATTTTATTTTACGTACAACAGGTTGTTTAAACCCAATTACTGTATACAATTTATTTTAGCTATTACATTGATTCTCGTGACGTGGGAAAGATAGCTAATCTATCGCCATTTTCTTGTCACGTGAATTTACACCATACCAAACACTGCCGCTGAGAATTAAACACGGGACCTTCAATGTGGCAATCATTGCTCTTGCCACTCTTCCTAGAAAATTGTCAACATTGCATACTTTCAAAGTAGCAATTAAATATGAAATGTCGGCCGTGTGAGGAATCGGAGAAATCATTTGCTTGCATGACACAATGTATGAATGTTGAGGAAGCGAGAGAAGTATGGTTAGTGAGTTTTACATACTTTCATCATTATTTTAAATAAATATATTGTGTGAAATAACATCTTGGAATTAGTAGTATGCAAATCTTGAAATATTAAAGTAATAGGTACAGTGTTGACAGTTCTGGATGTGAGAGCTATACCGTCTTAAATAAATTGTTGGATGAAAATAGTTATTATGATTTCATCCAGGGCCTTTATCTGTCCAAACAGTTACTTCATACAATACTATTCTGTATACTGTGAACTAGATAAACTGACTTTATACTGGATATTGTGTGGATAACATCAAATGTACCTTACTCATTTCGGCAAAATATCAATTAAGACTTTATAGCTCCCAGGTACAGAATTTATTATTTTATTATTAAGATTTTTAACTCTAATTGATATATTAAAATGTTGTAAAAGTCACTAATCACAATAGCAAAAATAATGACCTCGTTGGTTTTGTTTTGGTAAGATTTTAATGTTTTGTTATTACAGTAAGAGTAAGTGTAAAGTCCTATCGTCACATGCTGATAGTTTGACCGTATGTATTTATATTTTGAACGTGCCACATGGACAAGGAACATTGCTAATTGAAGTTTTATTACAAACTAATGTCCTCTTCCAGCTTAGTTTCATTTGCACTCGAGTATATCCATTTTCTATTTGACTTGATCGGCAGTTGGAGGAGACGTACCCCTCGTCGCCTCCGTTCCTGGAGCGCGACCCCAACATGAGCTCGGCCGCGCGCTACTCCCCGCTGCACCACGCCCCGCTGCCCTCGCACTACCAGGCGCCGCCCCCCTCCTACCTGCCGCACTATGTGCAGCACATCATGCACTCTGAGGTATTGTATTTTGACATTTCATAATATCCTTCCCATATATAGGGTTGTTAGGTTTTAGTGGCCACGTTGTTAAAGCAAAATCTGTTGAATTTGTTGTGAATTGTTCAGTAGTGTATGACGGTTCAACAACGTGTGCAAACCATCAGTGCTCTATTGGAGCCCAAATTTCATCTTTAAAGACGAGGAGTCTGGAGGCCCATTTTTGGATGAATGAATGTGTGAACAACCAAATCCACGCCACGCCTCCGTGGACATTCTGCACGAGCGAGTATGAATGGAGCGTCCCTATTGAAATACCCTTTGGAATAATAAATACTTCTATCGTCAATACTTATACCTTTTAGTACCCTTCGATTATTTAATAGATATGCCCAAAATACCCAAGGAAATATCTATTTTTTGAAAAGGCTTTATAATCAAGACATTGTGGTGAAATAAAAAGCATTATTAGCACGTAGAAAAACAGCAAAGAAGGAGGAAAAAATAAAACAGTTTTCAAATCAATAATTTTATTTTTTAAGAATTTACAAATACCTTAGATTCAGTTTTATATGAACAAATGTACATTCAGAATAGATAACATGAACAATTCCAAAAGATTTATTTTTTATAAAACTAAATTAAATTTTAGCAAGAATGTCAGCATTCATCACGAACCCTTTGTAACACTTTGTGCAAACAGTCCTTGATCTTTTTAGCTATTATAAAATGTAATTAGAAGTCAAATTTTGTTTCAAATTTAAAAATAAATGGCCCATTTTGAAGAGCCTATAATATCAGGTATTAAAAGGAGAAATACGGAGTTTAACACTATTGTTGAAAAAACAAGAAATGCATGGTGCAGACTTCAGTTGTAATATACTTCCCCAGCGCCTGCCCCCCTTGCTGCAGGTGATGGGGGAGGAAGCGCCACCCCCGGAGGCGCCGTACTTCCCGCCCCTGGGTGCGGGACCAGACATCTACCGCCTGTCTTCCAGCGCCGCCCCGCCCGCCCCCTACCTCCCCCGAGCCGCACACATCCTGGACACGGCGCAAGACCTGCACCTGATTCTGGCATCTAACGGTGAGCAACCTTTTTAACCATTTGTGTGCTGGGCCTTTTTTTTATAATATGTACTAAAATTGCGTGTTAAAAAACGGGGAAAAAAGTTAAAAATTGGGATACTAAATAAAAAAACAATAACTTGCGGACGCATCGCACCATCCGAATACCAGAGATATACTGCGCGTCATATGACGCGCAGTATATCTCTGGACTATATAGTCGATATATCGACAACACGCAATTTATGATAGATATTCGTTCGTCGAAATATGGACGATACGCATTCAAACGGTTAATGTTATAATGTACCAATTAAAATATCTAAACCTTAATATATACTCATGAAATTCACCTGGCAACCAGCCTACTGGCGGCAGTGGAGTGCGTGGCTGCCACGGGTGGCAGTACATCTCTCATCCTCTGTTGTGTGAAATGTTTTGGTTTACTCGTCACCTCGAGAGAGTAATGTTTGAGAAGAGTACTGTGTCCGCAGGAGAATACCACATGATAGACGGCAGTGGCATGAAGGCGGAGCATGTGGAGCGGCTGATTACGGGCGGCCAGTCGGGCGTGTCCTACTCCCTCTCCAGTGAGAACGGCTTCATTGTGGCCCGCCCTACCGTCACTAGCTGCACCACCGACCCCAAAGATCCAGGTAAATTGTTCTACTATTTTCAAACCCCTTTTTCTCATAGAATTAAAAAGAATGCAGCCGATTCCTTTTTTGTTTTTTAATGATTTATTATATTTGGTCATCTAAGATATTCTTTGGAATTGGTAATATAAAGTGTAATCATATATGTGTAATCGGCTCTAATTCTCCAGTGGATGTGATCACGGAATCCAGTTCTATGACGGTGGACGTGTCTCTTCTGGATTCACTGGATGAGGGCTCGCAGTTTGACGAAGATCAGAGCATCGTTATGGAAGCTGAGACTCTGGATAGCACCAATCTCCACCTGGACATCAGCCAGTCAGATGAACTTGTGAGTTTTGTTATGCTATTTAAAGAAACTCCATTTAGGGTATTTGTATAGAAAAGAAATATAAAAAAGTTTTTTTGTATGTTGTGGGCTGAAAAGAAATAATAGAATCCTTTAGATAATGACTATTACATGTTATTATTGCCAATCATCTTTGGTGATGTCAAGTGGTTTCACCGGCTTCAATGATCATTGTCTAGGTATTGCCTCATGAGTCGGACCCCATCTCCCCGTCCCAGCTGGAGGATGTGGGTTGCGAGGAGATGGTTGGATTCGAGGACATCGCGGAATACTTGGAGCAAGAGAGCTCCCAGTCTCCCTCGCCAGAGGGCCGCAATCGCAGGCGCCAGCACTCGCCGCTGTCTGATGATAATACCATCAGTGAGTACCCACTATTTATATATCTGGATAGTGTTTCAAGAGCAACTTAATAACACATTACAAGTACCCATAAATAATACCTTTCGCCTTCTGTTACCATTCTATAAAATCTCCAATGCCGTCTCATAAAATCCAGCTGATTTTGACTGAAAATAGTCTGAAGAGAATTTTCAAACTACAATTTGTATTTTCAGAATCGAAATTCTGATCTCTTAAAAAATGTTCCATAGAATGAAATAGGCAAAATCAAGTTATCCATTGAGTATATGTTGATGCAACAAAAAGACCTAGTCAAGATCCTTAAGTTTTTCACGTGTCACAGCATGATTTCGCATGTTATCGTACTGGAGAGTAATGGTGCATCTATTAACCAAAGCTGGCCCCTCTTATGGCTGCATTCAATCTATCCAACTGTTGACAGTACGCCTCTGTCTGATTTTGTGGCAATAGCTTTAAGAAAATTATTCCTTTTGATTCTCACCATACACACAACTCTTTTTAAATGTAATAACTATTTACAGGTTGAAACAGCCTTTTGTTCATGCTCTTGTAGTTGTGATTGGGTCCGGTTGTGCAAATGGAAGTCACAGGCTAGTAAACAGTTGTTTATTGTTGGCACAGACACAAATGTACTAGCGCTGTAGGTTAGCTGGGTGTACGGGATTAATCCTCCCACTCCCATAGTCTAAATGTATTTATTTGTTATCACATAATGGAAAACCAAACTAAATTCTTGCAATAATCTACTGATGATAAACCGTGCGCAGACGCTTGCATGCGTGTGGGACCCCAAACACTATATTTTTTAAATTTTGCTTCACTTCTTTAGGACCCTCTTGAGTACCGTACCAGGATGTACCGATAATTTATCAATGGTCAGCATCGAATCATCCGCGATTGCAGACTTCAGGGCTGCTTCATCCACCTGGATGGTTCGTCTACTTCGAGGCTTGTTTTTCGAAACTCAAATCATCAGATTAAAACATTTTAAACCATCGTTGACTTTTCCTGACATCCAATGTATTGTGTAAATCTCTCAAATATTCTTCATTGTCTGTCACTTTCTTTTTCATACAAAAAAAAATTGAAAAGCCTGCATTTCCGTAGATGTTGTTTCGACAGACACGTCTTTTCTATAGTTGTTAAAAGGATACGGGAAGTGATTATTTTTAGTCTTCAGGTCAACGAAAAGGTAGAGGATTACTGCTCAACAGACTGAAGGAGACTATTATTGAAGATGGTGCTTACAATAAAAAGGACTTAACTTATGGGTACTGCTAGTTGTTCTTGCTAGCTGTTAGTGAACAATAGTAGTCAGTAGATGATGTGGTGCGTGTTGCAGTGTGCATCCCTGACAAGAGTGTGCCGTGCCGAGCGCGCGCCTCTCTGCCCGCCGCCCACCTGTGCATGGGCCGCGCCGGCGGTGTGTTTGCCCGGCGCCGAATACCGGCACGAGCTCGTTTCGGCCCACTGGAAGGGGTGCGCCGCCCGCTGCCTTCCGCGCCCCGCCCTCATCAGCCCGGCTTGCACCTGATGCTGCACACACCTGCCGGGGACTACTGCATGGATGTTTCCGACGAGAGTGAGTTACCCCCATTATCTAACCAACCATCATGTCGTGCTTTCATTGGTCTTCCACGGCTTTTCTTTCCACTCCACCGCTTGTATTCAACATTTTATCCATTCTTCTCTTGCCCATTCATTCCATAAATCCAACCATCTCAGGGATCCTTTTTTAATTGTACACTGCTTCCATACAACATTTTAACCATTCTTCTCTCGCCCATTCATTCCATAAATCCAACCATCTCAGGGATCCTTTTTTAATTGTACACTGCTTGCATACTGTATCGGACGTATACAAATAGATTATTATTTGAATTACTTTTTGATAACTTTGTATCACAACACTGTGTTGTGATACAAAGTTATCAAAAAGTAATTCAAATATGAATCCGCAACACAAAGTAATGGCGAATATAGAAGAGATTATTATTTTATTTATTTTTTATTATTTTATTTCATTATTTACAAATATGTTCATTTTATTTAATTAATGTTAGTAATTTTATATTAATTTAAGTTTTAATTTGTTTCTGTCATTTGTTAAAATAAATAAGGCGGTCGGAAAGGAGTGGAAGCGCATAGTAACGAAGATGTGTGCAGTGGCTCTGACAAAATAAACCAAAGTATTCTCAGAAACAATGGCTGTTTGTCTCGCCATTGTTAACAGCCAATCATAACGCCGTGGCAACAGCAACTAGCGAAGAGTGTACTGAAATTCTCAGAAACAGAAAACCGTTGCGAACGCTATCGCTAGTTACTTGGTGTTGCGGAGGTTATATAAGCCGGTCGTGTTTGGAATCGGCACTCACTTTCACACACGCACTCACGCGCTCCGCATCTGGAGGCTTTAGCGCTCCTATCTACGTGAAAACTAGTCCTTGTATGGGCTTTGAGCTACTGCCACCACTCTCTTCGTTTCAACTCCTGCACCGATCGCCGCAATATAATAAAACTTGGTTTTATTACACACAAGTATCATCACGCCGTATTCTCCGCTTTCACCATCTACACTACATCTGGAGACGAGCAGCAGTCAGCAGCCTAAATAAATATTAATAGTACGGGGGGAGCAATCTGTCCCGTACACATACAACATTTTAACCTTTCTTCTCTCGTCCGTTCATTCCATATATCCAACCATCTTAGGGATCATTTTTAAATTTAACTTATCATCTGCCTTACATTTCTTCCTTATTTCATCGCTTGGTATTCTATCATGTATCAGTTTCCTGCACATTATTCTCAGTGATCTCATTTTTACGGCATTTATCCTACTTTCATCCTTCTTTTGCCAGCTCCAAGCTTCACTTCCATACAAGGGTTGGCACTAAAACTCCATTATGTACTGCATCTTTGCTTCAGTCAATATAGTTATATTTGCAATGATGACGTTGCCCTTACTACATATAATATATTTTAAATGATGGGTAACCCCATTTGGGAGGCATGCATGCTATATAATATTTATATCATTTTTTGTTTCTTGCACAATGATTTAAAACTCCATACTAGGAGTGGCATATTTGGCCGTGCTAGGGCAATATGAAATTGGTTTACTAAAATGTTGTAGCTAATGTAAATGTATTTTATAACTGCAACTCACAAACATCAGCACTTCAGCATTCTGCTCAAGACATTGATTGATCCACAATATGAATATTAAAATGTATTATAGAGTGCCATGTCAGGTCCCCCCGAGGCCCCTCTGTCCTGTGCCAGACGGTCCATAGTGATGTCCCGGGGAGTTTGCCCAGAGTGGTTTCCCCTTGCCTTCTATACTATAATAATGATATAAAATTTGATCTCAGAGACCTCTAACTGGATGCGTTACGTGAGATTTGAGCCGGGCCCCTCTCAGAATGTGTGCCTGCAGCAGTCGGGATCCGAGCTGTACTTCATCAGCTACCGACCAATCCCGCCGCGTCAGGAGCTGGTGCTGGGCTACAGCTCCGACTACTCCAGCCGCTGGGGACTGCCGCCACCCCCTCCTCATGCCGCAGGTTCTAGAACATATGTGGATTTAAAATTTGAACAAATGGAAAATGAAAATCAAATGTATGTTTTATAGTTCTCTTTCAGAATTATGCAATTGATTTTAGTATTGTTGAGCAGGTAATGAGGATACAGCACTGGAGTGGCCGTGTTACGAGTGCTCCATGATGTTTGCCTCGTCTCCAGAGCTGCAAGCACATCTCAACATGCACGACGAAGATGTGAGTGCCATGCCTAGTGAACCATCTGTAATGACTAGCTACGTCTCTATTGGGTTGCCGGATATCTAATGCTTTCCTTGTTTGCTCACAGGACAAGAAGTCGGCCGCTATACGTAGACCAAAGAAAAAAGTTGTGAAAACTGTGACCAGTACAGAATATCGCTGCGATATTTGCAGCCGAGTGTTTCCCAGAAGTTTTAGCCTGAAGCGCCACAAGCTCACGCACGCCAATATTACGGAGATCACTGCTGCAAAAATAAATGAATTAAGGTAAAATTAATATACACTAAAAATCCGTTAATTCGAAATTCAAGGGACCAGATTTCCTAAAAAAATTTAATTACGAATTACTCGATCACTAAAAAAAAATATTTTTGCGCCAATTGCTTGGAACATCGCAGCCACTTTTTCTTTCCGTCAAAATAATAATTATAATGTCAAGTATTCATAATAATAATAACAATAGTGTTTGGATAACATAACAACGTTTTTGTGGCTCTAATGGCGCTTTGAAATTAAAATCAACAATTTTATTGGTTAAAAGAATCCTACTAAGACAGGCATCTCACTTTATATTGATGTTTCACTTGAATTATTAGAAATCGTAAGTACATTACGAAGAAAAACATTATGATGAAAAACATTATGAATTATGAAATACGCGATTTTCGATTTAACTATAGAATTTACTATGAAAAGTCAACTTTTGGACAGAATAAATTACGAAATATCGTTGTTCGAATTAACGGACTATTACTGTACTCTAACGGACTATTTATTATACAAAGTGATTTAAAAAAGTGTTTAATTCAATTTTTAAATATGTCAACCCACCAAGTATTTGCTTCTTACCAAAGTAAACAAAATCCCATCGTATAGATAATTTGTAATCTGTATTCTTTCCAGTTCAATAGAATTAAACGAATGTTCCCAACCTGAAGAAATACAAACAGTGTCATTCCATATCTCCGACGGTAATATGGAGATAGACACAACCACAGACATGACCGCGAATGACAAGGGGTTCGGGATAGGGTCATCGCTGAAGACAGACGAGCAGCTCGTGCCCGAGGCAGGCGACGGCAGTTGCATTGAACCCCCGCTCGGCCAGGAGCCACCTCCGGTCACCCGCTGCCCGCCCCCGTTGATTCCCGCTCCTGTGGATGTGGATAGTACTACACAGTATCCAAACCAACGCAAGTATGTCTTTATACCGATACTTCTCTATTCATTGCTTGCCAGGGACTAATCAGGGTTAAACTTAAACCTTGTTTTTTTATTTTAGAAATGCCAATAAAACTGAAAACACCAGAACCGTTGTTACACCTACGGCTGCAGCAAAAGAACCACCGGCCAAGAAGACTAACAAGGGCGGCAAGGAGCCAGGCGTGCGCGTGTCCGCGTTGGGGGTGCTGTGCCTGATGTGCCCGCGAACCTTTTCGCACACTTGGATGCTGAAGGATCACACGCAATCGCACCACCGCAGTGCCGACGGGCGCTTCGATTGCCCCATGTGTGAGATGGTCCGTTGGTTTGCCTTAACTTAATCATTAAAGAGATAACTCATCCCTTGCTTGTTTCTACAGGCGTGTGAGCGAGATCACTGCTTGTGGTCCCTGTAATGTTAAGAGGCTAGATAAGAAGTATTCTTATTGAAATCCTTTACATTCTATGTGTAAACAAATATATCTTATTCATATTGATATTTATTAGGAAAATATAAAGCTGCAGTTTGGTGACTGTTCTAGGCAGTGGTGTTCGTTAGCATTTCTCCATACATCCTTTTTTAACGATACTGTTTGTAAAGTTTGAATATGATGACATAGTTTACTCAAAATACAGAGATTGCCAGACTACGCCAGCATAAAGAAGCACATCCGCGGCTTCCACGCGGTGCGCCGCTTCTCTTGCCAGCTGTGCGCCACCAACTTCTCCTCCTCGGACAAACTCAAAATGCACATGCTGAAGTGAGTGTTTCTACGTGATTTTCACTACAATACCTTTTCTTTATGCAAGCCAGTCATTAAAGTCTTCCGCCTTGCCTTGCAGACACTCGGAGCACAGAGAGTTCCTTTGTCCAGATTGTGGAAAGCAATTTAAACGAAAGGATAAACTCAAAGACCACATTAAGAAGATACATAATTCGACCAAGAAAGATTCGGAGGTGAGTAAAACAGAATTGTTACGTAAAACAATGTCGATTGTCATTTCAGGAAGATAGTTTTCTTATAAACCAGAGATAACGCGTTCCCTTTGCAGGCGGTAACGAAGGTGACCGCGGGCAAGCCGGCAGCGGCGAGTCCCCCCGCAGACCCCACGGCCTACCTCAGCTTCACCTTCAAGTGCCACCCGTGCAAGCTTGGTTTCAAACGGCGGGGAATGCTGGTACGGAGTGGCTTGGAATTATTTATTAGTAATTATTGATCTAATCTGATTTACAAGTTGTCAGGTAATGTGTCATGTGTCTGCAGGTAAATCACCTGGCACGGCGCCACCCCGAGGTGGCACGGGCCTCGGTGCCGGAGCTGCAGCTGCCCATCCTGCGGGCCGCCCGAGACTACTACTGCCAATATTGCTACAAGATCTACAAGAGTAGCAGCAAGCGCAAGGCGCACATCCTCAAGAACCACCCGGGTTAGAGGCGCATTCATTAAAACCCTTTGATAAATGGAAACAATTTAATAATGTTCCTAATTTCCTTTGTATTAAACACCTGTCCCCAGGAGAGACAGTACCCCCTTCCAGCCGCGGTGTGAGTCTCCCCACCGGGGGTTCGTGGGCGGCTGGCTACAGTGCTTGCGTGGGGGCCGTGCCTTCCGCTCCCCACCACTGCCCGCATCAGCCCTGCCACAAGCAGTATGCCTCCAAGGCCAAACTGCTGCAGCACATTAGACTCAACCACGGACAGCAGGTGAGAGCACTTTCTCAGTCTCTTCTCAATGAATCGGACACCTTCTATCTTATTCTACTCTCTGTGCACACCTGTTTTTCTGTTTAGAACATAACGGCGGACAGCAACAGTAAAGAGAACTCTGGCCAAATGAACAATTGCAAAATTGAAGATAAAGACGAGGCCCCCATTTCTAAAGGCGATGTCAGTAGTAGCACCAATTCGCTTCACCCATCCAGCGGGAAACTTCAGGTCCTGAACTCGGATAATAAAGTAAGTCCTATTTATTCTTAAAACTTGTAAACTTAAACTAGCATTCAAATATTAAAGATTGATTACTGACAACTTGTTTGCAGATGCCGAGAACCGCGAAGGGAAACATCTTTTCGCAGAATGGTGAAACGGAAAAAGTTGCCACCCAGAATATTCTTCTCAAGTCTGAAGCGGTGCAGTCTTCCCACTCGCCACCGTCTTTTGGCCCTGCCAGCAAATCACATAGAATTCTCTCCGGTTTATTTAATCGGATGAGTTCTTCTTCCCCGAACCTAAAGAAACAAAATTTACCTGACCATATTCCTGTTAAACCTCTTACCGAAATTAAACTGGCCGGATTTTCAGGATCACTTAAACAAGCTTCGAAAACTGAGTGGAAAGGTAGCTCAGATTCACAGGGCATCATGGAAATATTAAAGAATGGGGGAAATCGCTTGAGACTCGTGCAACTCTGCGACGCCAAGCAGCTGCTAGAGGGTTCCGGCATGGGACAGACAGTTGCCCTAAAGAGGGAGCAAGACGTACCCGCACACAAGCTGCACCCAGAGGGGAGCAAGCTGCCGCCCGTGAGCGAGCTGGCCTGCAGATCCGGCAAGGGCGGTGCCATGACTCGCTACACCGACCGTTGACTCGTCTCTCAGAATTCCAATGGAGACTTTCTGCCAATGGTTTGAGACCGTTGTTTTCCCTTTTGCGGCACTCTATCCTGTGAAAGGAGCAGGCCGCCGGTGCGCGCGCCCCCCAGGCTCGTGGAGGGCGCCGGGCGGAGAACCCGATGCTCTGTTGCGATACTTGCCTTATTATTGCCAGCAATTGATCTTCAGGGCTGTGTTTTGTAGCTTATCTCGTAGAGTAAGGTGGTTCAATATATTTCTTGTGAACGATCCCCGCCTCTAGCTTTAGTTGATCAAATACCTTTTTATAGATCCAATTATTTATTCTATTTATTCTGTAATTTGAAATCATGAACAAAAGATATATTTTTTTAACACCCATATTCCTGAATGTGAAATGGCCACTGAAGAATACTGTGCATAGTGAATAGTGGTGTATAAAGTAGACTAGGGTAGGCTTCAGATTGTATAATTGTTTTTATGATATATATAGTTTATTTGTGTACAGTGTTACGGTCTCCACCCGTCCTCTGTCGGACGTTGAGCAATATTTTCTCTTAATACAAAGTACTGATTTATACATGTATATGGATACCAAGTCTTAACCTGATGCCTTTTGATATAACGTACCTCGGGATCAATGCTCTTAAGCGAGAGTTTGCAATTGACAAATAATTCGAATGTTGATTTTATTTATACACTTAATGGTTAGAGAGGCATAGTAATTTATTAGGCGTAATGTAGGAATCACGATGACATATCCCTCCTGTCGATGGTGTTTTGTTATAAGGCGAGTGTTTGTTTGTTTGTACATTTAAAACTCTAGTCAAATTTACTCGTGCACCCCTGGCTCGCTCTCTTGCCCAGGGATGCCTGTTCTGCATGTCGGTGTACTTAATCTTGATTGATAACGCCCATGTTGATTTACCTTCCTATCTTGTAAGCAATACTGTGACTTCCCTTCCATTAAGCTTCGTGTAAGATACAATCTACAAGTACTAACCACACTGCGCCATATGATGGTGACATTCTTCCCTCTACTAACTGCTCCGTAATTAGGAGTTTGTTCAATTTCATGCGTATTCGGTTGTATCTGTCCAACTTCCCTAGAGTCGTATCTTCCTCTTTGAAACTTTTTGATTCGTATGTATGGCACAAAAGTAAGGTACCGATGTTTAGCAAATCGTCATTGCTCCGTAAGTCAGTTTTGTTTCTCATTAATGTTACATAAATATACGTGTTGTAAGAAATTGTATTCAATTAACATTTGTGCCATTAGCTTAGAGATATAGAGTTAACAATAATGTACCTGCTCGAGGAGTGACTAGAGGGGCGAATCTCTTGCATCTGTAGAGTCTAGCGGCTGTCAACTCTCAAATAGGAAAAATGTCTCGGAGCGCAAATACACATCTACCATATATCTACTGGATACCCGTTGCGATACTGCAAGCAACGGACCCCAAAATGTCTAAAATAATCCTAGGAAAACCTGTGGACTTGTTATTAATGTATAATACTTAGCTAAATGTATACATGTAGGAGGAGTGCTTCTTGTGTACCCTCGGCTGCCACCTGCCCATTACAGACCAGGAACTCTGTTCTCCTTTCATTTAGACAGTTCCGTAATGAAACTAATTTATTATATACACATTTAACTAGTTTAAGCGGTGTTATTCACCAATGAGATTGTGGATTTTTAATCAATTGTCGCTTTTTTTGTTTTTAAATATAAATTTTTACTGTGCTATCTATTGTCGGTTCCATCTCACAAACAACGAAAAAATAATGTTATTTCTTGTTATTCATCTTTTCAAACTAACTAATTAACTAACCATCACGCCGTCTCCCCGAAAGGGTAGGCAGAAAGAATGGACTGCCACAATTTAACCGATGCGGCACTCCATCGAGCGAGAGACACGGTGTGATGGGTTGCGAACCTCATCGCCACCAATAGGCATCTCCCGCGCACACTTTGATCGTCCAACGTCCACAAAATAAATATAAAATACAATGATACTTTTGAAAGTAATATTCTCAGTGAAAATAGAGTTTTTTATTTTCTTGATGTAATAATTTATAGTGAGTATAAAGATTTACATAACTTTATGAGTCTTAACAATATTGAATGTGGATATACTACTGTGGTATATATTCCCGAGAAATGGGTATACCTTAATAGTATTCAGTGTGAAATGTTGTTTTTGGAATAACAAGAATATCAACCAATTTATTAACTTGCATATCCCTAACTATAATTAAATTCTAATAGCAGAATCTTAAATTTGATCCTCCAATGAATTGAGCTTTGAAGATGTTTTTATTACCATTTTTCTACCTACTCCATAGCCAATTTTATGCCGTTTTATTGAAGTTGTGATTTCAGGGCGATGCAAGTTTGTGACAATCTAATTGATGTGAATTTAGAAATTATTTATTTAAATGGATGTCGGCTGAAGTGGAGATGCACTGCCGTCTGTGTTAGTTTTAGGTAAATAAAAGTAGATTCAGAATTATAGTAAATATTAGTTGTCTATGGCAACCCGCTTTTATTTTGTGTATTGAAACACTTATGGTTAGCGGGACTCTGCGAGTGTGTGACATGTGTGTTGCAGTCTCGTATTTGTTAGTTTGGCAGGACTCTGCAGTGTCAACTGGCTACTTGTTTTGACCTATGTTTACCATGCCTTCATTGTTCAATGACAAGTGATTGTATACACACATTCTGCAGATACGATGAATCTATTATATATACAGTATGATGAAACTATTATATGTCAGTGAATCCATATCAGGAATATATCCGAGTCGGTGTCTACTCGTGGAGCAATGTAAACAACACTAGTATTATTGATCAACAAATAAAGCATTTTGTTTGACCACCTGTAAAGTTATAATATCTAAGTTGTATTACATTTTCCAAATGGAGCTATCGAAAACACGGGCATCCTTCTGTTGACCAAAATAATATTATCCCACTAAACAGCATTTCATTCGTCTGTCAATATTTACTCCAAACATCGCATGTAACCATTCTTACTATCAAGTTCGCAGTTTAATCACTGAATGATACGGCATTTACTTTGCAACCGCAACCACTTACATTGGACAATAGTCTAACTAGTGCACTCACTGAGCTGTGAGTTCATCATTCTATCTCACATCATTTGTGCTGGAGATTTCTTCAAATGGTGGTCAACATAACTTTGCTTACTGAAAATATATACAACAACAACACAAACATCCATCTCCTGCAGAATTTTCGGATCACTTGATTGTCAATTGAAAAATTATTTGCTGAAATAAAAATTAATGCAACAACTCTCTTTTATTTTCCATGTTTACATTTTTACCTCCTTCCTTGCTGCGTCCGCTATTTATTTTGGAAGAGACCATTGAGAAGATTTAAAATCTGGTGACCTATTTACAGTGTGCGATCCGAGTACATATTTATTTATATTTTTATTCCACATATTCTTCTGGCTCCAGCCAGCTGTCTTGGTAGCTCGCTGCCACCCGCTGGTAGTTGATACTGAACAAGAATAAGAATAAAACTATAAATATTTGTAATCCATTATTTTTTTTTTAATTATATACAAAAAAAATTCAATAACTAACATTGTTTTGATGGTAGTTGTTATCACAGAGGAATGTAGCATCTGAATTAGGATTAGAAGTCATCAAACACTCATCCTGGGATGCACAAAGATAAAAATAGATAATGAAGAAAACTCGGATATCTAAAAATAATGTAATTGTATATTTTTGGTATATGTGATGGATAATAAAAGATTTATCAGAGCAAATAATTTGAAACTAACTAATTTTCTTATCACCCTCGAATATGTACCAGATAAGATATGTTAGTGGAATTTGTACACTCGAGTAATTATTTTTCATGTTTCATTTCACGAATGACTTCTCATTAATTCTGATTGGAAAAATCTTGCAGCTACAAAAAGAAAATTATTTTCACAGATTATCGCTGAAATAGTGTGTTTTCTTACTCGAATCCAATTGGACAAATAATTGACAATATTAGTTCTTCAGTGTGGTACACTTTGATGGAGAGGTTACAGACTATTAATTAGAGTAATAGTACTCGACTTGAAAACACCTGTTGCTTTCAGGTTAACTTATCATGTATAGATAACCTTAAAACATCACAAACCACAAAGGCTGGCTCAGTCAGAGCACAAGCAAAGGGGAATAAAAAGTAGAATAAGTGATAGGCCAACCCAGCAATTTATTGCAGCAAATATAATATATAACAAATTATTTGGAAATGACAAAAAGTACATTCTAATGAAATTATGGCTAATCACACCCTCGCACGGGGCCCTTCACAAGCGCCCCCGGAAGGCAATAACAATGTCATACAGGCAGGTGGTGTAGCTTTGTATACTCTAAAGTACAAATAACTTCATGATCTTAAATTACAAATCGTACAATATAATAATAATTTTATTTTAAAAGAAAACAACAAACAAAAAGCCGCCTCGGTTAAATATGTTCCGGAGCCCTTGGTCGGCCGCGTTACTAAAGTCATAAACTACATAATATCAAAACAACAGTAGATACATCAAAAAGTTCAGCAAACAAAAGTTGGAGATGAATTACGTGACAAGTCCACACCGAGTGAAGCCATAATATTGTACCCACACTAAAACTCCAAAACATTGCCAACAACAGTATACATTATCTCTTCTGCGTCTTGAAACTTACGGACAGAGGCTGCCCCATTAGAACATACCCATTGAGGGACTGGATGGCCATAGCAGCCTGGTCGTAGTTGCGCATGGTGACGAACCCGTAGCCCCTACTTCGGTACGTCTGCCGGTCCTTGATTATCCTAACTGAGATGATGGCCCCGAAGGGCCCGAAGAGCTGCCACAGCGTGAGCTCCTCCACGTCGGGCGCGATGTTGTAGACGTAGACGGACCAGCTGGTGGGCGCCCCGGCGGGCAGCTCGTGCGTGTGCAGGCCGCCGTACCAGCCGTAGCCCTTGGGCGGACACACCACGACGCGCCCCGCGCTGTGCTGCGCGCCCCGCGTCTTGTTGGGATTGGACTTGTTGGCGTACTTCACCGTCAGTGGCTGCACGAACCCTTCCGGGATCACCCCGTTCATATGGTGGATGGCTCTCTCTGCTTCGTACTGTTGTTCGAACAAGATAAAGGCGATGCCCGCTGATATGCGGGAGTTTACTATTTTCCCAAACTGTACAAACAGATTATGTAAATCGTGTAGAGTCATCTCATTAGGAAGATTGCACACATAAAGGTTCCAGTCGGCTTCCGGTTTCGTAGGCGGCTTGGAGCCGGGATTCAGCAGTGCGTGAGACACTTTTATTGTCTTATTCTGCATTAGTAAACCGTTAAAAGCTTTTTTCGCTTTCTGAGCGTCTTCGGGACTACTATATTCCACGAAGCCGTAACCGCGGTTAGAAATAAGTTTGCAACTTTCTAATTTACCCATTGTTGAAAATAGAGAGTACATCATATTTTGATTCATGATTTCGGGAATGTAGTTAACGATTAACTTCGTGGGTGATTCGTCCGCACTAAAACTATTGCAAGTACCATGACAATTACCGTCATGACACGGTTCCGACATTTTTAAGTGTTTTTGATCATTGACGTTTAAAAACAGTGTTGTCATAAAACCGTCTGCGATGTCTGCGTAGGTATGGCCCAAATTTTTATTTTAAAAAAAGTTATCCTTTTCAATTAACATTTCGCTTTACAAGTTTTAGTATTTCCTTCCGTAATTAATTTGAACAAGATGGATATTATCAATAATATACAATATATTACTCGAGGGAAATAGAAACCAAATTAAAATAATAGATGAGGTTTTTAAATTACAGTTTTAAAACCAAAACATGATATCATTATTTTATTTTCAGATGTATTTTTTACAATTGAAGAACATTGCGGTCTTCCTTTTTAGAAAGATGATAATAGCGGAGTGAAGTGGTTGTTATTTAGGGAGTTGTCAAGATCATGATCGCGATGAGGATAAGTAATAAAGATTATAACAGATCATAAAAATATATTTGATTGATTTGATCGTGCCACGTTTTCCTCGGCCTTCCTCTATTTCTAGCTCCGTTCACGTCGTTTATTTATTTGTTTATTTATTTATTAAGGGTAACATACAGCGATATCAATAACATATATATAAAAGAAACATTTAGAATAATTAAAATAAGGTCAATTACATGCTACCACAAATATAAAATAATAGTTAACAATCAACAAATGATAGTGAGAAACAAGATTGAAGTTAAACTAAGACAAAATAATGTATACATAATATTTAAGAGTTAAAATACTTATAGTACTGGAAATAAAAAATAAAATTAAGATAAAATAAAATAAAAAGTAATATACTCGTACAAGTATTATAATATCACGTTACATCGTGGTCATATCCGCGCCGAAATGTTGCTCCGATCACTTTTTTTAAATTTCGCTCGCTCAAATGAAAGACGTCAATGTCTCCAAAATGCTTGTTGTATGCCGCGCTCAGAGCGTAGTTTGTGCGATAAACAGTAAGATGGAAAACTTGGCTCACGATGTGTCTCGTGCGAGACATGGGGGTATTGAGTGACAATTTGCTGAGAAGTTCAGAATTGTCAATTTTAAAGTGATTTATTTTATGAAGTAACATCATATCATGAAGAGTACGTCTATTTTCAAGAGAGTCCAAGGAGTGAAAAATTAGGGCAGATTTGTAATCAGAGAACGACTTGCACATTTTAAAATTAATATGTTTAATAAACATTTTTTGTACTCTTTCAATGCGTTGGATATGTGCCGCATAATAAGGAGACCAAACGGGAGATACATATTCAAGGCGTGAGCGAACCATGGTTGTAAATAATACTTTAAGGGCAGTGATATTTTGGAAAGGTTTGCATGTACGCAGTATAAATCCCAGTGTTCTGAGAGATTTGTCCACCATGTCATCAATATGACTAACGAAAGTGAGTTTAGGGTCGATTGTGACTTCAAGATCTCTCACGCGGTCTGAATCGGATATTATAGAACCATTGATGGAGTACACATGTTTGTGAGGGTTCATTTTACGCGTCAGTGAAAGCTTATGACATTTGTTCGCATTTATGGATAATTTATTTAGTATACAGTAATGAGAGAGTCTGTCAAGATCTGACTGGAGTCGAAGGCAGTTTTAAGTTTATATATACTTTCTTCACCATTCTCTCTTCACTCATTCTTTCCATGTGTCCAAACCATCTTAAAGACCCTTTCATTATTTTGTTCATAACACTTTCATTCCCACCGCATTTACTTCTTAGACTTGCATTTGACACTATCATATACAGATTTACCACACATTCGTCTTAGAGATCTCATTTCGACTGCATTTATTCTACTTTTATCCTTCTTTTGCCAGTTCCATGCTACACTTCCATGCATAATGGTCTGCACAAGAAAACCATTATGAACTGCCATCTTAGCTTTTTTGGATAGGCTTTTGTTTGTGATGACAACTTTAAGTGCACTATGTGTGGAAGATATGTATAGACCCTTATGTATGGAAGTGAACATGGAACTGGCAAAAGAAGGATGAAAGTAGAATAAATGCAGGAGAAATGAGATCTCTAAGACGAATGTGTGGCAAATCTGTATATGATAGAGTGACAAATGCAAGTATAAAAAGTGAATGTGGTGCGTGATAAAGAAGGTACATGTAAACGGCGTGAACGGAGCTAGAAATAGAGGAAGGCCAAGGAAAACGTGGCGCGATCAAATCAATCAACCATTGAATGTCGGTCACGTGAGGAGTCGGAGAAATCGACGTGCGTGCATGACAAGATGTATGAATGTAGTGGAAGCGAGAGAAGTATGTCAGGACAGAACAGTGTGGCGTTCCATTATTTCTGCCTATCCCTCCGGGGTGACGGCGTGATGGTCAGTTAGTTAATTTTAGTATACGTTTTTTTAATGGATTGTGAAAATGATAGTTCGTAAAATTTAAACAAGCGCTTATCCATAAAATATCCCTCCTAAATATTAATATAAAAACGAATAACCTCCTAGAACGAAAATTTTAAGCTTGTAAACAAATACATAAATTAAACAAAAAAATAGTGCCTCAATTTTTAATCCTTGCAATATTATTTTGAAAAGTTTCTGAAGTTCATAGAAACGAATAAAGACAGATATTGTTCTAACTTGACATCGAATTGACATAGAAAAAGTTGACATGAGGGAAGGTGGTACTCGCAGGAATCTAAATATATATTTTTCCAAATTTCTAATGTATTGACTTGCAATTATATTTTGATACATAACGAGTTAATATGGGTAACGCTGGAATAAACCCACCACGGGAGAGGCTGAAGCCGACCTCGCTGGATGCCGCACCACCATCTCCATTGAAGGAGGGAGAGGCTTTTGTTTTTGATAAAAAGATTCCTCCGAAAATCAGGAGAACATCCCTCAGAGAAGACGATAAATCGACAGATGACGATGACCCTTATTATAGTAAAACAGTGTCGAAGGATGATATGGAGTTTAAAAGTGGACGACAAAGACCGAGGTCCAATACCGTTTCAGAGGGTACAAAGATTCCAGATAATCGCAAGGTCCTTCCCACTGTATTCAAATGGGAAGGAGGCGGGAAACAGGTTAATTGATCTGTTATTGTTTTTAATTTAAGATTAATCTACAGCTTTAAGTGTGTATTCACAAGACTATGTAGCCACCGTTTGCATCAGGTGTGGGTACATAAGTACACTCTAATCAACCAGCCTTCAATGTATTCATCATACGTTAGAACTGAAATAAAGTTTTTAGTAACATGAACTGAGATATTCTAGTTTTAAAATAAAAATTGGTCTGTGGTGAAGAACATGGATATTTATTGGCACTTAAATTAAAAGTTAATTATCTAGCCATAGTTCTATTTAAACTTATGTCGTGTATGTCCTATAACCACATGTTTAAAAATATGTATTTTTGAAATACAGTCGAACTCGGTTATTTATTATTCTGATCACAGAAATGTCGAGATTTCTGCTTCGTGTCTTCATGCGATGGGTACTTTATTGTAAGCCTTTAAATATACCTCTTCTCTGATATAAGGAGTAATACTTCCTCGTTAACCAAGTTATTCTGTAATATCTCTAGAGAAAATAACAATGAAAAATGCCCCAACCAATTTTTATTATAAATTGCTTTTTTTTCTTTGTGAAATTTTATTTTCAATTTATTCAATGAGTGGGTAATTTTTTGTTAAACGTGAGTATGTGTCTTAGCAAGGCGAAACTTGTGGAATTTTGGTAGAGAGGCATAATTATTTTTGCAACATTTGTACTTTTCTAGACATGCATCCCTTTGCCAAACCTCCCCTTGACATTTTAAAGGTAATAGTGCTTACTTAACTCATTTTTCATTTATTTTTCATGATATGTCATGATCCTCTCTCCTCTGCTGAAATGCTTCAAGACAAATAATACTTCTAACTAACTAGCTAACCATCACAACGTCTCCCTGGCGGGGTAGGTGGAATGAATGGTCACACTGTTCTTTTCTGACATACTTATCTCGCTTCCTCAACATTCCCACATCAATTTCTTCGACTCCTTACGTGGTTGACATTCGATATTTGATTTATTTGATCATGCCACGTTTTCCTCGGTCTTCTTCTATTTCTAGTTCTGTTTACATCATTAACATATACTTCTTTACCGTTCTTTCTTCATTCATTCTTTCCATGTGTCTAAACCATCATAACAATCCTTTCTTTATTTTGTTCATAACATTTTAATCCTTTTAATTATTTATTTATTTAGACATACAATAGTAAAACTGTATTCCCATGAGTATAATACTCATTATGGGACAAATGACAATGAACATATTTAATAATTACACACAGATACACAACAATTGTAATACTTTCAGGAAATATCGAAACACAGACATAGAAATTAAAACATCTTACAAAATTTACAGAAATACAGAAACATTCAGGAAATATCAGACACACACATAGAAACTCAAACATCTTACACATTATATGGAATTACAAAAACATTCAGGAACTGCATTCACTTTTTTTTTTTTTTGACACTATCATACACAGATTTTCTACATATTCATCTAAGAGATCTCATTTCTACTGCATTTATTCTACTTTCATCCTTCTTTTGCCAGTTCCATGCTTCACATCCATATACTCACCAATTATTTGTAAACATACTACCTTAATATACAAATTTATCCACTGTTCCAGATTTTCACCATTCACGCTGATGTTGCAAACTGTCATGATTTCTTCTTTTTCGAAAATCATTACCTTACACTTATTTACGTTCGTCATCAAATCATTTTGCATATATATATATATATATATATATATATATATATATATATATATATATATATATATATATATATATATATATATATATATATATAGCAGAGAGAGAAAGATATATATATATATATATATATATATATAGCAGTATATATATATATATATATATATATATATATATATATATATATATATATATATATATATATATATATATATATATACATATATATACAGTATATATATATATATATATATATATATATATATATATATATACAAGTATATATATATATATATATATATATATATATATATATATATATATATATATATATATATATATATATATATATATATATATATATATATATATATATATATATATATATATATATATTAAATAACCACGGGGACATTACGCAACCCTGTTTGACACCTTTATCAATATCAACCCAGACTGTAAGATCCCCATAAAACTGATAGAAAATAGTAATTTTTATCAATATTTATTATTTATCATGGAGATTTACATTATTGTTCACGAAACAATAAATAAACAAATAATTGTGAGTATTGCATTTGATTGTTTAATTGGAGATCATAATTTCCATTTACTCTGCAGGTGTACATAAGTGGGACCTTCACAGACTGGAAGA
This sequence comes from Lepidostoma basale, assembly GCA_022606425.2. Lineage (NCBI taxonomy): Eukaryota > Metazoa > Arthropoda > Insecta > Trichoptera > Lepidostomatidae > Lepidostoma > Lepidostoma basale. The sequence goes on along the minus strand of JAHDVF020001001.1, from coordinate 2,105 downwards.
CACTGCCTATGGTGAAGTCACACGGAGACTTTGTGACCATAATTGACCTGCCCGAGGGAGAACACCAGTACAAGTTTTGCGTCGACGGGGAGTGGAAACACGACCCTTCCCTCGTATGTTCTCTTTATTCTGCACTTTCTCATTTATTTAATAACTCTACAACCTATTACTGCCTGCCTTGAGCAGCTTTTATTCCTCCTTATCTGGTAAGGTCATCTCCAGACCGAAAACAGTCCACTTCTATAGCTCCATCCAGCTACTCCTTCCTATCCTCCCACTTAGTCTTTGGGCATTTCAATCTGATATTTATTTTGTGATAACTAAATACTACCGGTTTCTGAGACAACTGCTTTTAACTAATATCTTTCAAATGTGAAGCCAAGCAAAAGCAAGATGCAAATGTATTAAGTAATATTAAAATTACAAAAGTGTTTGATCAGTATACTCGTATATGTTTTTTCATATTTTTCATACACAATTACTTTTTTAATTTCTGAATATACTATAATTGTTTTTTTTCTTTTCTTTCAGAAATTAGTTGACAACGGAATGGGGTCTAAGAATAATTTAGTGTCTGTGAAGAATACAGACTTTGAGGTGTTCCAAGCACTGGCTATGGATAGCGAGAGCGTCCATGCTCATACGCAGCGAGAGTACTCGCAGGTAATACTCGTAATCTGGTTTGTTGTTTTATCCTTTATATTCAAGGTATTTGCAAGAAATCCAAAGACATATTAGAATTAACTTTATTCTTAAACACAATTTCATTTCTTAGTTTTATTTTGTTTTCCAGTAAGGCAGTCTTATGTTTTATGTAATATTATTAATATATTTTGCCAAAGGAAGCATATTTCTAAGTAGGATTTATCCTCTGCTTGTTGGAGTGGCACTGAAATATTAATTTGCATATGCACATACTCCAACCAGAGTGTTTTCTGATTATCGTGACGTGTCCACTTTGAGTGCACTCTGCATTGCTACTGCATTGTTTTCGGCACCTGTGTTTCCTCTAGATCTGTAGTCTGAACAATAAGTTTTCTGCCATGTTTAAATTTTTTTGTCATGCTTATTTTTATACGAGTAACATGAATCTATTGTTTTGTTAAAAAGTATTAATTGTGATTACTAACCTGCTACTGTATATGGTGTTTACAATTATAAATATATATTTTTAGGAAATACCTCAGAGTAAACCTTGGGATAAAGTATCCGGCCCACCGATCCTACCTCCGCACTTGTTGCAAGTTATTCTGAACAAAGATACTCCACTCTCGGTGAGTATTGCATATTAAGGGATAACACCATTTTTTTTAGATTTTATTTGGCATGGAAAAAAATGTAATAGAATAAAATAAATCCAGGAAGTGGTACAACATATTAAGTATTAAATAAAAGAATATAAAAAACGGAGGAACCAGAGCCATTCTCACGAAGCTTCTTGACGTTGAGGCGCTCTGCGGCATGCAGTGTAGCCGGTGCAATTTTTAATCTAGATAAATTAAAAATTCCACTTAATCTATATGCTTATAGGTAGAGAAATACATAGGGGATTTTAGAGTATCGATTTTTGTATGATTGGCGAGTATTTGAATGAATAGTAATAAACCTTTTCCTCTTTATTCTAGAAGGTTTAAAGCATCTTTTAGGCCAATAAAAAAAGATTTTTTTGTAAAATTTTGCAGTGTTACCCCTTAAACTGGTATGTTGAATCACAAGCATCTAGATTATTTGTTTAATTCCCTTTAATTGCTCTTGTAAGAGTATTTTAGGCGACAAGCTCAGGGTAATTCATTTTATGTTTGTTTGGTTACTTCATTTGTATTATTATGTAAAGTAGGATTGGATAAACAAATGTACCTCTAGCCACACCAGTAGTGTTGTTATTTACAAGTTATTATCTAATCTTATGAAACAGTTTTTATTGCCGCCAGATGGAGGAAACGTGTCATTGAATTAATCTTTCTTTGTATATAAAATCGAATTATATGTTTGTGACAGTTTTATCTCATATATTGTACACTAGATTGCCCCTGTTTAATTTGTATTCACCTAATAATCCCCTCCATTATTTTGTTGTACGTATTCATTCTAGACACCCAAGGCAA